>BFEA01000103.1:1863845-1880288 GCA_003427395.1 Chara braunii | reverse complement strand
AGAGAGAGAGAGAGAGAGAGAGAGAGAGAGAGAGAGAGAGAGAGAGAGAGGCGAGAGAGAGACAGAGAGTGAGAGAGCGATAAAGAGTTTTGTTCCATTTATTGTTATGAGTGTGAGAGAGAGACAGAGCGTGAGAGAGAAAGAAAGAGAGAGAGAAAGAGAGGGATGGGGGGGGGCCTACCAGAGAGAGAGAGAGAGAGAGAGAGGCTGAATGGCAAAATTGAAATATGGATCAAATTGTGCCCTCGATCTATTTCACGGTTGGAATGATTTTTTTAAATCTATTTAGCGTTTTTCCTGGAAAGAGCACAACAAAATCTACAAGTACTCCAATTTTCATATTTTTTCACGCATTTTTGTGAGTACGAAAACTCACTGAATTTTGAGTACTTTTTCAGTTGGCCCACACATGGGTGAGTGGCAAAAATGGAAAATATGCCAAACCGGCGTGACGATTATTTCACAGTGTAAATGATTTTTTGAAAATGTTATAATATTTTTTCTGGAAAGAACACGACCTCATCTATGGATTCTCAAAATTTTACATTTTTCTGTGGGTTCCTCTGACTACAGAAAATCGTCAAAGTGACCTCTTGCAAAATGTCTGTTTCGTTGCGCCTGACCTCTCTGTTTTGAGAGGACGGACCTCAACGCCTGGGCCTGAGGGCCCTCTTGCAGTTCACATACTCTCACTTCTTTTGGGGGTCCGCTTTCACCAGAGGACCAGTCCAACGCCCTCCACTTATTTTGGGGGTCCACTTCCACCCGAGGACCGGTCTGGACTGATCCTTCCTTTTTCTAAAAGTCCCGGTCTGACCAGAGCTACCGTCTTCACCCGAAAATAACGCCCGGGGGTTATATTCAACTTTTACCCTAAAAAGATGACATTTTTATTTGTACTCAATTTTTTCAAATAGAACGCCCAGGTGTTATATTTGAATAGAACGCCCGGGCGTTATATTCGAATTTTCCATGGGCAGAGTGCCTTGAAGAGGTAGTATACATGGGTTTTAAAGGGCGGGGAAGGGGGTATACATGCGTTTTGAAGAGGGTTGAATGGGGGTTTGAATTTTGAAGTGAGCCTCAGCCAAAAGTTTGTCGCATTCCAATCCTGGACAACATTTCTTTTTTTTTCATAAGTTTTTTATTTTTTTTTTCCGGAATTTTTGGGTCTCACAGAAGTTACCACAAATTTACTGAATATAGCGCTCGGGCGTTATAAACGAATATAACGCCCGGGCGTTATTTTCGGGTGAAGACGGTAGATGTAGGTAGTCCGCAATTTTGCAAAATGACCGGTCCCCCCAATTTTTTTGCCCCCTAAAAACCCACTTTGCGTCCTGGTCGCGCACCGCCGAAAATGCGACACCTTGACACAGACGCTGAAGCCCACTCTCTCTCTCTCTCTCTCTCTCTCTCTCTCTCTTTCTCTCTTTCTCTGTCTCTCTCTCTCTCTCTCTCTCTCTCTCTCTCTCTCTCTCTCTCTCTCTTGTGCGCGGTCTTGGTCTCATTGCTTTGGCTACCTTAGGGCTGCGTCCCCCGCGCCCACGTGGTAGACAATGCACTAGACGGTGGATTGCAGCAGTGGACACGAGATGGAGTGCAGCCCTTTTTTTTGTGTTGCGGCCTGGAAAATTATGGGGTTTTGAGTTCAAATTCTTAATGCCTCCCTGCTGGAGGGCATCTCAGGAAGATGCATCCCCCACAGAAGGGCAAATCGGACAGGCAGCAGGGGAAATAGGACCGCCGGTCTGGTGGGGGCATTCCGGAAAGTTGTGCCCCTCACTGACAGGGGCCTGCACGACAGTTCACAGGCCCAGGGGCAAATCAAGGTACCCCGGCCGTCGGAGGGGCAAATCGCAACGAAACGCAAACTTCAGGAGCATTTTGAAAAAAATCTTTTTTTCTTTTCCCCCTAAAAGGATGACTGCCGTGAGACATTATCCTTGAACTGACCGGACCCTGGTAATTCAGAAGTGGGGATTCGAACTTCAGCCCGTAATTCAAGAGCTCATGGGCGTACCAACGGAGCGGCCCGTTGGTCATTGCATGCATCGTATCGTATTTTGCCAGCCTGCCAGGACGGACCAAGTAGGGCCTTTGATGGGCCTGGGGCCAAGTGCCACGTACCCGAAATCTCAATTTCCGACCATAGATTAGGAAGATCCACGACCAAGAATGAAAGATCAGCGTAAGTGGGACTTGGCCCCAGGACCATGTGAAAATCTAGACCTGGATCAGGACGGGACCTACACACTGCTGCATATACAGGATCCGTAGGACAAGTGAGTGCAGGACAGGCCATCCGAGCCTGATGCAGCAGGCAATCAAGGGGTGCTGCTGCAGGCGTTCAGAGCCTGACCTCAAGGCAACAGGTAATCAGCCACACTGTACTTTGACACCATCTGCTAACCAAGCAATCAAAGATTTACTACCTGCAGATCAGGGGTTAAAACCACCAGTCCTCAGGGGCACTTAGCCCCCCTCTGACGCAAATGCATATGGACCCGTGCAGCGCACATATTTAGCCTCCGCGTTAACGCCGAAAAACGCGGTAGGTACTGCAGTCAGCCAATCGGGCATTTGCTATCTTGAAGACAATCGATAATCACGCGATCAGGAATCAACGGCCGAGAGGTCCGGCAGCTCTCGGCAGTATCCAGGTGTGCAGATGCTCGTTGCTTGCGGTTCATTCACAAGAAGGGCCGATGTATAACCAGCGATTAGACACACTGGCTAATTGTTGATCTGGTGATTATGATGATGGCATCGGGCCAGCCTGTACCCGCGCCTGGATTAGGGTTTAGGGTCAGCATACGACCAGCGAGCGGACACACTCAAATTAGTCTGATCAGAGGACAAGAGGATATCCAAACAGTAATCAGCCTGCCCAGAATCAGACTCTGCAAAGAAGTAAACACCTTTGCCCGGGGGATCTGGCATCAGGTCAAGCGATCGAAGCGTGGCATAGCATAGCAGGTTGGAGATCAACTCCTATCACCTACCTTCTTCTGCGTGTTGTGTTATTTTTATTTCAGTTTCAGTTGTTCAGACTCAGTCGGTAGAAGACCCTAGATGTGATTTCTTGCATCCTGACCTCCAAATGGTGTCTGATCTAGGAAAAAGATCTGCTAGTACTACCGCTTACGTGATCCCGCCTACCTGTACTGCTCGCTGATTAAAGACTAGATGGGAAGCAGGGAACAACATGACGATTAAGTGTGTAAGTCCGGAAAGCCACGAGGGGAATTGGCGTGGTCAGTCCGCATATCTTCTGCTGCTGCTACAGAGAAAGGGAGAGCGAGAACTCGAAGAGATAGATAGATAGATAGATAGATAGATAGAGAGAGAGAGAGAGAGTCCGCATATCTCCGCAGAATAAGCCCATTCGCCCTGATATACCTTTGTCTCACTTCCAGTGACTCTATTGAGTGCGAATGGGCTTATTCTTTGGAGGCGATGGTTCCATCGGACGACCACTGAAAAGGGGTATATCAGGGCCGAAATTTATCGGTGACCGGTCCTTCGCGCGTTGGCGGAGGACCGACAGCTACTAGGTTGCCCTGTCGGCACCTTCGAAATTTGAAGGACCGGTCGTGGGATTTGGAAGGAAGCTGGGTCTGTGTGTGGTGAACCTCTTTTAGAAGCTGGGTTCCGTTGCTGCGGTAGCCCGTTTCACGTAGCGTCATGAGTTTGTAGGGGGCGTACCACGGCGACGGAGTTGTGGTTGTGTGCCACTCGTCCTTCACAAGCATCAACCCTGTCGGCTTGATTTCACCTCAGGACACGCAACTGTATGCCTGCTCTCTCTCTCTCTCTCTCTCTCTCTCTCTCTCTCTCTCTCTCTCTCTCGATCACATCGCCTGTGTGTGTGTGTGTCCCTCTCTCACTCGCTCGAGTTGATTGTATAGACACAATGATCGTGAATGCGCACGTCACCTGGGCTCGAAGAGTGTGCAAGCTAGCGAAGGGCTGTCTGACAGTTCTTGGAGCTGATCTGACGATCGCTATTAAACTGCGGCTAAACTCCAAGCGGTCGAATGACTATGTGGCAAGCAGCCACGCGTGCATCGAACGGCTGAATGACTTGTGCCTGATTGGCCGTACTCAGCAATTTTGAATCACTCAGAGAGAGGCCTGAAATCTGTTACTTCACATCTTTCGAATCACATCATTGAGCAGCAATTTGAGCTCTTATTCCGCGGCGGTTGTCTGACAGGTGGGCACTGTCTCAAGTGCTTGTGAGCAGCCAACAATGGCCAACAAGGAACGACAACGAAACTTGTGATCGCCATCATCATCTCGATCTCGATGTCATAACAGCATCAATCAATCAAGAAGGAATGTAAGGAACTCAATAGTAGTTCCTTCCAAGGTCGTCTGACTTACAGGCTGGCGCTGTCTAACGGCCCTTGTTAGCAGCCAAACGGGCTGCTTGTGAATTTATTGATTAACAGCGTCTAACGGCGCTTGTTTGCAGCCAAACGGGCGTCCTTGGAACGACTGCAAACCGTTTGATTGGCTACCGTAGTTCAATTTACCGTCAATCAAGCATCTGGGCCGCCATCAATTCGCTGTTAATCTTCTTCTTCTTTTTATTTTTTTTATTTTTTAACAAGCATTAGTTACTGTAACGAGTGGAAAAAAAGGAAAATTCACAAGCATGAATTACAGTACTTGGCAAAGGCAAGATGATGATGATGATGATGGACTGAAACTTGAAGCAGTCGATCGATCAGAAGTTTTGCAGTCCTTTCTTACTCGTTTGGCTGCCACTGCTAACAAGCTGGTAGAAAGCGAAGAAAGCGGACCGCGGAGCCTACTACCGGTAGCTCAGTTGGTACGGGCACGAACCGTTGGAATACAGACCCAAGTTCGAGTCCACATACAATGCATGATGACCAGAATGGGGTCGGTCAGCTCCATGCATGATGATATCTCAAGGCCGTCGCCCTTGAAAAAAAAAGCGAAAAAAAAAAAGACCGACGGCCCTAGCTCAGTTGGTGACGCCCCTACGAACTGTTGGAATACAGACCCAAGTTTTTTTTTTTTTTTTTTTTTTTTTTTTTTTTTTTNTTTTTTTTTTTTTTTTTTTACAGACCCGAGTTCGAACCCAAGTGCAATCAGATTAAATAACAGAAGGGCATAATTGTGAATTACCTGGGGGCAGTCAGTTCAAAGATGATATATCAAGGCTGTCGCCCTTTTATAAAAAATAGAGAAAAAGAGGGGGGGGGGGGGGGGGGGAAGGGGGAAGGGGGGGAAGAAAGGAAGAAAACAAAACTTTCCCCTGAAAAGAAGCTATAATCTATATGAATAGTTCAGTTCTGAATCTGGCAAGCTCACCATGTTTTCTATGTTGGGGAAGGACCGCAAATCTTAAAAAAAAGTAAAGAAAATTTTTTATGAATTGATTTTGTTTTCTCTCAAATTGTCAATGTGTTTTCTTTAACTACTTATCAATGATAAAAAATCGAATAATGGGCCTCCCTGCACTACTCTCCAAATGTGCAAAATGAGACTGAATCAACCGCTAGCACATGGAAAGATACATGGCCATCTTTTTTGTCTTTTGTGCATGTGGAGAGTAGTGCAGCGAGGAGGCCCAATCAATACACAAATATACTGCATACAAGAGAGAGAACAAAATCCATCGCAGATTTCCAATGTCCAATCAGTTTAATGACATTGACTGAATTTTTTTTATTTTTATTTTTTTTCCCAGTTTCAACTTTCTAGTACACAAGTTAGGTGAAATAATTTTACAAATGTGTAAAGTCGGCTACTACGGTAGTATATGGTTCGCCGCAAGATACAACAAGAGCTTCAATTGAATCATCGGTACCTGTTTTTATCTGGCGACAGCCTACAGGCATCATCAACAAGGAGCTTCAGCTCTACTATTCAACATTTAACCTCTAACATAATATACATTGAGATAAACTATACTCGAGATTGCCTATTCAATTCTTTGTTGAATTTTATTCCCTCTATCTAACCCTCTCTCTCTCTCTCTCTCTCTCTCTCTCTCTCTCTCTCTCTCTCTCTCTCTCTCTCTCCAGGACTTGAAGAGTGGGAACCGGGCAAAACAAACTGACACCCCGCTAGCAATGCGAAAAGGAAGACCTTAGTGCTTTCGCCTCAACCCATGTGAAGACAGAAGGCCTTGGTGCTTTACACACGCCTCCCGCAGCAACCTATGATGCCCCACAAAGTTTTCCAGCCACTTTCCTATTCAAGACGTGCCGCTGTGCATTGGAGTCCTTCTCGCCGTCTGTCCTTCCACCGACCAGTTTCGCCATCAACCGGCAAAGGGATATTATTCTCGTCTTGGAGTGTCCAAGCTAGCGAAGGGCTGTCTGACAGTTCTTGGATCCGGCGGTCATTGTTAAAGTTGAACTAAACTTCGAGCGGTCAAACGAAACTGCGAGCGGTCCAACGGCTATACACAGTACGAAGCCACGCAGGCGTCGAACAAACAGCTGAATGGCTTGTGGCCGATTGGCCATACTTAAGAGCAACCAATCAGTCAATCTGAGACAGGCCTAAAATCTGGTATTTGACATCTGTCCTATCATCACTGAGCAGGAATTTGGGCTGCTTACTCCGTTGTCATCCGTCTTACGGGTTGGCGCTGTCTAACGGCGCTTGTTAGCAGCCAAACGGGCAAGGAACGACTGCAAAGACTTCTGATCGGCTAGGCAGTTCAAATTCCAGGCAATCATCTTGCGGTCATCCCGATTCGATGTTAATCAATAAATTAACAAGCATTAATTAACAAGGAAAAAACAAGAAACTCGGAGCACGTTGCAGTTTCAAGCTCTTCATCCTCAAGGCCCCTGGAGGATAAGCAAATGATCAATCCATCGTGAATCAATGAATAGGTTCGAGAATCGAGAGACATTTTCTATGTCCATCGAGTCGTGTTTAAGTTAACACCACTGTTGCACTCCACACAGTTCAACCACCAATACTTTTGCTAAAGGCGTGCCCGTTAACAACCCACGCCACGATTTTAGGAAACGTATGGGCCACTACAGGAGCGACCAAATTCACCCGACTAGAAACGTTTCTACTCTATTTTTTTTTACCGCGGCCGATAGCTGGTCCAAGTACTGTCGGTGGTTTAATTGATTAGCTGTCTTTCCAGCTATATAAGGTAATAGTATCAGTTTTGGGGATATGCAATTTAGCTCTCTTTCTAATCACTAAGGTAACAGTATCATTTTTGGGCGGTGGCATCATCTCCGCATAATGGAGCTGATTCAGCAGGTGAAGAACTCCGTCGCCACGGAATGGATCAATCAGCAAACAGTGAGGAAGTCTATCAGAATGCAGATCGACCACTCGATAAAGGGTTCCCCGGTCAAGCCCAAGTCTGAATCGACGGCGAAGAAGAAGACGTACAACGAGATAGGAAAGCTGGAGGATCCTAGGAGAGTGGAGGCGAGGGAGAAGGCGACCAAGAAAAAAATATCGGAACGAGCGCTCATTAGAGCGGAGTTGAAGAAGCACAGATACCACCTCCAAAAGCTCAGCAATGGCAACATAAATGAACCTTACCCAGACACTCTTGTGGTATTGAAACACGAGGGGGATCGAGGCCCACTGCAAGAAGAGCACCAGACAAGGAAACATCCAGGCTACATACGTAACGAGTTCGGAGGCTTCTTCACGTCCTGACTTTGGTTTGTTTTTTGTTCGTCTAAAGACTCTAAACTAATATGTGGATTCATGCCATCTTGAGTTCATACTAATAAACTGCTAAGCGTTTTTTTCCTATAAAAACCATGAAACAAAGTGCAAAATAAACAGCTATCTCAGACCAACTTTTCTATTCCATATGTGAAACTCCGACGAAACAGTTTGTCACAGCCCCTCGTTTGTTGTCCTCTTCTCCCTCTCTGCCTACGGTTTACCGGGCAGTTCTGTTTGACGATATATATATATTTATATACGATATAAATGACGATATATAGAACTTTTTTTTTTAAAGGGAGGCGACCTTGAGATGTGATCATTGAGCTGACCGGCCCCAGGTAGGTAATTCAGAATTATTTTATTTCTGTTCATCGGATCGTAGCTGGATTTGAACTTGGGCTTGTATTTCAACAGTACATTGGGTGTACCAACTGAGCCAGGCCCGTTGGTCTATTCCATATATTATTTCAATTCTCAATCTTTCCCTCATCACTCCCTCATTCCAAGCTACGTTCCACATGCCCTGGGGCAAAGTCCCACTAGCAGCGTTGAGCTACCTCAACGCCCGAATCTGGACGCTTTTGCGGAGATGTGCAGAAATGGTGTTGAGTTTCCTGAGCTGCACGTCTCCACGAACACGTCCAGATTCAGGCGTTGAGGTAGCTCAACGCTGCTAGTTGGACTTGGCCCCTGGTCATGCTAAAGGACTTTCCCGCTCCGCATTTCACATGGGACGCTGGGCCCGGTTCCCAGCACGTGTTGCTCCCCACAAATAGATTGCATCATTTGTTCCCCCCCTCAAAAAAAGAAGAGAGGGAGGATTTCCCCTCCGCTAAATTTATAGGTTCCCAGCCCTACAGCTAAGGCTAAGGGAAAATAGTAAAATAGACTAAATAGTAAAATACATTACTACGTTTTTGTCAAAGTGCCACTAACTTTTGCAGCAAACCATTGCCCCACATAAAAAAAATACTTAGCAGAAACATCAGTTTTGCAATGACCGGCCCTTCACAATTTTTGCAGTCGGACCGCCACCTATTTTGTTGCTCAACCATTGCCTTCCAAATACAGAAGATAAATCCTACCTTGTGACTTGAGGCCCCCGAAAATGCACCCACCCAAACTCTTCGAAAGGCAAAATTTCTTAGGCCGCTTTCTATCCCATTTATTCCAAATTTTCCTTCTCCACTCCGTCATTCCAACCTCTACACTCTACATTCCACGCTCCCCGGTTATGCGAAAGGCATTCTTCTCTGCTGAACACTCTGAAAAAAGACACGTAGCAGAAACAACAGTCTTGCAATGACCAGTCCTTTGCAAGTTCACAGACAACCGCCGCCTATCTCGTTGTCCGACCATTACCTTCCAAAATTAGAAAAAGTGAAATCCCACCACACGACTTGAGGCCCCGAAACACACCAAAACTCTTGGAAAGGCAGAATTTTAAATTTGCCTCAGGCGGCCCAATCTTCAAGATCTAACCACGCCCAATAGGATAGTCAACGGCTTCTTGCAACATGTTCAGTAAAGCTACTTTGCCTTAAATAACGTGAGCAAAATAATGTTGGAAAAATCAGAAATAACTTAAGAACATAGTACATAAATTCAGTCTGTCAATAGGCCAAGCGAAAAAATCAGAAATAACTTAAGAACATAGTACATAAATTCAGTCTGTCAATAGGCCAAGCGAAACTGACCGCCCTAAGGTTGCAATACAATGGATGCGTGCATCTATGTTTGCAGCTCGCAAAAGTTGTTAGAGCATAGTACATTCCTGCATCTGCATCAAGGTCAAGATTTGCGCTTGGGCCCAAACAATTTGCCAAAGTTTTTTTTTTTTTTTTTTTCCCCCTAAGAAAACTTTATATGTGGGAAAACGCACTTAATGAGGTGATAACAGCAGCCCCATTAAGTGGGGCCTAGCGTTGGAGGCTCCATCTATTGGTGGGGAGCTGCACGTGCTGGAAATCGGGTCCAGCATCCCTGGATATGAAGCTCAAGACCCTTGCCCCTGTATCTGCCGTGTCCCCCTATGGAGCAGGAGGCATTGATTACTTCCCAGGAACAGGGAAGGACTTCCATCAAGGTCCCCTGGAAAGCAAAACACGATTCAACCCACACAACCGTAAACATCCAACATCCGACCTTGGGAACAATCAACAGGTCATGGTGATTAGGGTTTGAGGGGCAGCCAACCCCAATCCATCAGAGGCCCATTGTCTACCCCACTCCCTCCCGACACGAGATGAAGAGGAGTGGGTCAATCGGAAGAAACTCCACACAAAAAGGGGGGGAGAGGGACGGAACCCCAGAATCAAATGGAGCCCCACAATCAACCTCGAACCCCTACCCACAATCAACCTCAGACCCCAAATTCTCCTCCGTTGAAAGCAAATTGTTAATGAGAGACGGAACCCCATAATCAAAGGGAGCCCCACAATCAACCTCAAACCCCTATCCACAATCAACCTCAGACCCCAAATTATCGCCCGTTGAAAGCAAATTGTTAATGGTCTTCGCAGCTCACCAATCGTGCCCAGAGTGCCAGATGCCGCGACCTGCCCAGGAACCGCTGTATGCAGGAAGCTTACCAAAGTGATCTTTGTTGCCGTTGTCGTCAATACTGCAGATGATGTCGTTAATGTTGCTGTTGCCAGATGGTTGCCAGGTGGCCCCTCAGCCACGGCTGCCCTTGCAATCTGAGCAGGGACAGCTGTCATTGTGGTTGATGACGTGGCACTTGATGATATCTGGACCGTACTGTGAGATGTCGCCGCGATCTGCGCAGCCGGTGTTGGAAGCGTTGTTGTTGTTGATGATGTTGTATTTGTCGTTTTGTTGTTGTTGGTATTGTTGTTGTTGTTGCTGTTGTTGTTGTTGTTGTTGCTTGCTTGTTGTTGTTGCTGTCTGCGTCACTGGGCCTTGCTGCACTACTCTTGAAAGGTGCAAAACGAGAGTGAATCTTCCGCTAGAACATGGAAAGATACAGCAACATGATTTTTGTCTTTTGTGCATTTCAAGAGTAGTGCAGCGAGGCCCACTGTCGCTGCTGTTGATGTCATCGGTGTTGGTGATAGAGGAAGATCGCCGGCTGTCACCGCGATCTGCTGTTGTTGCTGTCTGCGCCGCCGTCGCTGCTGTCGATGTCGTTGGTTTTGCTGGTAGAGGAAGATCGCCGGCCGTCACCGCGATCTGACCTTGCGGAGGTTGAAGATGATGTGGTTCTTCCTGCCCCCTTGTTCTGTCACCACGACAGCCACTGTTGCAATAGCCGCCGGATAGCGCTTGTCCCTCCCTGAAAAGGCCGTAGCATCTCCGCACGAGCACTTGCGCCTGCTCCCAGTCAATGATATCATCCAGTCGAGGAGGATCCGACCCCTCCATATCCAACATCTGCTGGGAGATGTCCTCCAGCCTTGCAACCAACGAGATCCACCCCCCATGAACCTTGGATGGATAGTTTGCTGTCGAGGACAGTACCCGTATGAGCTCCTCCAGCTGCTGCCGCCCCTCCTCCAGAGTTACGAACCACTCATGTAGATCCCTTTTGGACGCCATCTCCATGCGAGTTGTGGCTGCTGGTTCGTCCTGTCTCCCTTGCTGAAGTTCGCTGTCTTCGTCGCCTCGTGCTCGCTCGTGCACAAGGACGTCCCTGGTTCTCGATACCGATGTGAGCACCTGCCCTTTCGCCACTCCCACGGTGATGGTGGATACCTACCCGGGTCTTCCTCGGGATTTCCGAGGAAGTCAACTGGTGTGTGACTGGGCCTCTCCGGCCAGACCGGGTAGCACACTCGCGCTGTGCTTCGTGGCTCCGTTGACAGTCCTTTCATCTGCCAAAGTTCTTGAAGCAGTAACAAACCCACTACCATTTGCATTTATTACAAGCCGCATGTGGGAAAAGGAAACGTCTCTCTCCCTCTCTCACACACAAATCTCTCTCTCTCTCTCTCTCTCTCTCTCTCTCTCTCTCTCTCACACACACACACACACACACACACACACACACACACACACACACACACACACACACACACACACACACACACACACACACACACACACACACACACACACACACAGAGGAAGAAAACAAAGAAACATAGGTCCTTACGGCTGCGTTCCCCGCTTCCCTGTGGTAGACAATGAAATATTTGCATGATAGACCTATAGAAGCTTGTCATGTTCGACAGGCTCATTGGGATCATCATCACCATCATCGTCTTCAACGTACCATCATTACGTTCATCATCATCGTCGTCACCGTCACGAGTTTTGTAGGTGTCTGGCGAAGGGACGAGGAGGCTGCCGACCGGGTGGGAAAACTGGGCGCTCAGGCTGCACAAACTGACCTGTTGACCTGCCCGGCCACCTCCGTACAGGTGTGGGCAGCCTGTGCACCCAGAAAAAAATAGCCTACGACAGGGTTGCATACGTGCTGAACACAGACCCCGACTGCCGACCAGCAGTGTCAACCGGTTGGCGGTCTGCTGACCAGTCAGAAAACAGCCATCCACTGAAGTTTTTTCAAATCTGAGTTGGGGGCTGTACTGCACTTGCTGAGTACAGCCCAAATCCGCTGAGTACCTTTTGGGGATGGGGAGGAGTATGGGGGGGATTGGGGGGGTGAGGGTGGGGGTGGTATAGGGGTGGTATAGGAGGTATTGGGGGACGGTTTTAGGGTGTTGGGGGGGTGTATGGGGGTATTGGGGGCGAATATGGGGTTGTTGGTGGGGTTATTGGGGTTATGGACTCCCAGAAAAAAAATATGGGGACTTTTTTATTTGTGGGGTGCCGACAACCCTCGACTGGTAGGTGCCGATCAGTCAAGGGGAGCCAACCGTCGGGGTATGCAACACTGGCCTAAGATAAGAAAAATGGAGTTGGATGTCATCCAGCATCTCTCATACATAACAAACCATTGCATGTACATGAATAATGCTAGGAAAGGTACATGGAAAATGTAATGGTTAAAATTGGAACGATTCAGAGAAACTTAATTTAGCAACTTGTAGCCCGTAGGCTGGGTTTATTCAACCGAGGCCCGTATTTTTGTCGTTGGTCCTACTTGTTCTCAGTAGGGCCCGAGGTGATGCGAAGTGCGTGAAATTTCAGGGGGGGGTTGGAGGTGGGCAGGGAGCAGTTGTAGGGAGGAGACCTGGTCGAAGGTTGTTGATGGTAATTCAGGTGAGCGATACGTCGCGTAGGGGCTGAAGCCCAGGCTGGCACACCATTTCATTTTGTTTTATGCACGTGGCCCATCTGTGCGTGTGTATTTGTGAGAGGGGGAGGGAGAGAGAGGCAGTGCGGGTTTGCTCTCTCTCTCTCTCACACACACACACACACACACACACACACACACACACACACACACACACACACACACACACAAACACACACACACACAGAGGCAATACCTGGGCAGCAGCAGCAAGTCATTGCACCAGTAGCAGGAACATTATCTCGGGTAGCAGAGAGACGTGACAGAACTGCAACAAGTTAGGCAACCGGGGGGGCCAACAAAACTCGCCGTGTGGTCGTCACTGACTCATCAGACCCCATAAACAAAAGGCTTAGCACAAAGGCTGAACAGCTGAACATGAAGTCGGCGAGAAACATAATACCAAATTGAACATTTGGTGAGGAGGGGAGGGGAGGGAAGGGGAGGGGAGGGGAGAAGGGGGGGGGGGATACTGCAGCAGCCACCATAACATCTTCTCACGTCGTTTCCTCTTGCTGGCATGCATGAATGCCAAACCCCTTGCTGACATTCACATGCCGTTCTCGAACCGAAAAATAATGCAGAATATGGCACAACCATGTGTCTTGTGAGTTCACTTAGTTCACCTTCACCAAACAAGCAATGGGCATGAAACCGGGCATTAAACCACCAGCACCTTTCCCAGCTATTTTTTCAGAGTCGCGCCAGGTAACACGGGAGGCCGGCGGGTTTTGGTACTACCGGACCGAAATGGCTGGTGGCACCAGCCAAAGTGGGGCCTGCGCCGGTTTGTTCTTTTTCGGTGTGCAGCGCGAGTTTAGGCTCGGCATCGATAGCTGAGAAAGGTACTGGTGGTTTAAGCGGGGTAGAAACATAATACTAAACTGAACAGCTGAGGGAGGGTGCGGGTGGTGGTAGGGAGGGGGGGGGGTACCCCCTCATCCCTGCCACAATAACAGCTTCTCATGTCAGTACCCCTCGGACATGCATGAATGTCATTCATGGATGCCTCATACAGGACTGAACCCAAAAGACTACAACCATGTGTGTCTTGTGAATTTGTTCTGTGCAAGTGCACCAAACAAGCAAATAGGCATTGAGCAGGGGGAAAACAAATACTAATCTCAACAGTTGAGGGGGCCACAACAACATCTTCTGATGTCATCTCCCCTTGCCGTAATGTTGTATAAGTATGAATGCCTATGTTGCTGTGACCTGGAAGCTGTCCAGGCTGCTAAAATTGGGCTAACAGTAATTCACACTGAATCATGACTGGGTTAGCCTCCTCTGGCCTCATGAGCATCCATCCGGGCATAGCTTAAGGTGCAGTCTTGAAACACAATTAACAATAAGTGGAACACAACAGCTCAACAAATCAGCATTGAGTGGGAGAGAAAAAAAATGCCGACCTGAACGGTTGAGGGGCGGGGAGGAGTGAGGTGGTGGAGAGGGATAGCCTCCCTTTGCCGCCACAATAACATCTTCTCATGTCATCTCCACATGCGGACATTCACGTGTCATTTGTGGATGCCCCTCATACATGAGAGAACCATAGAGAACACAAAAGATGGCACTACCAATAACATATGTGTCTTGTGAATTCACTTATGCAACTTGCCAGACAAGCACATAGACAATAATCGGGGCAGAGACATAATACTAAACTGAGCGATGGAGGGGTGCCCCCACCACAGCAACATCTTCTTAAATTGTTTCCCTTTGCCATAACATTTTAGTATGAATGCACTTGTTGTCGTGACCCGGTAAGATTTCAGGCTGCTACAGCTGGGCTTACACTGATTTACACTGACACACGAGTGGACTACTCTCCTCCGGACTCATGAGCATCCGTCTGCCTGCTAGGCCGCGGTAAAGCGTACAACGAGCTGTGTACCTGCGAGGGATTCGATCGTACAATGGGACTCTGTGTATGAAATATCACTAGATTGGCGCCGTGAAACTAGACGAAAGTCTGTCACGGCCCCCTCTTTCTTGTCCTCAATTCACAGGGTGGTGTGGTTTGCTGGTGTGAACCTGCAGTCTGTAGAGTCTTCTGTCTGGTGTGGGTGAGTGCTTTAATTTTCGTCACAGGTACCCTTGATGGCAGTGGCTGTTGCCCACCTCAGAAGGATGTCAGTTGTCTGCTTAACCCAAGTTCGTTCAACTTAGTTGCCTACTGTCTTCACCCGAATAGAACGCCCGGTCATTACAGCTGTATTTGGCACAACTTTCAGCCCAGATACGGCGATAATTACCGGGCTTTCTATTCGGGTGAAGACGGTAGCGTGAAACATAATGGCATTGACGGTGGTCGTTGATGCTTAACCGCGAGTGGGGGTAAGGCGGATTATCACCGAACACTATCATCAGTTAGGGGACTCTGCAGACGGAGAGGGTTCAGCTTCCCTATGAGTTGGCGAAACTCCAATGAAACAGTCTGTCACAGCCCCTCGTACATGAAATGCGGGCAGCTCGGGCTTCACTTCATAAGCGTGGCGAGGCTTGGTGAAAGAAGAAACAGCGAAAAAAAGGAAAGAAAAGGAAGAACGGCATACGAAGAGGCAAACGAATGGTTTCACTGTGCTCTTCATGTTTGTGTTGTATGTTCGTACCGTTTGTTTCGCGAAGTGCACTCTTTTAGTCAATAGATATGTGACAATACATATTATTATCACATATCACACGAGCCTGAGATCCTCACCAATCTCTGTCGCCTGGCGGCAACTAATATAAGTCTTCACATTCTCCGCCACCCGTTTTATACAGCATCAGACTTCCTTGCAATGGCCCTTCAGCTTGATGCTGATCTCCCCCGCCTACAGCCAGAGGATTGTAATTATACCAGGGAAAGAGGCTTTATCATTGCTGTCCTACAAGTAGCAATGAGGTACCACCAACTTGAGCTGGGAGTTGTGGGACAATGACATCATGGTCCATGCCATGACCGATGTTACTGATTTCTTACATAATGTCATGATAATGATGCTGTTTTCTTGTTCCACACCAAACCGTCCGCAATGTCTTTTATGTGGAAGAAGATAATTCCTCTGGGGCCGTCCAGCAGCAGGACAATGGACCAACGGGCTGCAAGCTTCTCCTTTGCACAGCTACAGATGCTGTTACACTTGGCTGTAGCTGCCTCCGTCTCTGTCACAATCACTACAACGGCATGGTTTCTGCATCTATGCGTGTAGAGGACTGTCCCTCCGTTCCTGACTGCAGGCACAGTCCGCATCCAGACACTATATGTCCATTTTGCAGCCATGGGTGCTATACTGAATGCATGGTCTTTTGTGGTGAGCGTTCTTCGTTCATTTTGGCCTGCAATCGACATGCCATTTGTCGGGAGTGTATGTTGGGCATGCTCAGTGCCAGCTGTCGTGGCAATTGTTGTGCTGATAATGCTCATCTAAGGAGGTCTTCCGTGTGCCCGTCCACACATCCTTACAATGTGTGTCCGCTCTCTTTCGACAAGGCCAGACTCATTCGTGAGCCTTTTCTTATCCTTTTTTTTTTTTTTT
>BFEA01000103.1:1840657-1850811 GCA_003427395.1 Chara braunii | reverse complement strand
TCAGATTTCTCCAATTGCTTTTCCTTCAATGGGGGGGGGGAGGGGGGAGGAGGAGAGGGGAGGGGGCGGGGGTTCTCACTGTTTGCTATTTAATGTTGTTTGAAAATGTGCTTTTGGTTGGAAGCTGGAATGGGAAGTTATGCCCCACAGGATACTGTTAAATACGTAGAAAAGAGAAGTCGGGAAGCTGCTATGTATATCCAACATGCATCTCCTGTGCTATAAATAAATTAAATTATAATATCTCAGAACCATCCAGCTTCCGTCTTGCCTTGCAGTACGTGGTCTTTGCTTGGGTCTCGCCGCACGGCACACGAAACGACTGCATCTGCCCACGAAAGGTGGCAAAATACACTCGGTACTATTTATAGCAAACCGGTGAACCTGGCCATTTTCTGCAGAAAGATGCACTCGTTTCGTTTTTCGTTTCGTGTCCCGTGCGGCGACGCCCCTTGACTCTCAAACCGCCAGTCCTGTAAGCAAGCCTGGCATTGCTTACGGACTACCGTCTTCATCCAAATAGAACGCCTGGTCATTTTGGTGCACTTTTCCGTCCAGATACAGCTATAATGGCCGGGCGTTCTATTCGGGGGAAGACGGTAGCTCTGCCGGGAATGCCGCGAAACTGCCAGGCCCGTTGGATTTCCTATCCAACAAACCGCTGCTGGTCGACAAATGCCTCGCTCCCCCGGCAAGGCTTCTTGGGGACTGATGGTATAAATCTCTGGTTGAGTTTGGGGCAAGGTGGGCTTGCTTGCTATTAAGCGACTCCCGACGATTTCTGTGCTTTCATCTCTTTTAAACCTCTCTTTTTTTTTTTTGTGTTCGCTGGGGCGAAGGAGTGAGTTGTGACAAGAGAATCACTCTCAGACTGTTGTTGCATTGCTGGTTGTGCTCGCCACCATCCTTCACCAGGCGCGTCATCCTCTGTCTGGAAACAGGTGTGGCACTCGCGAGGGCGTCGGAGGGTTGTCCCTCCCCTCCGCCGCACATGATTCCAATGTCCCTCGTATTGCCAATTACCATGCGGTCGTTCGCGAGGCGGCTGTCCTTCCTCCATGCACTGGCGGCATGGACAAGTCCTCCTCCGGTCGCGGACGTACTAGATGTGGGTCCTTTGGAGAGAACCCGTCGCATTCCAGAGCCCGGGGAAAGATAAATTTCGGGCCCTGTACGTCTTGCTTGTCGAAAGGTCGTACGCCCCAGCGACGTTCTCAGAGGCTGAGTCCGGAACGGGTTATGCTGCAAAGAAACGGGTCTAAGAGCGTAATGGAAGGGGTCAGAGAGCACACCAAGCGAGTTAACTCATTTGTCCGAAACGGTATTGCACGCACTGGGACTGACGCCAGCCATGTGGAGGATGAGGATGAACCTGGTCCAGATGGAGAAGTGGGAGAGGACTCACCGGCGGAAGCCGTGGACGGCGTGGAGATCAGCATGGCATTCCCAAGTGGCTTCCGGTTGCCGCCAGGCGCGGCAGCCTCGGGGGCGCTCCCTTTCTTCCGCGCAGAAGTTTTGGCAAGGTCGAATCTGGGGAAGAGAATCATTTATGGCAGCCTGCTGGGGGCGGGGGCGCTGTCAGCGTTGCTGATGGGGGGGTGGGTTTACACTGGCGGACTCTCGATCGTCACTTGCTTGGCCACGCGGGAGTACTTCGGACTCGTCGGGGAGAAAGGCATAGCGCAGGGCATGAAGCCGCCACCTGCGATTGTGACGAAAGTGTGCACGCTGATGTGTTCGGCGATGCCGTTGCTTACCTTGTATTACAATGGACGTGTGGGTGCGGCATTGACGACGGCAGCGTTCGTTCTCGTCTCCGTGCTGCTGCTGCAGCCATCGCGGCCGCGATTTGCGCAGGTCTCATCGGCGATATTTGGGCTTTTCTACTGCGGGTATTTGCCGTCGTTCTGGGTCAAGCTGAGATGCGGACTGAATGTACCCCCCGCTATTGGGACGCATCTGGCGGTGGCGGGGGGGAAATGGCCGGCCGTCTTCGGAGGCAGGGCTCATTGGACAGTAGGGCTCCTTGCGACAATGGTGGCAATGTCGTGCGTCGTTGCTGCCGACACCGGTGCCTTCGTGGGAGGCAAAGCTTTTGGTAGAACCCCGCTGAGCGCAATCAGCCCAAAGAAGACAGTGGAGGGTGCAATGTCAGGCCTCGCATCTGCACTTGCCGTTGCCGTTCTTCTCTCCAAGCTCCTCAACTGGCCGGTCTCTCTAACAGGCGCAGCAATGCTGGCAGCCTTGACTTTCGTCGCCAGCCTGTTTGGCGATCTTATGGAGTCGATGATCAAGCGCGATGCAGGGGTGAAGGACTCCGGAACGCTCATCCCTGGCCATGGGGGTATACTCGATAGGGTTGACGGATACATATTTACTGGGGCTCTGGTGCACTCGTTTGTGAAGCGTGGTCTTCCTTTGTTCGGCCTGTGAATAATCTTAGGGCCAGATCCCACTGGCAAAGAGGATTGGAAGAAATGTCTGAATCTGCACGTGTTCCACGCAGAGGTGCAGAAAAGTAGATCAATCACAATTTTTTGCACCTTTCCACAAACACGTCCAGATTAAGACATTCGATGGGTTGGGTTTTGACGCTGAAGCCTCGAAGGTTAGGTTATCTATCATTCAACGCGTCGCGTCTTTCTTCGCGTCGTCGTCATGTCGTCATGGCATGATTAGGGAGGGGGGTTGATGATGCACGAGCCGGCAGGGATCGTATATATAGTAGTGTTCTTTTTTTCTAGTCTTTTGCTGGGTGAAAACAAATGCTGGCATTTATTGCAGTCCGTGGCTCCCTCGCCGCTCTGATTGATCACGTCTGTCTGTTCCTTACCCTCCTCCCAGTGGCTGGGGCGACATTTCCGAATCATGTACCCTCTGTCTCCAGGGTGAATGCATCACAGTGCGAGAATGAGGGTACATTCAGAACGACGGTGAATGCAACGTAGTGCGAGAACGAGGGTACATTCAGAACTAACTACGAGGAACGCATCCTATCCTAGTGCGAGAATGAGGGTACATTCAGAAGTAACTACGGTGAACGCATCCTGGTGCAAGAATGAGAAATACGTATGAAGAAGCTTGACCATTGGGAAATACGGTGAACGCATCCCCTACGAGTAGCGCGAGACTTCCTTCTGGCAGTGCCACACGGGTTAAGTACACGATGGATGGGGGGTCGAAACCCCCTCTCTCAAGGGGGTATATACGCTTTTGGCAAATAGAGGAAAGACTGGCGAGCTGCGCACCCCTTTCGAGGACAATATTTTTGGGTCAAATGGAGGGAGGGGAAGTCCGGGCAGTATGAAATGGTGGTGGTGGACAGGGTAACCCTTGCCAGCCGAGATGCCATTGGCAAGCACTGCAGAGGTGTGGGGGGGGGGAACGGGAAGTCAAGGCAGAAAAGCCTCAGACATAGACCTTGGGCGATAGTTCGCGCTTGTTTATCTCCAGGACCTGTTTTTTTTTTTTTTTTAAGCTAATAAATCAAGTTGGTGAACGCTTGGATTGATTGGGAGATGTGGGTGCGTCGTTGGAAGCGTGTGTGACTCGGCAGTGTCGTGAGCTGAGAAGGACCGAATGTACTTCGGCGTGGGACGATGGCAGCATTCAAAAGGCCTGCCACCGGGT
Source organism: Chara braunii (assembly GCA_003427395.1). NCBI lineage: Eukaryota > Viridiplantae > Streptophyta > Charophyceae > Charales > Characeae > Chara > Chara braunii. The sequence goes on along the minus strand of BFEA01000103.1, from coordinate 1,847,181 downwards.
CATTTCTATGCGATCGACACTTTGGAATACGGAAGAAAGGAGGGAATGAAAGACAATCATGTCCCTACGCTGCTACGATTCATGCTGAGTGCCCAGCTTCGAGAGTTGACTTAGCTATGTGGACATTTTCAGATGCATGCAGAGGGGAGGTCCATATCCATGTATTGGTGCGTGTGAAGATGGAATTGGAAGAATGAATAGTGGTTTGGTAATGCGCGTGAAGATGGAATTGGAAGAATGAATAGTGGTTTGGTAATGAATCACAACGTGGACATTTTCAGATGCGTGCAGAGGGGAGGTCCTTACTCCATCTCCACGGTGAACTGCCATTGATGCAGTACCAACTGTTCATTCTTCTGATTCCATCAATGGCAGTTCACCATGGAGAGGGGAGGTCTGTACTCCATCTCCATGGTCCATATAATGGGGTTGGGGAAGACGCACACACACACAACACACACACACACACACACACACACACACACACACACACACACACACACACACACACACACACACAGAGAGAGAGAGAGAGAGAGAGAGAGAGAGAGATTCTACATGTTGGAAGAGGCATACACTGTTCAAAATGCGCTTCTGCATGCAGAGCCATCGTCAACCTCCAGGCAAGGGGAACTTTTGGATAATGCGTTCAGGTTGAGCTAGGGATTGGCGAGAAGGTGTATAAACTGTACAGTGAGCTGAGGTGGCATCAGAAGATGCTTCCTTGTTGTAATTCCTCAGTCAAGTAGAGGACACATCGTTGAGAGGATTCATGTGGATATTATGGACGTCTTCGTGGCTGTTATGGAGCGTGCGGGGAAGAATTCATGTGTGTGTGTGTGGTATTGTTGTTCTGTTGGTTCAGGGTTTAGACTCTATAGAGTATATTTGGCGCGCGTTCACCCAATTTTTCCTTCGAGTGGGCAGTGGCATGGTTGAAACAAGAGAATTGACATGGTGCACTGCAGGCAGACGGGACATGAGCGGGTGCTGCTCTGATATTAGTCTGAACTCGTGTTGCGCTGCACCAGACATAACATATGTTGGGGATCTGATGAGTAGTCTGGACTCATGGTGCAGTGTCTTCGTTTTGACTCTCATGTGTTTCATGTGTTGAGTAGAGGGTGGAATGGGGACAGAAAATTGACGCATCTCAGCATCCGTCTCGGTTTGTCTCCATACCGCGAATGACAGCTATGCAGGCAATCACGACGTCCAGTCGTCACAGCAGGCAATGACTTCACTGACACGACGGTCACGCCGATAAGTGTTGAAGATGGAAGCAAAGTCGTGTCGTGTGCCGAAAGGTGGAAGAAGGGGGCAATGGCTATACCACTAAGTCTTGACCTATGCCGATGGATCTGCTGAAAGCCACTGAGTGTTGTTATGAGTGCGATCTCTGGAGGGAGGTGGTTGTTGTAGATACGACACTCAATGATGAGTCACTGAGATTGGTGGAGGCCATGAGGAGGATGCGAAGCTCACCATGGATGATGATGATGGTGAAGGATATACCAAGGCGATGACTGTGGTTCTGCTTTGATATCTTTCCCTCGAGATATGCTGTTGAAGCTCTAGCAGTACTAGAGGGAAGCAGCAGATGTAACCCTCTTGGTGGTCAAGGCAATATAGTAACCCTCTTGAAGGTTTTGAATGTGTTGATATCGCTCTTGGCTCAGGGAGATATCTCCCTAGAGGTTTTGGATGTGTTGATGTTTGCTTGAACGCCCGATGCTGGAGATTCGGAGCAAGCTGCAGGGGATGGGGCATTGATCGATAAACGTATGATCGATTTTCATCTCTTGAGATACTGGTAGTGGATGGGTGGATGTGTTTTGGATGGGGGTTGTGGATCGATGGACAGATTTGGCCTTTCAGGAACAGGGATGACATTCCTGCTTCCAGGAGAGGGGGCAGATGACTGAATACGTCCTCCAGAAGGGGGGGGTGCAAATGAATATAGGTGGGTGAACTCCTCGTCTCATCCTAATCGTCGCCGTCCTTCTGTCTGAGAGAGCGTGGATGGGGGGGGGTGAGGTGAATTCTTCTACCAGTGGTGGCCATGAGGGGCCTGGATGGACGGATGAATGGCTGGACGGACGATGGGGCGGTGGATTGTTCTACAAGTGGTGTGACCATGAGGGGCCTGGATGGATGGATGGATGGATGGATGGATGGCCGGACGGACGGACCAATGGACGGATTCCTCCTGTGGAATAATATGCGTTTGGGGAATACGAGGGAGGATATTGGTGGATGTATGTATGTATGGATGGATGGATCGACGATCGATGGAAAGTTCTGTTGTCTTCTCTCTTTATATTCTCAGTGGTCGGTATGACTCGGTAACTTGGTGAAGTTACCGAGGGACAGAGTCCATGGTTATATTCCGACCAGGCTCGAGTAATAATCTATACACCAACTTCACCAAGTTACCGAGGGACAGAGTCTCAGGCTACTTCTATACTTCTAAATTTTGATTTGATTTTGATTTTTGATTGTTCGTTGAGGTGTATACACTGTACATGTATATGTATATACAGTGTATAGTGAAAGTAAGGGCCTGTCTTTAGTAATAACGCCATATGTGTGACTCTCTGGTCTTCAAATCTTGCCGTGTCACATGGTTCAATCAATGGAATTCCGACAGGAGTGTTTATGAACGATAATCTTGCGGCAGTTCAATGAACTGAAGGGAGATGTAGGACTTGATTCATCTGTTTTTACGGGGTAATGTTGTATGGAGTCGGGGTGTATGGTCATGCTCTCGTTTTTCGACAACTGTCTACTACCGCCTTCGCCCAAATACAACTTATGGTCATTATTGCTGTTGTTGATGGACTCAAAGTTGGCCCAATTAATAACGGTTACATACGTTGTATTCTGGTGAGGAAGGTAGTCATGTGGTGACCTAGGTGGCAGACTTTTCACATGATCCTATTGTCCTCGCTCCCTCCAGAATATTTTTGTGGAAGGGACTGATGCCTCCACATCGTTGCGAATAGAATGCTCCAGTTTTTGGGGTACCGCAAAATTTGGGGTACCCTCATTCGATTTTGGGGTACTAAATCTGTTCCTAATAGAATCATGTACGATTGCCGATTTCAAGTTTGAATTGTGACTTTTAGAGCAAAAAGCCAGAAGTGCGAGGGAGGAGCCCTCGCAGGGCCCTTATCAGACATGCGCATGTTTTGGGCTGAGGCCCTCAGCAAGCCCCGTGCCTGCCCTAAGTAAAGGGGACCCTGAATATTCACCATAAGAGGCCAAAATTTTACATTTTCCATTTGTGGGAACTCAGGCAGTTGCAGCATGCCAGTTGGTTGAGAGGAAGCATGAGCCTCCCTGTGCTGTGCCATACAGTTGGGCCCAGGCCTTGGCAGTTGCGCCTGGGCACACACACACACACACACACACACACGATGCAAGGCAGGTACATCACGAAGTGTCTATGGGCCTATGGAAAAGCAGCATTGTCGACGTACGTACATACCCCGGGTCCTGTGCAAGTGCAGCAAACGGCCCAAGTCTGGAAATACTGGCCGTACCCAACTGTAAAGGGCCCAGGCCCTCAACTGCATAGCTGGGCCTGGGTGCAGGCACTTGGGCCTGACCGGAAGCTACCGGAAGCCTCCTAGCCAGGCCACACGCAGCCAAACAGAGGCTGTCACTTCCATATAGGGAAGAAGGCAGCCAGGGTCGGGCACTCTGGCCCGTGCAGGCATTGCGGTCACGCTGCTGCGTTGCTGCGCGAGAGGCTGCGTGCTGCGTTAGCGGCCAGGGCGCGTGCGGGCGCGCGTGAGGTGAGAGGGGTGCTGCTGGGCAGCGGAGCGCGAGCCGCCATGGCCGGGCTGCAGGGCGCTAGGGGGTAAGGGCGATCCGTGGTCTTCAGGAAGGAGGCGAGTGTGGGTGGTCAGGGTCTGACGAGGGGAGATGAGATATGTACCTGGTGCATGAGAGAGGTCGGCTATGGTGTTTACGTCGTGTACATTGGTCTTCAAAGTCGGAGTCAGCCTGTTGCGTGAATGCGGATGTAGTAGAATAGGCAAGTAGTGTAGGCTGGGCGCTGGGCGCCAGACAGAGAGGAGCGACATTGGATACTGTGTTGGTGTGGCCTGAGGGCTTGAACATTGGCTCATTACTTCATTGTATTGCTCTTATTTGGCTGGGATCTCGGTGCATTTGTGCTCTCTGCGTGTACACGACGACTACTTGGACAACATCTCTGTGTGATTTCGCAACTTGGCTTTCTGTATATATCGTTCCCACTCGTATTCCTTGCAGACGGCATTATGTGGAGACTACTGCTGCTGTTCGTGAGAGTTGCAGGAAAACTACTCTACGCTCTTCACCCGAATAAAATGCCCGGTCATTATCGCTGCCTCTGGTCTGAAAGCTGCCCCAAATGCCAGCTATAATGACGGGCGTTTTATATACCGGTGAAGACGGTAGCAGACATTCACATGACAGAACCGCCATGAAGGTGCTCGACAAGGAACTGTGATTTCAAAGACGTGTTATGGTCCGTGGATCGTCTGTGGGACCACCACCATCCAATTCAAACTTCAAACTTCAAACTTCAAACTGAGTCTTCATGGTGGTGACCATGCGTGTGCTCTCCGTTGTGGTGAACAGATTAAGAAGGACATAGTACTCACACCTTGGCCTTGGCTTCTTCCACGAGAATCTGGACGTGATGGCAGTTAATTCATCCTGGCCTCGCCGAGCTTGCGGTCAGATGCATTCCGGAAACTTCTAGTGTCAGTATGCCCTTAAGAAAAACAGCTGCAGCGTAGTGGAGGAATGAGAAATGCAAAAAAGGAAAAAACAAGAAAAAAAAAAAAAAAAAAAAAAAAAAAAAAAAAAAAAAAAAAAAAAAGAGAGAAGTGCAAGAAGTTAGTTGCTGGCCTTCATTTTTTTTTTGTTGTCATATGGGCAGACACTCTGCTACCTGTAGGAGTTAAATTGTAGACACTCTGCTAGGATTGCAGGGTTGGTGTGTGTAAACACTGTAAAGCCAACCACTTTCGTTTTTCCTTTTTCCTTTATAAGTTTTTTACCCCGCTTTTTTTTTTTTTTTTTTTTTTTTTTTTCCCATTTCCACTTTGTGAAGGGTTAACATTTGGCAAGGTGGGTGAGTCCTTATATCCACTGAAAGCTTGGGCAGACTGTCAGCCTGGGTGGTGTGTGGAAGCTGACCAGTTTCTCAAGGGTATAACTGTAGCCTGGGCAGAGTGTACAACTTCAACCTTCAGACCTGTCAATGAAAGTCCGATGAAACAGTCTGCCACAGTCACCCTTTGTTTGTGCAGTTGTGTTTATTGAACACATGACACACACACACACACACACACACACACACACACACAAACATGGCCAACCTTGTATCTTCTACTATATTGCCTATCTATACCTTGTTTTTGTTTTATGGATGGCTTGTGATGTTTGTGAAGAGAGAGAGAGAGAGAGAGAGAGAGAGAGAGAGAGAGAGAGAGAGAGAGAGAGCAGTGCCACGTGGTGCTGTTTGTCGTCCAACAACAGGTTGTTGCCTAAGGTAGCCCTTGCCTCGCTGCTTCTGCTGCTGGTTGTCCATGCACACAACAGGGGTTGAAATAGTTCACGAGTCAAAGCATTAAGATGGGATCCTGCAGATTGTCAATGGTTCAGCCTCTTGATGAGTTGGCGCGAGTCCAATGAAACAGTCCCAGGCTGCAGACTCTTTTTTTCAAGTGTCGTTTTGAAGCATACTGTCCGACAGAACATACCACGGACGGCACGGTTGTGCAAGCGCATGCACACACACAGTCATACGCACACGCACATGTGCACACATGCTCACACACACAATCAGACATGCACGCACACACACACACACACACACACACACACACACACACATGCAAAGAATTGTTCAACCTTCGGATGAGTCGGTGCAAGTCCATGAACAGTCTGGTGCAGTCATGAATTTTTTTTTGAAGGGTTTATAACTTTATAACGAACATGACACAGCACAAACATTTATGATTTTCTGTCTAAGACTTCCGTTGCTCGTCCGTTCGTCTATTCCACTGCTGCCTTGATTGTTCCTCTATTTCACTTTCCATCAGAGTTGCATACCCGCCGACCGTATTGCAGCCGACCAGCAGGGCGGACCGGTCGGCAGTCTGCCGACCAGTCAGAAACCAGCCATCCGCTTATTTTGTTTCGAATCTGAGTAGGGGGTTGTATTACGCGTTCTGAGTACAGCCCTGATCTTTTGCTGAGGAACTTTTGGGGATGAGGGGCGGTATGGGGGGGTTGGGGGGAGAGTATAGGGGTATATATGGGTGGTATAGGGGGTATTGGGGAGGTATGAGGGTATTGGGGGGCGGTTTGGGGGTGTTGGGGGGGTGTATGGGTGTATTGGGGTGTTGGTGGGTTTATTACGAGTTCTGGACCCAAAAAAGAATGGCTACCATCCACATTGTTTGGCTTTTTCGACCATTCCCTTTTCTCCCCCTGCCCTGTGCAGGGTCCCCCCCCCCCCC
>BFEA01000103.1:1755365-1791901 GCA_003427395.1 Chara braunii | reverse complement strand
CGGGTGCATTTCCTTTGTTACACACACGTTGCCATCAGAGAAGTCACTCGGTTGTAAATTATTTTTTGATCAATCGATCAATCTGTGTGTGTGTGCGTGTGTGTGTGTGTGAGAGAGAGAGAGAAAGAAAGAAAAATGTTAGTAACGAAACTGCACTGGACTCCCTCTCCCCTTTCATAGGATATGCCCAACGAAATGATAAAGTCATCAGGTTATTTTTCTTATTTGGAGAGAGAGAAAAATTTAAGAAAAACCAAAAATATATGGGCAAATGTGATCATTGCTGTTAATTTGTTTTTCTATCCGTAGAGTCTACATTGACAAACATAAAATAAATGCTCCGTAAGACACATGAAAAAAAAAAAAAGACAAAAAAAAAAGAAACTTGTGAGAAGACAACAACAACCATATGTAGTTTGTATATATATGTTTAAATAGAAATATTTGAGGTGTTTTCTTTTGTTGTGTTTCTGAATGATGTTATATCTCAGTTGGTTCTTCTTGTAAGTAACACAATTATTTACACCACCTCTATCGGCTCTACAAGGGTCATTATTCTCGAGGACTTGTTATTATTTTGTTGAGTTTGTCAACAAACAAGCAAGTTTGGGCAATGAACAAGAGATTCCAAATTAGTGAACTCTCGCTAGTTTGCAAAGCTTTGTAACCAGTCAATAAGAAACTGATGTTTTGCAACACCGCCGAGTGCAACTACCTGTGCACGAAGTGCTGCCTGAAGGTGTATGTCAACCCTCCTTGTAAAAAAATAATATGGTCAATAATTTATTGTTAGAAAAGAGAGAGAGAGAGAGAGAGAGAGAGAGAGAGAGAGAGAGAGAGAGAGAGAGAGAGAGAGAGATTTAATGCATGAAGAGAGAGAGAGTTAATACATGAAGAGAGAGTCTCTATTAAGTTGTGCTTTACAACCTGCAGTCGTTTGACAACTCAGAGTGAATATAATACTAGAGACGTTACACGATTGCTAACATATCTTAGGGTCTGCAAAAAAATAAAACCCCCAATAATACATGCGATTCAATTTTTATATATATTTTTGTCATTTGTTATTGTCCATAATTACGTATTACATCTGCAAATGAAAACATAAATAAGAGCAACAATAATTTACAAGTGTCAGAATTAATGATAAAATAAATGTTTGCTTTATATTTTTTTGTTGAAAATACACACTAATGTTGATCAACAAGAGTTCAACAATTTTTCAACAAGAGTTCAACAAGAGTTCAACAACAGACCAACAATAGTCCAATATGTTTTTCAACGTTGGACCAACAAAGTTTCAATGTAGAGCTTTTGTTGTTCTTCGTGATGTCCCCAGACTGACTGCAGAACCAATGTTGGTTTAATTGACTTCCTGATGAAAATAGAGATTGCTTCCAGAACAACACATGAACAACTGTTGATATACAGAAGAACTTCGACAAGAAAGGAGTCAAACTTGATTTTCGAAAACACCAAAATTTTTCTGTTGTATCCATTGAGCCACCTATGCACACATTATGTCGACATGCCACCGAGCGCTGCAATGGCAGATCACACATCGATGCCTTCAGGCACTGGCCTGGGTAACTTCAAGATCCAACCTGGAGCAAGCAGGTTTCTTGTCCCCTATTTGCTCCCATTGTGGCCCTACCGCACAACGCAGGTGCGCTGATTTGGAGCACTGCTTGTTGGCATGCCCGATGGCGGTGCAGGTGTGGCAATGGTGGGATGCATTGCGGCATGACATAACTGGATCAACCTTCCAATGGAACATTGCTCTTATCCTCCTAGGCAGACCTGTGGATTATTCGACAGGGTGGTCACCTTTTCAAGCAAACCTCTTCAAGCACATGAGGCTTGCTCTCCTCATGGTAATATGGAGAATCAGATGCTCAGCTGAAAGGCAAGACGCTGCCTTTGGCTTCCACCAAGCCAAGCCAAACTAGCAGAGGTTATCCGGGCAAACATGCTGAAAGCCAGCAAAAAACTGGTAGAGTCTATGGCAACGACCCGTGACCAGGCGGCCAGGCAGAAATTACTAGAGACCTTTGTGGAAAACTGGATCGACGCAAACCAAAAACTGGACGAGATGCAGAAAAACGGAAACATATTGTGGAAGAACTGGATGGCACAGGGCCACCGCTGGATTTATAGACCACCAGAATGCTTTCCTACGCCACTACCAGGTCGGACTACAGGCGCAATCATGATGACAGAAGGAAACCTGAGTCCCAGGCGACAGGTCCCCCCTGCCGGCCCCCTGCCGGCCCTTCCGCCCCCCCCTTGCCATGGCCTCCCCTTTTCCATGGCCCCCTGCCGGCCCTGCCAGGTCGGACAGGATCACATCTCGCAGGCTGGATCCCCCCCTGCCGGCCCTTCCGCCCCCCCCTTGCCATGGCCTACCCCTTTCCTGCCCTGCCCACCTACATCGGTCCCCTCGCCCCCTCCCCTCCTCCCGGTTGACTTGCCCACCCAGATCCCAACCGGCCGCCCTCCCCGTACACCTTCGCCGCCCCCTCCCCTTCCGATGACCTCCCCACCCTGCACTCCGTCCCCCCCCTCCTCAGTCCCCTCTGCCTCCCCCACTGACAAAGATCCCTCCCCTTACGCTGTCTCCCTCTCTACCTCCCTATCTGCCCTGCTCCACACTTCTGCCTGCCCCTCTCCCAATCCCAGACCCTCCCCACCGGGTGGCCAGCCGACTCGCATGGTAAGCACATCATAAGCATATGAGCAACTTTCAGTGACAACAGACAACAACAACAAATGATACAACGCCTTCTCAGTATCTCATCAATGACAATATGGCTGCCCTGCGCCGGACCCGAGCACTAATGGTGGTGAGCATGGCTCCCCGCCAGTACAGGGGCTGGGGGGACCCCTGCTAACCACACAACTCAGAACAACATGACCAAGGGGTGGATCGATGTAGATGGGACTAATAAAAGCAGCTGTGGGGTCAGAAAGGAAGTAGGTAAGGTTACAGAGTACGGGACAGGGACAACGCAAGAAATGGCAACACAGTCAGCCCCGGATCTCACAACGGTCTAATCTGCTTAGCAGCTGAGCACGCACTCGGTCAGGCAGTTGTTTGAGCATAATCTCTCCCTACAGAGTCAGCTGCACTGCACCCTGCATCTCATAATGGTCTAATCTGCTTCGCAGCTGAGCACACACTCGGCCAGGTAGTTGCACGGGCATAACCTCTCCCTACAGAATCAGCTGCGCTGCATTGCATTGCTCTGCAACACGCTCCATCCATGGTAGATCTTCATGCTCCAAAGATTACGAATGACATGTAAGGGTTTAATGAGGGTGTAGGGCTTAAATGGTGCCAAGGGCCGGACAGGGAAACACTGAACAGGGGGGCTGCCGAACAGGGCTGGGGTCATAGATAAAAGGGGCTCCTAGATGGGTTGGGTAACTTGGGTGTTACTGGCAGCTCCAGGGGACAATCAGAGCCCCGGGTAGTTAACAGAAATGGCCGCAGCCACAGAAACAACAGACAACAATCCCCGTGATCCATGTTATTTTTAATGGGACGCTGGACCCAGTTTTCAGCAGGTGCCAGGTGCCGCTCCCCACCAATAGATGGAGCGGCCCAATAGATAAGCCCTCAATTCGGACGGTTCTCTTACCACCACCGGAATGGTGGGCTTACACAGGGGCTTTCAACCAAAAAAAAAAAACAAAAAAAAAACGCAATAGACTTCTCGGACAGCAAGTTGAAGAGCGAAGGAAGGAAAAGTCGCGTTCTGTTTGTGGTTGCAAGTTCTTATAAGTATGCCAAGTTCCCCCTAGTAGGCCCCTATACACAGAAAAAGCGGCAGAAATGAAACAAAGTAGATAACTGAGAAGTCCTTTGCCCATTGGGTTACAAATGGTATCCTTACCAAATACAGACCTATGGCATGTCTGGAGTGTATTTTCAGGCTGTGATAGACCCCTCTGTTTTGTGGGTGTTTTGCTGGCTTGTGATGGGGTGTGAACCTGCAGTCTGTTGAGTTTCCCATCTGGTGTGGGTGAGTGATAGTCTGCTTTGATTTTCATCATAGGTCCCTTGAGGGCAGCGGTTGGTGCCTTCCTCAAGGTATCAGTTGTTGCGCCGTCGTTGATGCTTAACCACAACAGGGGTTAAGGTGGATTATCACTTAACAGTGTAATCAGTTAGGGGACTCTGCAGACTGTAGAGAGTTCAGCCTCCTGATGAGCCGGGATGAAATATACATATATAGTCAAACAGAGCTGCAGTGCCCGGTAAACCGTAGGCAGAGAGAAAGAAGAGGACAACAAACGAGGGGCTGTGACAAACTGCTTCGTCGGAATTTCACCAACTCATCAGGAGGCTGAAGCCTCAACAGTCTGCAGAATCCCCTCACTGATTCACTGTAAGTGATGATCCACCTTAACCCCGGCTGTGGTTAAGCATCAACGACTGCCCAACAACTGATACCCTGAGGTGGGCACCAACCACTGCCCTCAAGGTACCTGTGACGAAAATCAAAGCAGACTATCACTCACCCACACCAGATGGAAAACTCTACARACTGTCGGTTCACACCCCATCACATTTATATCGTCGCATATCTATATCGTCAAACAGAGCTGCCCAGTAAACAGGCAGAGAAGAAGAGTGGAGAACAAACGAGGGGCTGTGACAAACTGTTTCATCGCAGTTTCACCAACTCATCAGGGGGCTGACAACACGTTAGCATAAAATTGGAAAGGCATTTGGGCACAAAAACTGTTATCATAATGGAGACCTCCCGCTCACATTAGCATGTTTTTAACTGAATATGGCCACAGTAAGTCCATATCGTAGTAGAGGCTGGATGCTACCAGTAGGCCTTGGGGGGTGCCTGTCATTGTACTCAACCAGTGGAGAGATCAGATGGCTTGTGACAGCCCCAAGGACAGTCTCCTCCAGGGGGCATCATTCATGAACTTCTTTTTATTTGTTATCCTAATCAGATTGCAAGTCCAGCCCTACAGTGGTGTGACCCAGACCTGTCTCTGGACCTAGACCTACACCAACCCACACCTTCCAAGGGTCTCAGATGAGTGTTCCCCTCCAGCGCTACAATAGGGACACCCCGAATTCTCGAGGACAACCTGGACACTGGAGGGGTCATGGATATGTGGCCATTCCCCACCTGTATCACATCTAGCAGACTCTATGGGTGTCCACCACCCTTCTACTATCAATGCCACATAGCAGCGATGACCCACCCTCCCCTGCCTAAGATGAGACCCTTCCCCAGATTCACACCGGGCACACCCCAATCCACCCCCTCAACGGGAATGCAGACAGGGCATCATAAGATAGACATGACTCACATGAGGCCCACCCTTGGGCCTTGGGAATCATATATGCCGAACACCCACCTACTCAAGGGGGGTTGGGGAGAGCGGAGCCAGACCGGAACCAGGATTGTGATAAGCTCAGACCCGTACCGCGCGGCTTCCCGTATCCCTGAGGAAAAATCCCCCGGAAGCCCCGAGGCACGGATACGGACAAACAGGGGTTTTTCTTTCTTTTTGCTTTTGTTTTCTTTTTGAAACGGCTTTTTCATTTTTTTGGTTAATAACTCCCTCGCGGGCGAATAGCGGCCGTGGTATGAAAACCAAGAAATCGTTTAGGTGGGGACTTTTTGAATTTCTGCGCGCGCGCGCCTAAGCTCCGACTTCTTCGTGCGTCTTGCACCCCCGTTTCTTGCTTTGCATCCCCGCGCCATCTTCCCTTCTTGATGCACGCATTTACCCCATGCAGGACTCTTCGTCTTCCCCTCCGCCCAGCTCGATCCTTACTCCGCGAAGTGATTGGCCTCGTAGTTGGGATGCTCGGATCGATGTGGAGAGCGGGAAACCGCGCACCACTTGAACGGACATCCCAATCACGTAGGACCATGCCATCCCGCGGGTCGAACCCTCTAACTCCCCACCTTCCTCCTGTCCTGCTCATTTACAACCTGCGCTGCCCGCACCTCGCGCTGACAACCCGCCGCCTCCCGCGCTATAAATTCGCGCAACCCTCTCCTCTCTCTCTCTTTGATCTCGGCTGCAATGGTGCGCGAGCTATGCGCGAAAGTCCGCGGCGCCCAACAGGCTCGACGAGCCCAAGGACGGGCGGAGTGACGACGTGGGGTGGACTCGCGGTAGTCTCGGGGCGAAGCAGTTCGAGGGACTGAGCAGTGGTGGGGATTGGACGCCGGCCGCGGCAGGGCCTTGTGGCTATGGTGGTCGGTGGTCTTGGGAGGTTTGAAGGCTGCGCCTGGGGGCGGTAGTTAATTGAAATTTTTGTGTACAAGAAGGACTCGCTTTTATCTCCATTGCTGCTTTGTCTATGCATGTCGTGTGTGTGAAGCCCCGAGTGATGGGAGCTGGTTGTGCGCATGAGTGATGTCGAAGGTCTATGGATGATTAGATGTCATGTCAAGGGTTGTTGATTGCATGCATGTATGTGTGTATGTACTTGTCCGGGCGGGGACGGGGGAACTGAACTGGGGGACCATCTGCTAAGGAGTACGAGTGCGTTGATCCTGTTGTTCCCCTCCCCTCCGCGGCCTTTCTTGCGCGCACGCGCAGTCTCGGCGTAACTCACTCTCTCTCTCGATCGCCTTCCTTTTTCAACTGATAGTCATCGCTTTTGAACTTCTCGTCCCAATCCCGGTGACGTCAACCGCCTGCGTCCGCGCGGACGATCGACGCCCCCGCAAGGGGAGAGAGCTTAGATTTCGTCATCTTCCCCCGACGCACCCACTTTTGAGAGAGAAGAGTTGCGTTGAGTGTTGTATGGAGTCGGTGTTGGTTCGGATGACCGGGAGCGCGGGATCTTGCCCGTGTTCATCGCGTACCTCCGATCGTCTCATCCCGCTACCGACCTTCCCCATCACAGATGACGACATTGTCTACTACGATGCGGAAGTACGACGCGCGCTGAGGCAGATGGAGCAAGTGTGTTGGCAAGACCCGCCTCGGGCTTGTGATATAAGGGGGAACGGGTTTGTCTTGATTGATCGTTTTGATTCCCCGACTCTAATATTGCCCTATACGGGATTAACTGTGTTGCCCAAGTCGGCCGCTCACGCCGCGTGGCGGCCGCGGTTTGATTGTCACTGGTGTCGCCAGGGGGACTCGTGTTCTTGGCGACGCTTGGTCCTGGGTGATGAGGGAGCGACACGTTTCCCCGAGCTCTCCCGTAATGCGGGGGCGCTGCCCGCGCAATTTCGAATTCGGATGCCGGCGAGTCCTCCCGCCGCTTCACCCTCTCGGAAACTTCCACGTGAACTTTGCGAGTTTGACGCCGAGGCTTGAAGGCCTCAAACCAACCACTTCTACAGCAAAAACCCGACGGTCCGGTCACTTCACGAGGCCGATGACGAGGCCTGAAGGCTTCGAACCCACTACCTATCCCTCAAACCCATGACGGTCGGAGTTTCTGTCTTCCGCCGCAATGGCCCTCTCCCCTTGATGCCCTTTCCCGTCCCGATGCACGATGGTAGTTCGTTTTTGGGGAAACCCTTTTGATTTTATCGCTCCGAAGTGATCCGACCCCCACGGGACTTCGCGACGACAGTTCGACTCCGGGGTAACCTCTGGCACGAAACGAGAGCCTCCCGTTCCGTCCGTGAGACTCAACCCCTACGGCAGAAAATCCTCGGCCACACCCCTCCTAGAACTCTGATCTCGCTCCGAAGTGATCCGACCCCCACGGGACTTGCGACGACAATTCGACTCCGGGGTAACGTCTGGCATGAAACGAGAGCCTCCCGTTCCGTCCGGGAGACTCAACCCCTACGGCCAAAAAAACTCTGATCGGCGACCCAGTACGGGAAGCTGCGAGGGGGCGTGAGGTTGGTATTAAAGCTGATTCGTTTCGGCTCCGAGGTTTTCCTAGGACAATTACCCTGTTTAAGAGTTTTTCCTTTTTGATATTTTTAGTAGATTTTTCGCATTTTTGAGTAGGCTGGCTCCCCGTCGATGGCGGCCCGCGAATAGCAATCAGAACCGAGCGAGAGGTTGGGCTTGAGGTCCGCCTCCCTCAATGGTTGAACCCGGAATTGGGGGTGGAAACGACGACGATAACCACGCGGGGATGGCCAATCATCCCCTGTATTTTGTACCTCCTCCCTCCGAGGTTCCCATTTTTTCTGAAGATGATACCGACCCTCCCACCTGGCTAGTTGCCTTGAAAGCCCAGAGCTGGTCGGACCAGTTGCTCCGAGAACGAATTCCCGAACGGTTAGCCGGAACCGCTTTTGAGTGGCATGGACAAAACCCTTTCACTAATTGGTTAGGCTTCCAGAGGAAATTTCTCGTTAGATTTGCTCACATCGCACCAGGTCAATGCCTCGCGGAAAAAGATCTGCAAGAAATGCAACCCTATAGAACATACCCTGATGGAGCTAATTCAGTACGCAATTAAGTACGAGAAAGAAAATTACGATGTGGGCCTGGACTCAGAATCCGACGAAGACGAACGCAATAGCTACTCCGCTACGACACGAATGTTAGAAGATCGCTTCGGGTTGGGTCCGACAAAAAAAGGCTCGGATCGGAAAACTTCTTCCTCTGCTTCGACCTCCCGTCGCTCTAATCAAGCACAAGGAGGCCGGGGTGAGGAAGAAGTGTCCATGAAAGAGGTCGCGGCCCAATTAGTTACGGTAGTGGCCCCGTTGACGGAGTTTGTTCAGGGCCTGCAGCGGCAACGCATAGCCGCCGCACAATGGCAACAAGCGGCTATGGCCGCCGGGGCCCCTATGATAAGACCGGTTGTGGCCGGGGCTGCCCCGCCCCTACGCTGTTATAACTGTAATCAGTCAGGCCACCTTGCAAAAGATTGTAAGAAACCTCGAACTCAGGGTGGGCCCGCTGGGCCCACCGGACCTTCCCAAATCCCGCTGGCTGCTCCAACTGCTGCAAGACAGGGGAGGGTAGCCATGGTAATGGACACAGGAACGATAGAGATGGTGACCCCTGCGACCACTGAGATAGGACCCGATGAGTATATGGCGGCAGCGATGTTCGAACCCGGGACCATCGGAGTGATACGTCACGTCCAACGGATTACCGAGGAAAGCGACCTCGGGCCGTGGCGACCAGGGTTCAAAGATCTTGTGACACCTGGTCCTGAATACAAGGATGGCCATATCGACGTATTGGATGCCTTGAAGGCTTTGGATCTACGGATCCTCGTCCCTTTTCCTTATCTGCTAACCATTTCCGAAGCGGCTAACGAAAAGTTTATCGAACGATGCCTCAAAAACAGGCGCCGATTCGAGGAAAGTCGAAAGGGCAAAAAGCCGGTCCTACGAGACCCACCCACAAACGAGGAGTCATAACCCTCGACCTCAAAGGTGCACGAAGCCAACCGGATAGGAATGATCCAGACCAGATTCCGCCTCGGAAAACCCCGAGGTATTCCTCCGGAACTATCCTATAACCTGGAAAAGCGTTGAGTGTGACTGCGAGGTCTGGGGAAACCCCTCGGCTGCCATCCTAGACTCGGGATCGTCAACAGTCGCCATTTCTTGGAGATTGACGAAACGATCGGGAAGGGAAGAACAGGTTCAGCCCCTCCGACCGAATGAACTGTATATATCCGCTACGGAAGACAACATTCATTGTAAAGGGCGGATAACGAATGTGCCTGTACGGGTGGGGCGGGTGCATTGTTTATGCGACGCAATCGTGCTGGATGTACAGGCGTATGATGTTCTGCTAGGCATTCCATGGCAGGCGGTGGTTGGAGCGCGAATGCACTTTGGCAGCTGTAAGGTGGTGCTCACATCGACCCACCCCAAACCACAAACGATACCAATGAGATTGGCGGTGCATATGCGTACCCAGCCGGCGCCTCGAATCACCACGAAAGCCCACCAAATCAACATGATCCGACGCCTGTCGCCAGGCGAAAATAAAACCTCGTTGGGAACTGACGAGACTTACGCTCCCGACCGATATCCGATCCGGGTTCAAGATCAGTGGCGCCATTCCTGGCGATGAGAACCCTTGGAAATAGTTCGGAGTGAGTCCAATTGGTCGCACGCGTTCTCCTCCGTGGTGCAGGGGGAACCCCTGCTGAGAGTGTCCTGAATAGCTGACCTTTCGGAACCCCCTGCGTCCTTATATCTCAGGACGGACCCCCTTTCTGAAAGATTTACCGAGCTTAGGGGGCTGTGCGATTTATCTTTTCGACCTCCACGGCCCCTACTCACGAATGAAAAAGCCGCGATACTCTTGAAAGAGGGGGTGTCGTTTCAACCCCGAACCAGGGAATATCGGTGGGGACCGAGGGAATTGACGCATGCCTTTTCGGTAGAACCCTCGGCCAAACCCGAACTGGACAGTGACAGTGATATGGAAAGCGAGCCGATGAGTCCGGTGGACAGTCAACTTATTGCGACTGTCCTTTCGGCGAAAACCGACAACTCTTTGTTTGGGGCCTCGCTCGATGTGAGCGTGGCGGTTCCCACAGTTACGACGACGATCTCCCTTCCTGGGCGAACCGTAGAAGTTCAGTAACCAGCCCGTGTTCCGGATGAATACAGACGCCTCCTCCTGGCGGTTATACGGTCCTATCCTGAGGCCGTCAGTATTCAGGACCACGACATAGGGCTAACCCCTTTGATACAACACGCAATTGATACCGGGGATCACGCCCCGATACATTGCCGATCGTACCGATATTCCCTTAAAGAAAGACAACTCGCGTTGGAAAGGGTACGGGAATTCGAGCGGTTGGGGTGGGTCGAACCATCGCTGGGATCGTGGTCTTTTCCCGTGGTCCTCGTGCCAAAACGAAATGGTTAAGTCCGGGTATGTATCGACTACCGAAAATTGAACGCTATCACTACCAAAGATGTGTATCCCTTGCCGCAAATCGACGATTTATTAGATGCTATCGGGTCCGCTCGAGTCTTTTCCAAGTTCGATATCCGACACGGTTTTCACCATGTCGCAGTCCGACCGGAAGACCGACCCAAAACCGCTTTTGTCCTATTTGAGGGCACGTGGCAATGGGTCCGGTGTCCCATGGGAATTTGTAACGCCCCTGCAACGTTTCAGCGAGCCATGAATATGGCCTTCGCTGAGTTCACTAACAAAACCCGACTAACCCAGCCCGTGATCAATTTCTGCGTGATTGTGTACATGGATGATATTTTGGTCTTTTCAAAAACACACGAGTACCACATGGAACACATTGAGTGGGTTTTGCATGCACTAAAAGATGCGGGGTTCAAAGTGGCCTTGGAAAAAAGCGAGTTCTTCTTGTCGGAGATCTCATTCTTGGGGTACACCTTCACGGTCGATGGACTAAAACCGGATCCGAGGAAGGTGGCAGCAGTTCAAGAAGCCCCAGCGCCAGTCACACTCACCCAGGTTCGGGCTTTTCTAGGGCTGGCATCCTATTACCGACGCTTCATCAAGGGGTTCCCCGGTGTAGCGAAGCCCCTAACGAACCTGCTGAAGAAAGAGGAGCAGCTGATCTGGACGCCGGAATGCGAAGCCGCGTTTCAGGCATTGAAGGAGGCTCTGACATCTGCTCCTGTGTTGGCGCGTCCCGACCCGACAAGACCGTTCGCATTGTACACCGACTGGCAGCCGTAGGCGATATCGGCGGTGCTAACTAAGCACGGGAAGGACGGAAGGGAACAAGTCATTGAGTATGCGTCCAAGACGCTGAGCCAGGCGCAGGCTAATTACGAAGCGTGCAAAGGCGAATGCCTGGCGGTGGTGTGGGGGATTCAGCATTTCCGACCGTATCTTTACGGCCAGAAATTCATGCTGGCAACGGATCATCAACCGCTGCTATCCCTACGCAACAACACGGACTGCACGCGGACGCTGGGAAGGTGGGCAATGCGTCTGCAGGACTATGACTTCGACATCCGCCGCCGTGCCATGTGGCAGCATGGCAACGCCGATGGATTGACGCGCCTCCTGCCGCCCAACAAGTGTCCCGCCAATGAGCGACTCATTCCGTGGAGGCCAGAAGCCGCGGACGAAACCTCGCTACGGGAAGCTACACGTGCTGTGCAAGGACGACGCCTGAGTCCGGAATGGAGGTTTCGCCGGAGATGGCAGACGCTATCTCTTTGCCCTCATCCAACTCCCTCGCTCTCTCGTCTAGTCCCTACTCGTCCCCTGAAATACATCTAAGTCCCTGTTTCTTCTGTACCTTGCCTATGGTCCCGGACCAAGAAGGGTCGCATCCGGGAGGGCCCAGTTTTCTTTTGTGGGTGCAGTGTAGTCAGTGTTAAGCGGTCAAATCCCACTGACAATGTGTTAGGTACCGAAGTGAGAAGACGTGGGTCTGTCCCAACTGCAGAACGGACCAAGTCCCTACCGAGAAACGGTATCAAGACGCACGGACCGCCGACGGATTCGCGCCAAGTGCCCGCCGGGCAGAAGTCTGGACGGACCTTCTGTTGCTACACAGGCTGTCAGGCGACTCGCTGTCAGAACTTACCAAAACCGATTGGCGGAGAGTCACGGAGCGGGCGCAGGGCTATCGCTGGCAGGGGCCGACGTTACAAAAACGAAAAGTCAATGATGGCGGAGGGATTAGCTGGTTGACGGCTCCGCACACTTTCGCTAGGTTCGATTGGACACGAGCCGCTCATGAAGAGGATGCGGTCCATTTCGCGGTCAAGTACACGGAAAAAGCCATCGAAAAGAATGGATGGTACTGGTCGGGAATTCGGGGAGATGTGAAATACATCGTCTAGAATTGCCCGGCCTGCGAGGCGGACAAGGCGCCGGTACAGATGCCTCGAACGATGGTGCCTACTCGTGTAGAGCGCGCCTTTCAGAGGGTTAGCATCGACACGACGGATATCAACGTTCCAAGAGGTCCCATCGATCAGGGAGAGCTCAATGTTCTTTTAGTGGCCGTCGATCATATTTTAAAATGGATCGAGGCGTACCCTATGACTAGCCGGAATTCGCCGGAGGTAGCCTGGTACGTAAACCGATTTTTGTGCATGCATTTAGACGTAGAAGAGGTACACATAGACAATGGGTCGGAATTTCAAGGCGAAGTAGAACGTCACCTAGTCAGGGCAGACTTTAAGATTATCTACTCGCCGGGGCATTGGCCTCAAGCCAATGGCCTGGTAGAGAATGACGACCGACTGATTAAGACCGCTCTTAGACGGAATATCACTGCAGGAGACACCCGGCCCTGGCCTGTCATTGTCGACTACATTTTGGCCGTCTATCGGGCTACCCCACACGGTAGTACTGGGGTGTCYCCCTTCCAACTRAGAACCAATAGTGTCCCTCGSGTGCAGTTGTCCCCCTYGGTAGGTACGGAAGTTAGAGCAACACGGGCCCAGCACAGAGATAAGGCCCGCCACTACATGGACTTAATGGCTAGGGCCTATCCCCCGTTAGCTCGCCGGCGACAGCGGGCCGTAGATCAGACGCATCAACGGCAGATCCGCGATTATGAGAACCGACATGCGTCCGCGGGACCACTTCCTCGCTATAAAATTGGGGACTTGGTACAGGTACGGAAATTCGCGCGCTCCTCTAAGATCCACCCGCGCTACACAGGCATTTACGAGGTAACGGAAGTTGGCGCACAGGGACAACACTCCGTGAAGCTGATTCCCCGTCACAACTCCCAGGCCCGACCGCTGACACGGCACACTGCCGCGCTCCGGCCCTTCCAGCCATCGTTGGGCCCCATACGGACCCCCGCTCCTGCGAGATCATCCTCTCCTTCTTCGTCTTCCTTCTCTTCTCGATCTGCCTCGTCCATTGGCGCTGAGAGTTTCAGGGAGTAGGATGAACTATCGCCAGCCGGACATGAGCCCCTCGAGCATTTCCAGACGCCGCTTGCAGATTGCTTGTTGCGGCATCATTTTAATGAGGAAAGGCAGTTGCGGTACGACATTCAGTAGGTGAACGTGCCAGCGCCCGGGGTCGCTGATCTGGCGGCGTACTCGTTACTTTGCCATCGACTGACGTATGCGGGGGTGTACGTGGACGTGACGCAGTTGCCTGGGCGGGAGACGACTCGAGTGTTCATCGAGTTCCGCGCGCTCCAGGTGGCACCCAACTTCGTGCATAGCGTCGCCACCTTAATTGGCGACTTGACGATCCTGCCACCGCCGAGCCGGGAGCTGGCGCGAAGTTTTGTGCGCGAGTACGCAGTGCAGGCGGCCAGATCGGTGGCCAGAGTGCAAGGACGGGGGGGACACCGATTCACAGCCCACGAAACGCTGCTGCGCAGGGCAGAGGACGGACCGATCGCGTTGGGGCCGCAGCTCCCCACGCTTCTTCCTCCCGCTGCCCCGCTCAACTTCCAAGCTCCTCCCCCTGCCCCGTACTAAATGCCTCCCTTCTTCTCTTACACCACTCTCCCCTATCAACTCAGGGAGGACCCTCATCCTATGCGTGAGTTCTCAGAGTATCTGGTGGAGCTAACTGACGTGGAACCGCTGCCCTTCGCAGACGAAGACGTGTGGGAGTTGCACCGTGCGCTGTACAAGTCGGTGGCGTTGGGGATGTTCCGATTCTTCGTGGATCACGAAGACCACTGCAGCGGGGAGCACTTTGTCGTCTACTACGTCATCACGCGGCCCAAGCCAACGCAGAAGGAGGGGACGGTGGCGCTGTACCCATTCGCCCTGCTCTAGACGATCGATCCGGGATTGTTGGAGCTCATTCATCTTGAGCTCCTCTCCATTGCGCAAGTGATCGCGAGCTAGGAAGAGGAGATCCATCCACGATTGCGGACGGCGACGGCCCCGTGGAGAACATACAACGTGGTCGTCATCCCGGATTACATTGCACAGCTCGAGGAGAGGTTGGAGGACTTCCCGGAGGAAAAGTCGTTGCGGCCTCCCTCGTCGTATCCACCTGTCGCCAGGAGCGCAAGGCAGCAGAATCGGTGGAGGCGAGGAGGTGATTCAGCCCCCGAGTACGCGGAATCTTGACCTCGCGCCTGGGAGTGCGGCGACGCTCGTTAAGGCGACTGTCATGCCATCGCCGCCCTTCCCGCGCGTGCCCGATCTCAATCTTGATGGATCCAGGCCATCAGCAGCAGCAGCAGCCGGGGGAGGAAGCCGAATGGGAATACCGGATCCCATATCCAGACCCCCGGTCCTCGCGGGACCTCTCCGCTCCCGCCACCCACCCCGGGGTGCCCCGATCATTGACATTAGCAGTTCCACTGAGCCGGACGGTCCATCCGACAGAGGTGGATTTCATGGTGGAGCCCACCACCATCAGGTTCGAGGCCATCGCGGGGGCGCCGCGCCCTGATCCGGTGTGGGAGCCATATCTGACACCCCCTTTTCAAGGGTGTATTGCGGCGCGACTGGCTGGGACGCTCATCTACGAGACCGGCCAGCGTCCCAATGTGATGTACCACTTCCTTGTCTTCGCGGCGCAGAAGCGGGAGCGGCGGCCTTACACCGAGACTCACGTGGTGATGATGGGTCCAAGGCCCCAATCGGTGTGCAAGCGGGTGGTGTGAGCGGTGGCGGATCTGGCGCCACGTGTCCTGTCTCATGTGTCGGTTCCTCTATCCCTCGTTCGTCCAGCACCACTTCCAGGAAGAAGATGCGCCGACGACTCCCACGGCAATGGCCGCTTTTCTTCCACCTATTCCGCCCCCTCTCAATCCCGACATCGATCACTTCCTCTGATCACCCTCGTCTACCTCTCCCCAGTTCTCTCTTTCTCCTTCTCTTCATCATCTTCTTCTCCTATGCCCAAATTTCGCGCGTCGAGACGCGCTGTGTAATTTTTTTTTTTTTTTCCAATCGGGCCAGCTGACGATGAAGGGGCCGCCCGATCGGATGTATACTATGGGAGGAGGCGATGGAGGATGCAAGATGCATCCACGTAGATTAGGAAGATGATCGGGCCAGCTGTTGATGAAGAGGCCGCCCGATCATCTAAGACATGATGACCTCAGCAGTCGGGAGACTGCTAATTTTTGGAACCCCCTACATATCACATATGTGATAAGCTCAGACCCGTATCGCGAGGCTTCCCGTATCCTTAGGGAAAATCCCCCGGAAGCCACGAGGCACGGATGCGGACAAACAGGTTTTTTTTCTTCTTTTTGCTTTTGT
The DNA here is from genome assembly GCA_003427395.1 of Chara braunii. NCBI lineage: Eukaryota > Viridiplantae > Streptophyta > Charophyceae > Charales > Characeae > Chara > Chara braunii. The sequence continues at coordinate 1,775,804 of BFEA01000103.1, read as the reverse complement.
TTTCTTTTTGAAACGGCTTTTTCATTTTTTTGGTTAATAACTCCCGCGCGGACGAATAGCGGCCGCGGTATGAAAACCAAGAAACGATTCCGCTCCGCCCCCTCTCAATCCCGACATCGATCAGTTCCTCTGATCACGCTCGTCTACCTCTCCCCGCTTCTCTCCTTCTCCTTCTCTTCATCATCTTCTTCTCCTATGCCCAAAGTTTGCGCGTCGAGACGCGCTGTGTAAAAAAAAAGATTTTTTTTTTTTTTTTTTTTTTTTTTTTTTTTAACCGATCGGGCCAGCTGACGATGAAGGGGCCGCCCGATCGGATGTATACTATGGGAGGAGGCGATGGAGGATGCAAGATGCATCCACGTATTGCGCGTGCGCATCTAAGCTTCGACTTCTTCGCCCGTCTTGCACCCCCGTTTCTTGCTTTGCATCCCCGCGCCATCTTCCCTTCTTGCTGCGCGCATTTCCCCTATGCAGGACTCTTCGTCTTCAGGGCTCTTCGTCTTCCCCTCCGCCCAGCTCGATCCTTACTCCGCGAAGTGATTGGCCGCGTAGTTGGGATGCTCCGATCAATGTGGAGAGCGGGAAACCGCGCACCACTTGAACGGACATCCCAATCACGTAGGACCATGCCATCATGCGGGTCAAACCCTCTAACTCCCCACCTTCCTCCTGTCCTGCTCATCTACAACCTGCGCTGCCCGCACCTCGCGCTGACAACCCGCCGCCTCCCACGCTATAAATTCGCGCAACCCTCTCCGCTCTCTCTCTTTGATCTCGGCTGCAATGCTGCGCGAGCTATGCGCGAAAGTCCGCGGCGCCCAACAGGCTCGACGAGCCCGAGGACGGGCGGAGTGACGACGTGGGGTGGACTCGCGGTAGTCTCGGGGCGAAGCAGTCGAAGGGACTGAGCAGTGGTGGGGATTGGACGCCGGCCGCAACAGGGCCTTGTGGCTATGGTGGTCGGTGGTCTTGGGAGGTTTGAAGGCTGCGCCTGGGGGCAACAGTTAATTGAATTTTTTGTGTATAAGAAGGACTCGCTTTTATCTCCATTGTTGCTTTGTCCATGCATGTCGTGTGTGTGAAGCCCCTGAGATATGGTTGTGCGCATGAGTGATGTCGAAGGTCTATGGATGATTAGATGTCCTGTCAAGGGTTGTTGATTGCATGCATGTATGTGTGTATGTACTTGTCCGGACGGGGACAGGGGAACTGAACTGGGGGACCGTCTGCTTAGGAGTACGAGTGCGTTGATCCTGTCGTTCCCCTCCCCTCCGCGGCCTTTCCTGCGCGCACGCGCAGTCTCGGCGTAACTCACTCTCTCTCTCGATCGCCTTCCTTTTTGAACTGATAGTCATCGCTTTTGAACTTCTCGTCCCTGTGCCGGTGACGTCAACCGCCTGCGTCCGCGCAGACGGTCGACGCCCCCGCAAGGGGAGAGAGCTTAGATTTCGTCATCTTCCCCCGACGCACCCACTTTTGAGAGAGGAGTTGCGTTGAGTGTTGTATAGAGTTGTTGTTGGTTCGGATGACCGAGAGCGCGGGATCTTGCCCACGTTCATCGCGTACCTCTGGTCGTCTCATCCCGCTACCGACCTTCCCCATCACAGATGACGACAGCGTCTATTGCGATGCGGACGTACGGCGCGCGCTGAGGTGGACGGAGCAAGTGTGTTGGCAAGACCCGCCTCGGGCTTGTGATATAAGGGGGAACGGGTTTGTCTTGATTGATGGTTTTGATTCCCCGACTCCAACATTGCCCTATACGGGATTAAGTATGTTGCCCTGGTCGGCCGCTCACGCCGCGTGGCGGCCGCGGTTTGATTGTCACTGGTGTCGCCAGGGGGACTCGTGTTCTTGGCAACGCTTGGTCCTGGGTTACGAGGGAGCGACACGTTTCCCCGAGCTCTCCCGTAATGCGGGGGCGCTGCCCACGCAATTTCGAATTCGGGTGCCGGTGATTCCTCCCGCCGCTTCACCATCTCGAAAACTTCCGCGTGGACTTTGCAAGTCCGACGCCGAGGCTTGAAGGCCTCTAACCAACCACTTCTACAGCAAAAACCCAAAGGTCCGGTCACTTCACGAGGCCGATGACGAGGCCTGAAGGCTTCGAACCCACTACCTATCCCTCAAACCCATGACAATGGAGTTTTCTGTCTTCCGCCGCCATGGCCCTCTCCCCTTGATGCCCTTTCCATAGTTCGTTTTTGTGGAAACCCTTCTGATTTTATCGCTCTGAAGTGATCCGACCCCCACGGGACTTCACGACGACAGTTCGACTCCGGGGTAACCTCTGGCACGAAACGAGAGTCTCCCGTTCCGTCCGGGAGACTCGACCCCTACGGCCAAAAATCCTCGGCCACACCCCTCCTAGAACTCTGATCGGCGACCCAGTACGGGAAGCTGCTAGGGGGCGTGAGGTTGCGTATCACAGGATTGTACAATGTAAGTACGCACAAAGCAGGTGTACCATGAGGCCGGGAAACTACCACAGTAACCCGACACACCCATGACACACCTAGTACAGTGTAAGTACGCACAAAGCAGGTGAACCATGAGGCCAGGAAACTACCACAGTACCCCAACACGCCCATGACAAACCCACAGTGCAGTGCATGTGACCGAGGTGGTGGACAGACAGGCCCACAATCTCTACACAATTCCTAGTACCTAACCTAATCAACCTCAGACCTCTACCCAACCTACCTCCTCTACCCTGCCGATGGTGAGTACACGAGACAAGACCCACAGATCATTCAACCACACACTACACAACCCAAACCCACACACACACACACACACATCCTCGTCGGACCACCCCAAGGCTAACCACACTAACAGGCCTCCCCCAAGGCCCTGCTACCAGCATACTACAGCCATGGACTAAATCCCTTGGGCGGTGCGCAGGCAGTGTCTGTAATAATCACCTTGCATCAGCCCAAGGGGGAGTGTGTGAATGGTTTAGATTGATAATAATTTAAATTAATCTGACATGCTAACTGGGATACATACAAAGATGCTGTTTGAGAAAAGTGGTTACACTGTTTAACTTCCACGTATGGTCACAATTGACTATACCTATTTCCCAGTCCCGATGAATGGGAAGTCGTAATAACAAGTTCAATAAAAAATATAGATATGTCGTCCTCCAGAAACAGCTATCAGTATTTTTTCTTTTGAAAGTAATAACTTTTGTTCTATGAGGCAACAGAGTTTTGAATCCGCAACCTCATACCACAATGCGCGCATTTCAAACCAGTGCTCTAACCACTGTGACAATGGCCATCCACCCTAATAACAGCCTTATACATAGCCATATCTTTTTTCTCCTTCTTTTTCTCTTTTCTAATGAGAAGCCCTTGTGCAATGCCTCTAAACCAGTGGTGGTAAGAGAACCACTGGAGGTGAGGCTTTGCCTGTCGGGCTGCTCCATCTATGGATGGGGAGGGTCACCTGCTGGAAACGGGGTCCAGCATCCCTTGACTGCCATTTCGTCAAAATGGACATCTTTTATTTTTGGAAGGAAACTGAAACCGAGTTTTTTGGCCGAAAACTTGTCAATTTGCTGTTCCCGAGGGTCCAGACAGTCCTGCCTGGAGGTGCCTGGTCTCAAGCTAGGTCCATGTACAGCCAGGGGGTCCACCCTCAGGAACAGCAAATTTTGACAAGTTTTCAGCCAAAAAACTCGGTTTCAATTTCGTTAAAAAAATAAAAGATGTCCATATTGACAAAATGGTCGTTCAGCACAGTGTTTGTTAGGACTATGGCCATATCAGTTCCTAGCCGGGAACACAGTCTTTTTCAGTGTCTTTCCCTCGGGGCTGCATTGGTCAGCCAAGCCTTCCCACTTCTGGAGCTCCTACTTCCTCAGCCTGACCCAGTCCCCACCTTAGCCACGTGGAAATTGCATACATGTTTCTAGTCTAAGGAATCTTCTGTACCAAATGATAAGACGTTCATGCTCCCAAATAAACACGAATAAAAAGACTCCATGCCTCATCCCTTAATTGGTTGCACGAACACGTATAATGTAGATTGGTTGGAAAAAAGAAGTTCCGGGCTTGAGACGTTAAATTGTTCGGAAAAAAAAAAAAAAAAAAGAGCTGCACGAACATGACAGGGCCACATGCACCCCATCTCCCATCCACTTCGTATCCCTTCTCCACTCCAGTGACATGCTCTACAATGTACCAGGGGGCCAGGGGGCCACGGCCAAGTCCCTCTTAGGCCCTACTCACACTGGGCCACTGGCACTTTCATAAACGTGTGAGACTTCAATTACGGCCAAAGCTGGATGAATCTGACTGCAATCACGTCCACAGCTTGACAGAACATTCCTCCCTATAACCTTACCGAAATTCTTGATTTTTGACAACTCCAAGTTTTGATAGCTGCCTCAATATGTTGAATACTCAATTCTGTTCCGTATCCATTCGCCTATTGAGGACAAGAACAGGGTGGGTTGAGGGGGGGGTGGAAGATGAGCGGGGGGGAGGGGGGGGGGGGGGGGTTGCTTTAGAGGCCTTGCAAGTTGCAACACTTGATCCCGTACTAAGCATGCACCTCACCATTATCATGACCAGAATCATGCTTTCAGAGCATGCACACCGCACCAGAATGAGTTAACCCTGACTTGGAACTCCAAGAAGGCGTTTCAGGATGTACAGCGTACTTCCGTTGAGGTTCGGTTTCCCTCTGACGCCGTGCCACATTCACTCCTAGAAAGTGTGAACCAAGCCATTATAAAGACCAGGAGCATTCATTTGACACACTTGTATCATACCACACTGACCACGCCGAGTGCACTCTGGGTCTAAGAACACGTTCAAGAATGAATGAACAATGCGTTCCTTGTTGCGGATTCGATTTCCCTCAGAGTCTGCAGACCGCAGCTACGCCAAGCCATTATAAAGACCAGGGGCAGACTTTCGACACGTATAGTCACACCAGACTCTGCCTCCTCTCTGACTTCAAGTACACGCTCAAGGATGAACATTTCTTGTTGGGATATGATATCCCTCTGCATACCGCAGCACTGCTGCATCAGATCATCCGCTTTTATATTTGAACATAGTTTTAGCCAAATTCATGCAACAATTCACAAACAAGTCAAAATTATGAAATGATCACCTACAGAATTGAAAACTCGTCAGATCATCCGCTTATATATTTGAGAAGAGTATAGTTTCAAAAAAAAAAAAAAACTCATCAGATCGTCCGCTTAATATATATTTGAACATAATTCTTGTAGGCTTCTAGCCAAATTCATGCAAGAGCAGCAAGACCCATACGACTTATGAAATGATCACCCATACGACTGAAAACTCGATGGTCACAAACAAATCATAATTCTGAATGTCAGAAACAAATCGAAATTCTGAAATGCCCACCTACACAACTCAAAACTCGTTCAAGGAAAGTCACAAACAAATCACAATTGCGAAATAACCACCTGGCAGGCTGGCACCTACAAAACTGAGCGAATAGCAGACAAGACAATTATATCCTTTTTCTTTTTGCTTTAATTTTTTGGCAGGAAAAAAAAAAGAAAAAGAAGGATATCCAACCAATCGCGAGATCATGTTGAACAAACAAAACGCTTCCCAGGGCGCCCAGTGGCCATAACGGTTATTTAGAATATTTTCACTTGCCGCAATGTGACTCGTTCCTTCCGCGCTCCACTAAGGGCCTGGCCACACCACTCTCGAAATGTGAAAAAGACAAAAATGTGGCGGGTGCATCTGGCCATGTTCTAGCGACAAGTTCATATTCATTTTGCACATTTCGAGACTGGTGTGGCGATGCCCCAACTCACCACATGCACAAAAGACAGAAAATACGGCATTGCATCTTTCCATGTTCCAGGAACTTCCAGCTGATGATTCATTTTCATTTTACACATTCGGTGAGTGCTCAGTAGTCTAGCGAGCGAGGCCCACTTAGCTGCTTCGCCAGCCTAGAGTGGCAACAACTGAAATTAACCTGTCGCCATTATCCAAAAAAAAAAAAAAAAACACTATTTACAACACTAAAGCTACTTAAAAAAACAAAACAAAACAAAAACACTAGTCACAGCACTAAAGCTACTCAGATTAGTCGGGTCTACCGTCTTCCACAAAACAAACGTGCGACGGTCATTATCGCTGAAATACAGCTGCGATTTCGGCCATTGTATCGCTCTATCTCGACAGAAGTTCTACTCTGGGGAAGAGGGTAGTCGAGTAGTTCAACCAAAGTAACCTTTCACCCACTGGCGGACCGAGCAGCAACACTGTTTTTCTCCCCCCCCTTAACTAAGCTATAATATTCTTCTCTCAATTTCACCTTTCACTATAATCCACCTACCACTACTCCTAAGTCTATACAGGAGGCAGCTTTCATTCTCTCGCCAATTACATCACCATCTTTTTAGAAACCGTTACCTGTCCTTCAAGTGCCCTCCCCGACCGAAGTAAAAAGAAAAAAGAGAAAAACCATTACCTGAGAGCATACTCACCCTTCTCAGAGGACAAACCTATAGGCCGCAGTATCATTGACAACACTCTCCAACGGATCTGAAGGGATACTCGCACTAAGAGATTTTCTTTTCGAAGCTCTGCACGTGATTGCAGTCACATTCGTGCACGGCACTATCGCCATCGTGATCATATCTTCATCTTCACGAAGTATATTCCTTCCTTCGCATTATTGATGCCGCCTGTCTGTTCTGAGCAGGATCTTCTCCGTAAAACATATCTATCTATCCATCTATCTATATATCTATCTATCTATATATATGTGTGTGCGTGTGTGTGTGTGTGTCCGACGAAAACAGTCTGCTCGCCACAGTCCTGCTTATTACGAGTTAATAAGCGAACAACACTCTTGTGTGTGTGTGTGTGTGTGTGTGTGTATACAAATATACTCTGTATTGACGATATATATGTATTGTATATCGTCAATATTCACAGTGTAACAATATATCGTCACAAACAGAACTGCCCGGTAAACCGTAGGCAGAGAGAGAGAAGAGGACAACAAACGAGGGGCTGTGACAATATAACAGCGCTGCCCGGTAAACAGTAAGCAGAGGGAGGGAGGGAGAAGACGACAACAAACGAGGGGCTGCGACAAACTGTTTCGTCAGAGTTTCACCCACTCGTCAGGAGGCTGAATCGGTAAACCGTAGGCACAGGGAGGAGAGGACAACAAACGAGGGGCTGTATATATTGTCACAAGAATAACAGAGGGCAAAAGCGAAAAAAACAGAGAAAACAAGGGAAAAATGAATTCGTTTTTTCATCTTCTCCCTTACAACTCCCTCTGTTCAGAACCTCTTGCGTACAAGGCCGCCCACGTGGATGTAGGTTAAGCGGCGGCTGCCCTCACCCCCGTGAATCATATCGACCCACTTGCACACAGCCAAAGGGCAAAGAGGCAAAGACAAGAGAAAACAGCCGAACACAAAAAAACAGGGGAAACAAATCCTAATCCTAGATGACAAGTCCCACATGTAAGCACCGCCCCCACATCACAGGCCAAACGACGGGACAAGACCAACCAGGATATCAAAGCACCTCGCCTGCAAAAAAAAGAATCAATCTATTGCGACTGCCGCCGTCTGCGCTGAAGGATGTCCAACAAAACATAAAAGACAATCCCAGGTGACGATTCCCACAGAAAAGCACCGCCCCCAAATGCACACGCCATCTGACCGTAAATTACAGCAAGATTCGGTCAAAGTCGTGCCATCGCTGGTAATATCGGTAAATTATCCTGTTCGACTCGGCGAGGCGGAGAACCTCAGACGAGGCAGCCACTGTCAGACCTCTCTGGCCTCGTAGTTCTTCTGCATCTATGACCCCAAAGCGCGCCAAACCTACCATGCTTCGGTCGGCGACTTCCCTGCTCGGTCGACATTCTATGAAGGTGTAAAAAAAAAAAAAAAAAACAAACGGAACGAAGCGCCCGCCTGCGTTCGTAAACAGAGCATCTATCTACCTTTGTGCTACTTACCATGGCGCCAATCGCTAACTTCAGGGAGTCAACAAGGTGAGCGCAGTAGGGCCAGACCCCCACTGCCGAGTCTGTGCGACGGAATCTGGTCGACGAATTTGATAGCAGACCCCCGCCTGCGTTCATAAACAGAGCAGATCTACCCATCTATCTATCTTTGGGCGACTTACCATGGCGCCAATTGATAACTTCAGGGAGTCAAAAAGGTGAGCGCAGTAGGGCCAGACTCCCACTGCTGCCGAATCTGTGCGACGGAATGTGGTCAACATTCGGGTCACATCCATGCGAGTAAGTGGAGGTATAAGCATATCATACTTTCCCAGCGAGCGGTTCACCTCAAACATTCTTCTTCAACTTCCCACGGCGACCTTCCTCTAGTCCGAGAATTAGCTTGATCAACCGCAGCCCTGCTTTTGCTTTCTGCTCCTCCGATACGTTGACCCAAGAAATTGGCGCGAGATCGATTCCCACGATGGCGCCAATGACATAGACCTCTTCTAAAAGACTGAATTTAGCAGACTTACTCCTCAGTGCCTTGTCAATCGCCCTTTCCCCGATCAAGCGCTTAATCGCCGTCAAATCGCGTTCTGTGCCAACATCCCGCCTTAAAGGTTTCTCAAGCTGAGCCGTCCACGAGTCCTCCTCCTCCTCCTCCTCCTCCTCCGTACGTGAACGCAGAGGAGAGGGGGAAGGAGAGGGAGAGACGACCTCCTTCTCCTCCTCCTCCTCCTCCGTACGCGAACGAAGAACAGAGGGGGAAGGAGAAGGAGGGATGACCTCCTCCTCCTCCTCCTCCTCCTCCTCCTCCTCGCTCCTCCCTTGCCCTCCTATCTCAGGGGGAGAAAAGATACTTGGTGGTGAGAGTTTGGCGGGAAGGGGTTGTACCAGTCCATCATCAACACCTTCCGCGCGAATGAAAGCGTCACTCTTCGTTAGCTTTGCGACCGATTCCCTCCCTCTCCATATCTCGTCCTGATTCTCCCCCTCGTCTTTGCCCGGTAACATACTGGACTTCTCCTCGTTCTCCAGATCCTCCTCGCTGCCTCGTAGGACAAACTTCTCCTCATCTACAGCCCCAGCCACAGATTGCATCTTCGTCTGTCGCCGCCTCACATTCCACTCTCTCTTCAACTCGTATAGACACTGAAACACAAAGACCGGGATGGCAATGGGCACAGCCATCGAACCGACCACCAGAACGGCCAAACTAACGAGTGGAAAAATGATTGCCAGGAACGGAAGCAAGCAGCAAGAACACACACCGCCCGCCATGACGGCGAGAGCTCCCTTCAAAGTCCTCCACATCCTGAATCCCTGCACACACACGCACACAGAAAAAGAAAAACCAAAAAACACAAGAGCAGTTACAGCACAGTACTCTCTCTCTCTCTCTCTCTCTCTATCTATCTATCTATCTATCTATCTATCTATCTATCTCTGTGTGTCCTCTGTCTCTCTGTCTGTGTCTGTATCTATCGAACTGCTGCTACCGGCGGTAGTTCTCTCTTTCTCGCTCTGAGACTCTCTATCTCTCGAACTGCTGCAACCAGCGGTAGTTCTCTCTCTCTCTCTCTCTCTCTCTCTCTCTCTCTCTCTCTCTCTTAGATCTATCCGTCAAATCGCTATCTATCTATCTACCCATGTGGGTTCTAGTTGACGATTAGATATCAGTGGAGCTGCAGAGAGAGCACTGATGTGTCAAATTTCTCGGGCGGAGTACCGAAAACCTCAGGGTAGTTCATCTACCGTTGCTACGGAGTCGACTTGACGGTCAGTCGCTCTCAGACAATCAGTGCATACAACACGGATCAACGGCGGAGCCTGTGAGAACGACGATCCAGTCTGAGTACCAGAAGTCCATAAACCCTCTCTGCATAATCCCGCGGAGAGGGCGTCGACGTCAAGGCTGCAAGGTCCTCGGTCAACGCAAGCCGGTAGTCGAAGTTAAAACGCGCACAGTATCACACACTACCGCTGACTTCACCCCGTCTCGTTACATTGTCGCACCGAACGACGTACGCAGGATTGTTCTTCACCGTTCTGCACGCCTCCTTCCGTCCCCTCTTCCACTCGTGAGCACAGCTCCAACGTCTGGCTCACGGTAGCTCTGTGCATCGGTCTCGCTACTGCATTTGGCACTAAGCATTCTTCCCCTTCCCGGAGATGAGCTCCATCCTCCAGTCCTACCCTCTGCTGAGTCTACTCTCTATTATCTACTCTCTATATATATCGGATCCCCTTCGTCGTCATCGTCATCACATCGCGCATCGATGACGACCGATAGCCATCGTCGTTATCTACACACTTCGCACCCACCCATATTATATATGTATATATAAGCTGCCGTCGCCGCCTCGCGTCCTTCCTCGGCCTTGTCGAGTCGATCGAATTTTTTGGGCGCCGTTGAGTTGAGGGTCGACGCGGCGACTCCCGCCACGAGTCGTTCCCCGGGGCGATTTCCCCTACCGAAAAGGATTGGTTGAAACGCCTGAATCTGGACGTTATTTGTAGAGAGGGGGCAGAAAATCGCGACTTGGGGCCATATCCCACTGGCAAAAAGGATTGGAATGAGTGTCTGAATCTGGACGTGGTTGTGACTCGGTGCAGAAAACTGTGATTGATCTCCTTTCTTTTTTTGATCTGCTTTTCTGCATCTCTGCGTGAAACACGTCCAGATTCAGACACTTATTCCAATCATCCTTGCCAGTGGGATCTGGCCCTTATATCTGTTTTTCTGCATAAAACACACCGCGATTCAGGCGCTTGGTCTGATCCTCTTTGCTTTAGTGGGAAGCGGCCAAGTGGCAGGAGACGTGTCGTTGCATCCTGCGTCGGCGTCGTATGGGAAAAGAAAAATGGCGCCGTCAACGCAGTCTAACGTTTTTCTTTACTCTTTTCCTCTTTTCTTCTTTCAGACTCAGAATTTGGACCATTCCTCGATATCAACCTTCTTTCTGTCAACCACCATTTAGGTGAATGGACACCCCCGATGCCGTCGTCAAATGTCAATTGACTCGTCTCAGGGTGGCTCGTTTTGACCGATGTGCCCGTATTTCCTGACCAGGGGCGTCCGAGAAGGGTGCTGTGGTGCGGTGCGCACACCCTCGATGCCTTCGTCAATGTCGGTTCATTCCGTCTGTCAGGGTCTCTTATTTTGACCGAACGAATGTGCGCGTATTTTCCTACCAGGGGCATCTTGAATCTTGAAGGGTCCTATGGTGCCATGCTATTGTGAGCACTCATACCACCCTCGGGCGTGGGGGCGCAGCCAGGACGGCGGCGGACGGTGACCAGCCCACGCGAGAGCTTCGCTGCACTATTGTTGTCGACCTGTGAAAAACAAACATCCCAAACGCCAGGATAACTGCCAGGTACTAGTGTGACTGTGCCCTCAGTGAGGGCGTGTAGGGACAATCACACGGGGAAAAAAAAAAGGAAAAAAAGGACCCTTATGCTGTGACTGAGGGCGGATACAGGACGCAGCCAACAACACAGCCATTCCTGGCTGCGAACTGCCACTCGGAGTTCCACCACGCAGCCGGATCTACCCGCAGAAAGACACACAATGGCAGCCAGGTGCAGCCGGCTGCCCCTCAGGGCAGCGCAGACCCGAATCAAGAAAGCCTGAAACGCGCTGCGCACCTGTCGGCCTTCACAGGTAAGATTCAAGAAAGCCTGAAACGCGCTGCGCACCTGTCCGCCTTCAAAGGTAAGATACACACAATACAAAAACAAAAACAAAAAAACGACCATCTTTCGGGCCATGTGTCCGGGGCCTCGCAACAATGAACGACCCCAACATTCTGAATCGAAGTGTGGATTACATCCGGGCCGTCGATCTCCCTATTTAACGCACGGTCAGATAACCCTTTCCCGACTTTCCTATACCGGACACTACGCTACGACCGGTCGGTCTCCAGCGACCACGCGTCCTCTGCCACGACCGCCGCCATGTTACCTCACAGAACGACCGGTCTGCCGCGACGCCCTGTATACCCACTTACACCTGTTTTTAAGGCCTAGTTGCACGACGTTGCACGACTCTCCACCCGACAACATTCTGAATGCAGCTGGACAACGTGGCTGTCTCGCTGCATCCGAAAAGGTCGACGACATTCCCCAAACGGAAACACAGCCGCTAAACGACAAAACGCAACCCCGTATATGCAGCCATTCCTGGCTGCGAACTGTTATACTGCATTCCACGCGGGAATGCAGCCATCCGGGTGGCATGTGTTCCATATTGTAGACAGCAGGCCTGGCAAAAGTGTGGTTGGACTTAAAGTTTTTTTTTTTTTTTTTTTTTTAAGCTATATTCTTCTCTCAATTTCACCTCACACTACCTACCTACCACTACTCCTAATTGTAGGCATACGGGGAACCCCATAGCAGCCAGAACCGTGTTCACGAGAGAATATGCGGGGGCTGCTCCCGACCTGCAGGTGGGCGATACCAGCTAGGGGACAGCCGGTAGCATCAGGGACCATGCCAACAGGACCAATCCCTGTGCCTCCCCTCAGGTCCCCTCCCCTATGAACATCAGCAGACTCTGCTAAATGCCAATCGGGGGATCCAGTGGTCTATCTCTAGGTGGCCGGCGCCAAGCATGCCCAGGAAGGTACATGAGGCCAATGGGGATTGAACCCACGACCTCCTGAATGCCACTTGCGAGCCTTACCAACTGAGTTAGGCCGCTGGATACAGACTTAAGGTTTTGCTTGTGTGGTGTGGTTTGGTTGTTTTTTTTTTGTTGTTGTTGTTCTTGTAGCTGGTGGGAAAAAAATAAAATAAAATAAAAAATTGTGGACGACGATCGAGATCATATAGATAATAATAAAGCAAGTTGCCGGGGGCGCGAAGTGGTGGGCACAGCGCGGCCGGGAGCGCTGTGCCCCGTTGGTGCGTTATCGAAGAGCCAGGCGACGCGGCCGGTAGCGCTGCACCCCGTTGATGCGTTATCGAAGAGCCAGGCGACGCGACGGGCGAAGACGCCAGGACGTGAGGCGAGAGAAGGGTACGTACGGGCGAGCCAGGCGACGAGGTGAACGGTAGGATATGGTGGCGCACGGTAGGAGAAGGGGTGTGTAGGGTGGTGACGGGGAGTAACTATGGTAGGGGAGAGGAGATTGGTGGATATGGGCAGGGGGTGTGGGGTCGCTGTTTTTATGGACTAGGTTTGGTGGGGCTTGCTGTCCTTGTTTTTTGTAAGCCCTTCCGTCTTCCTTAACAGTATGGTAAGGGTATAGTTAGGGTGGTTTTGAATCCCATGTGGCGACTCATCAACAGGTTTGGCGAGGGGATGCCACACTGTTTTCGATTTCCCTTGAGGGATTGAAGATGGTCGTTCATATCTTTGGTGTTAGCTTTGCTTTTAGCCTAGATGCTAGCAGTGGGAGGAAGGGATTGCAGGGTACGAGGTAAGTGGTTTGTGTTCAGGAAAAAGGGATGGGAGGTTGTTTTATTGAAACCATGTGTGGTTTGGCTGTCTTATAATTCGGAATCTACTAATCATGTCTGATAACTAAGTTTTTCAAATCCTAAGGTTGATTTCTCATTGATGATTTCAATTCATAATTCTTGATTTTTGATTATTTCTTGATAATAGGATCCTAATGATGTGGCATATCAGAATTTCAATTGAGAGTCTCATGTCATGTCATCAATCGTATTTTTTTATTGTCTTTTTTATTCTTTTAATCCGTTTATGGATATGTAACGAATTGGAGTTTGAGACTTCCAATTTGTAATCTCTCATACTGAATTTCCTGTTTGGGAATAACTTTTAATTGGAGATTCGTAAATCAGAGCTTGCTATGATCTCAATTTATTTCGAAATTTCATCCTCTAAGTGAATTTTCTTGATTCTTGTCTCCGTTCTAACTTGATTTTGAGGTTTGTTAATCAAATTAGTTGATTGTCAAGTTTTTTCTATCGAAGTTGTAACTCTTGACCGTTTTTTGATGGTACGTTGTTTTCAATTTCTTTCGGAAATTGCTTTTCTTAGCTGTTGTTTTAAAAACTGAAGAAGGTCTGTCTGTCCAAAAATCGAGGGTTTTAAATTCTTGAAGTGTGGTATTGATATCTTAGATTTCCCGGGCTGTGGACTTGACCTTTTCAGGGTCGGGCTGATTTTGAAGTCGGATCAGTCATGAACTGCCATTTCGTCAAAATGGACATCTTTTAACGAGTTTTCGGCCAAGAAACTCAGTTTCAATTTTTTTCAACAAATAAAAAATGTCCATTTCGGGCGAACCCTCAGAAACAACAAATTTTGACGAGTTTTCGGCCAAAAAACTTAGTTTCAATTTCGTTCAAAAAATAAAAAATGTCCATTTTGACGAAATGGTCGTTCATGGCAGTTGGGGGAGGGTGTCAAGGGGTTGAGAGGATTGATTTGGGGATCTTTAGTTCTGTGGGGGCATGTGCTTGATATGGTAAGAAAATTGCAAGTCCTAAAGGGAGCTGGAGAGACCTGGAGGTGGTGGGGGGGGAGGGTAAAGAGGGAAGAGGGAGGAGATGGGTGGGTAACCACAACCACTACATGGAGACTATCACGACAGTAGCTTTTCTCAACTTTACTTGGTATACGGTCCAGATTCAGACGCGTTGACCAGGATTGGGGAGTTTTGTTTTGTGGAGCATATTACCCTGGAGAGGATGCCGAGCTGATTTTGGGGTCGGATCAGTCATGGTAGTTGGGGGAGGGGGTCAAGGGGTTTAAGAGGATGAATTTGGGAATCTCTAGTTTTGCGGGGGCATGCGTCTGATGTGGTAAGGAAATTGTAAGTCCCAGAGGGAGCTGGAGCGACCTGGAGGGAAGCGTAATTATAATAGAAAAGGGGGATCTGTAGTTCTGCGGGGGCATGTGCATGATGTGGTAAGGAAATTGTAAGTCCCCGAGGGAGTTGGAGTGAACCGGCGGAAGTGGTAATTTGGGTGGGGAATGACGGAGGGGGAACCCAGTTCTGCGGGGACATGTGCATGATAAGGTAAGGAAATTGTAAGTCCCAGAGGGAGCTGGAATGACCCAGGGGAAGGAGCAATTATGGGGCGCTTGGGTGTCCAAAAAACGATGCCGGTTAAAAATCGAGGTGAGGGGGAGATGTTGATGGTGAGATATCAAGCGTCCTTCTAGTGAGGGGGTAACTCGTAAGATGGGAATAGGGTGTAGCAGCAACGAAAATAGTGACTCTGCTGCAGTAAGTCTTGCCGGAGTAAGGTAAAGAGGATTGATGGGGGGGTTCTGAGTTGTTTTCAATTTTTCGCCTATGCTCTTGTTCTTTAGCCATAATTTCAATTTTACTTAGTAATTGTTGCTTGAGTAGCCTAGCATTAGAGCAACAGCTATCCACGTTTTTCTTAAATTTTCCTGAATTTTTTTCATAGTTCTCAGGTTGTTCTTAGTCGAAGCCAGGTAATGACCCTGTATTTCAAAGCATTTGTGCAATTCTATATGGGACATTGGGCCCGGTTCCCAGCACGTATTGCTCCCCACGAATAGATCGAAGCATTTGTTCCCCCCCCCATAAAAAAAAAAAGAAAAAAAAATCATACAAATAACGTTAACAAGCCACTAGTGCTCATCGAGGTTAAAAAAACGCTAAAGTAGAACGGTTTGACGCTGGTCACAGAGTCGACGTCATCCTCATACCTAGTCATTGAAAAAGAGTGTTGTATGATCTCGATCGTTTGTCAAGTCATGTGGTATCTTTAGTGCTCAGCGTTGTCTGAGCACGACCGTGAAATTTTGATGGTAAAGCGACCGTGATTTTACTTGCAACTGCCTCTTCTGGAAAGCGTAGAGAAAAGAAAAGAAAATAAAAAATTGTCGACGACTGTTTAGAGGCGAGGGCTTACTATCTGTGTCAGCCCCTCCTACGCTCCTAACTTGTCGCTAGTACCTTGAGCCGCCCCCGACAACGCTGCAGTTGTTTCCAACAATGAATGTGGTTGCCGGTGGGGTCCAAATGCATGCAGGGAAGGCATAGGACGACGTGAAGCGATTCTAGGGTTCTGATGCCAGGCGAGCACGATTCTAAGGTCAGTTTAGTTAGTAAGTCTATAGTTTAGGAGTTAGTAAGTGAGTGATGCTTAGAGAGATGGTGATGGAGTTACAAAGGAGAAAGGGAACAGATATGTCTCGCTCGTTCTGAGCAAGTTTGAGGAAGGAAAGTTTTAGTTAGGGTTTTTAGGGGCTGACGAATGCGACTGTGATGTTAGTTTTAGAGAAAAGTTGGTAGAAAGAGAAGCTAGTAGGAAAAGTCGTTTGCAGGAGCTATAGAAGGCGAACGTAGAAGTTGTCGAATCTCGGTCCATCCTTGACCGATTTCGATAGGTGTAGGTTTCACACTAAGGTTTTCAGTAAGGCGAATCTGGATAGAAAGTTGTAACGCGGAGATAAGAAGAGTAATGGGACATTCTTATTTAGTGTTGGTATTTCGATTTGCTTTTTTGTTTTCGAATAAACCTCCTCATATTGCGGTGGAAGGTTCATTCACACTCAGCGCTCTTGGTACAGAATATACGTCCAGTCGTGTGGTAGCAGCAAGCTCGCCTTCGGTTTGCGTAACGCTGATCGATACTCGGGTCCTCTTGCAACTATGATTGACGACCACGTACTTTCCCATAATCGTTGGGAGCGAAAATCTTCATCCCTATTGAAGCGTTTGCATTCACCGGTTGTACGACCATCACTTATGGCATAGTACTGATGGTTTGCGGTGTTGGTATTTCCGTTCGGACAATTGTCGTCAACATCGCTTTGGTCAACTTTGACTTACTGTGTATGTCAGGCAGGGCATAAGGACGACAACACGGTGAGAAAGAGAAGAAGGCAACAAGAGAGATTGAGGAAAAGAGAAAGAGGGAAAGTACTTACCAACAGTTGAGGCGCAGGGTGAACCGAGTGACGAATTATGGCACTAGATTACGAGTTGAGCTGAGTGAGATTAGTCGTGTATTGACCTATATACCATCGATAAAGTTACTTTGGTTTGCCCAGCGCATTGACAGGCGGAGGAGTGGGGCCGTGAAAGTGTTGGACTGCAGACACAAACTCGAATCTAGTGGTCAGGTCCAACGGGCAAGATGCTTGAAGTAGCACTCAGGAGATATTGGGCTTAGTCCCCATTGGCCTCACGTACATGGGCAGACGTAGCACCGACCATGTAGAGACTTGTCGTTGTAGAGTTAAGTAGACTATTGAAGAACTGTGTAGGCCGGACAGCTAGTTGCCAACAACGAGTTGCAGCCACATAGTTGGAAGGCTTGCTTGCTGACCGGTGTGCTGCTCATCCCGCCAGCTGGAGCAACAGGGAGGGAAAGCTGCAAGCCTGAAGATTTGTCTGTGTGTAGTACGCTGCTCGTCTTGTCGGACGGGGAAGCGTGAATCCAACTGTGAGGCTGCAAGCCTGCCTGTTGACTGGGTGTCATCTATTTCACCAAGCAGACTGGTTGTACGCTACCGCGAGAGAGATGGAGAGAGAATACATATCTAGCGAAACTGGAGCTGCAAAATGACTAAGTTTTTAAAGGTGGGTAGCATTGTGAATTGAGAAGATTGTCAGGACGTTCACAACTGGCGGTTTGATTTTGATTGGCTAAGTTGCTGCACATTCTTGGCCGTCATTGTGGGCCCCTCAGGCGATTGAAGGTATCAAGACCCTCTCCTGCGAGTTGAGTCGGTCCCCCTCTTGTGTCTCGAGAGTCTGAAACCTCTTATTCTGCCCTTCTTACTCTAAGTTTAGTCTTGTTCAGAGAGGAAGGCGGCAGGCGGGACTGCAACCCATAGGACCGCAGCAAGACTCTGTGGGGAGTCAGCCCACCGATTATGGGAGCTCTGTCGGAACTCAGGAGGAGTTCTGGAGGCAGGGAACTGAGCGGTAAAAGTTTTACTCTCCTTCTATAAACCCGACTAAAACCCCTATCTGTATCCCTTGCTATGTTTGACTGAGTATACTGCTTGCACCCCTACTTTGACTTTGAGTTTGACTTTCAAGACTTCAACCAGACTTAAATAAAGGAAGGTATGTGTAATGTCAGTTTCAGTTTTGTTGTCTGACTGAAAGCAAATTCTGGGATTGCATCTGGGGGAAGGATGAGAGGAATGTCGTTTTGCTTGTGTATGACTGAGTCAATCAAAGGTTGGGCAAGTCTCCATAAGTTCGGGGAGGCCCAGTGCTATGTTTATTTTTGATTGTCGGGAAAACCAGACATGTTTCATAAGTTGGGGTGGTCTGGTTGCTCTGACTTGCGAGAGCTGTTTGTGATTGACTTTTTAGGAACCATGCATTGTCCCATAAGTTTTGGCGGCGTGGTTGCCTTGTGTATTTTTTGGTTTTTTCAATTTCTTTTGGTTTCTGAATGAGGGGGTTCTGAGCACGTTCCATAAATTTGGGTGGCTCAACCCCTTTCTGTTTTATTTAAGGAAACGAATCAGACAGAGGACCAAACATGTTTCATAAGTTTGGGTGGTTTTGATCCAATGTCATGCACATGCTGAAACCAAAAGGTTATAACTTTGCTATATTTTATTACTATCTTACTTATGAACAGGCTAGTCAGACAGGATTCCATAAGTTTTGGTGGTCCGACTATAGCTTATCACAAACTGAAGAGGGTATTAACTAAAAATAAACTTGTGGTAAGAAGGGGCAAGCTGGACCTCGAACTATAATAATCGGATCAGTTAAATGCTACCTAAAAGACTAAATGCAGATAATTATATAAAACTTGGATATTTAAACAGTTCATGGCGACTAGGGCGGCCTCGTCATATGCCCAAAGAAGAGAAAAATTATTGTGCTGTGTGTTTGTGTATATTCAGTGGTTGAGCTAGACATGTTCCATAAGCTTGGGTGGTCTAGCTTTATGTCTTATGTAAGTTGGGTATAAAGGGTTAAATCATTGAGAGACTATGAACTATTGTTTGATAACGTTGACTTGGGGATGGTGAGAGTATTTACCCTTGTGGTTTGACTTGCATGTGGCTGAGTGAGATTATTTACTTAGTCTGAATTTCAGTTTGATAGGTAGCTAAGTTTCTTTTACTTAGGTCAATTTCTGCATTTTCTGGAATCATTTATTGTACTTGGTCCTATATAAATCTTGGTAAATCACTTTCTCTACGGGAAGCGCTACCGAAATTTCTACAAAATCAAAGAGTTAGTCATATTTTTTCTTCTCAAAGTTCAACTTGTATGACGTTTTATATATGACTTAGTAAAAATTTGGAGAATCTCATTTTCTAAAGGGAGTTTTGTCCGAATTTTTACTAGTTTAGGGAGTTAGACAAAATTGAACCTTGAAAAGTCAAAGTCACTTTAGATTATGAACTTAGTTTTGTATAAACTTTCATAAGCATTTTTTTTAAGGGAGTGCCGCTGAAATTTCTACAAATTTAAGGAGTTAGTTAAATTATATCCTTGTTGAACTCAGGTTTTGCTCTGGGTTTATATCCGACTTAGTAAAAATTTGGAAAGTCTTTTTTTTCTAAAGGGAGTGCGGCCCAAATTTTTACTAATTCAGGGAGTTAGACAAAATTTGACTTTTCAAAATTAGAGATCGTTTTTGTTTTCATATTGGAGTTAGTATAAGTTCTGAGAAGACATTTTTCCTACGGGAAGCGCTGCCGAAATTTTTTTCGTTTAAAGAAGTTAAATTATATTTTGACAAGTGACAATTCTAGCAATCCACCTTGAATAGGGGAGAGACTGTCATAGGTTTACCTTACTTTGGGTACTGACTTAGAGGTAGGTTTAGGTCTAGCTTGTAGGAGGACCTTGGATGAGAATGTGCTTTGGAGATTTATTATCCATACACTAATGAATTTAGCTTGGATATTGGTCTGTCTTGTATTACATGTCCTTTTGATCGTTTGATTCAGGATTTGGAATAGATTCAGCTTGATCCCACGAGGATCATCTTCTGTTATCACTGATAACAGGTCGGTTGCCGATTCGTCGGTCTACGACTCAACTACAATTCATCCTCAATACTTAACCTAAAAGGCTTTAGCCCTGGTGATTTCTATTGTTTTATTAAGGTTTTCAACCGGACGTTTATTGAATGATCATTTAACAAAGGTACTGAGTATTTAATTATGGAAGGTTGGGCAAAGGCTAGGGCTTGCATGGATAAAGCGAGGGGTATGAGCATAAAGAATGGTTGAAGTTGACCCCATGTAGTGCATGGGCTTCTGTTGACTCTTGGATGTGATTGCATGTATGTTTTGTGGTTCGGACTTTGGATTTGACTGTCTGCGATCACATACATATATATACCTGAGAGGAGACTCACTGTGACAGTAACAAGTGATCGTCACATACTTATACAGGGTTGCCGGCGTTCGGGACGGGCCGAACGCCCGAACGTACGGGACCCCTTCGGAAGGCGTTCCGCCGTTCGAGCCGAACGCGGACCAAAAAAAAAAAAAAAAAAAAAAAAAAA
>BFEA01000103.1:1714715-1742984 GCA_003427395.1 Chara braunii | reverse complement strand
TTTTCCTCTCTCTCTCTCTCTCTCTCTCTCTCTCTCTCTCTCTCTCTTCTATTTGTTTCGACATTCCCTCTTTGACAACTATTTTTGCAATTGCATGAAAATATTGTTGATGGATAAAAATAAAGGTTGCTTTAGTCATTTGTTCATATGTTATCTCATGTTGTATGTGTTCATTGTTATAAACATTATTATGTTATTCTTTAGAGACTGACATTTTTTAAAATTTTTTCTTCATTATTGTTCTGTTCTCTGTGTTCGCTCTTATACTGTTCTACTTATTCATGAAAAAAAAACAGGTGAGTATCCTTTAAAGTATGAGAGTTGGATAATATTAAAGACCGATTAAAATCAATAACAAGATTGAAAGAAAAAAAATATACGGAGAAAGATTGTGAAGTTGATGAATAATTATGACAAAAAAACTTAATCATAATAGAAAACGAAACAATAAGTTTGAGTCTTCTTCCTGCAGACGGTCTCAAAGGAAGACAAATTATGCATAAGAATAAACAAGGTACATATGAGTGTGTTACGTGGGGTGCTGAAAATACTAAAGCGCTGAGGCCGTCTTCTAGTAAAAGTATCAAAGGAAAGCAAAGGCCACCTTCCAGTAAACGGTATCGAAGGAAAACAAAGGATGCTCAAGAATAATCAAGGTATGTATGATTGGTCTATATGGGCCGCTGAAAATACTTGGCACTTATGTGAAGCAAATGAACTGTTATTGGGAGGGTTGGGTCACACCATGTATTTCGAATGAATATTGGAGAAGGAACCAATCCGATAAGAAGGAATAAAGATAACAATAAACGTAGTCTTTTTCCCAAGACACCATGCTATCCCGAATGACCTCCTCTCACCTAGACCTGTTCCAAGAGGTCATGTTCTCTACCCCCTTTGCTCCTATTTCATCTAAGTCACCCAAGCAAAAGAGGAGAAGAAAGGTGAGGTCATCAACGGTTTGCCCGACCTCGATCGCTAGGAATGGTTCTTCCTAGATCTACGACCTTCGAGGTTGGCTGGGGGGAGGTGCGGTACGCCGCATAGACCCATTTATGGGGGTGGTGCAATGTTGTTGCGGTGGAGTCAATGCCTACTTCTGAGATCTGGGCCTCGTGCTCAGGCGAGGAGAATGGGTACTACGAACTACTTCCTAGGAATCAGGGTTTGGAAAGGTCGGCGAAGACATGTTACCTTTTTCAATTTTTTTGTGGACGGATGACTGACTTAGGATACCTAAGGGTGACTGCAAGTAGGAGCCGCCTCGATTATGGTGGATTGGAGCCAAAAGAAGTTTCGATCCCAGTGACAAATTTATCCGAACAAGAAAGTGAGCCCTGCCGGAGAATGACAAAGGGCAAACGTGAATAGACGAGGTACGTATGACTCTATTGCATGGGGCCCTGAAAAGACTAAGGGGTGTATAGGATCATAAATCGAACATAAGAAACGAATGAGGCATATGAAAAAAATAGGAGGCATGTTAATTAACCTCAATAGGAGTTCTAAGAAGTTTCGGTCCCGATCAAACATTTGCAAGAACATGAAAGTGCACCTGGAAATGAAAGTGCACCTGTATGAATAAATTCCGATGTGAATTAACATTGATTCAAGTTAATCTCGATAGACGCGTTGAAAAGAAGAAAAAAACGAACTGACTCCTTTTTTTTATTATCGTCTTTGCTTTGCGGTTTTGCTGCGTTCTTTGTGTTGCACTATGTCTTCTTTGTTTGTTTTTTTTTTTTCTTTTCTAACTGACACTATATTACTCTTCTTCATAAAATTACATCTATATATGGATGTTTTGAGCTGTATTCTTTTCGTTCCGGTTGTCTATATGCATCTTACTCCTCCTATCCATCGTGACGTGCCCATATACAAATACGTACGTACGTGCCCATTAATTTAACATAGGACAAAGACCCATGTGATTCTTCAACCAATAGTAATTTATCCACCATTCCAACCTTCTCTTCACCTGCGGATAGGTCCTTGCATGTTCCGTGGAAGCGTCGAAAACGCCATCGGCCTTTTGAAAGGGTTGTTAATGATCATTTGGTGTCCTCGCCAATAATATCAGAATGTACTCCGTGTCCTTCTATTGTTCTAAGTCAAGTCGGTTTGTCTCCGTTCGAGGGCCCTTCTTCCTCATCCAACCATTGATTGGGACTGCGTATAGGTTCGGATATTACTCCCTGTCGCTCTACGAGTGAGACGGCAATGCCATCACAACACGAACACCGCAAACGCGGACGACCACCTTCCCAAAATCGTCGAACCCGAAGGTCTTTATTACAGGCGGTAGGTGCTGTAGGTGAGCAGCAGAGATAAACAACCTGTGGTAAGTCAAAATTATACTCTTGATAGTTCTAATGAATAACAATGTAGTGATAGTTCTCTATCTTTTCGACAATCAATTTCATCGATGAATGATTTCACAAACCCCGTGTTTTTCAACAGAATGAGTCGAGGAGATAATAATGTTGGTACGGATCATATTAGTTATTCTAGAAATCTCTCTATGGCCTTGCAAAGTGAACGTCCACTTGAAATTCGTACGGATGTTGCAATAAATGCAGATTCTCTTTCGATTGTCGAAAGATCCGTTTTACTCGATAATTTTCGCTCGAACTCGGCACATGTGCACAATTGTTCATCATCCACATTGACTGTCGATGTCCCACAAAAATTTGTGGAGAGTGATGTTTGTGCTCCATTGACGGATGTTCATGGAAATCCATCTTCTGTTGGCACGACCCCACCGAATTCACCGAACATGTTGATTAGAAAGTTTGTTGGATTTCATAATCGACGAAAAATATTATTATTATGGAAACCGATTCGTTCAAGGCGCAACCGACTGTACCGTATGCTATTAATTCACCAGGTCTGTGCAAATATAGTCGTGCGTCGTTTGGAACTTGGATCGTTGTCGTCGATGTCTCCCCATGTGTCATCGGGCTATGATGCAAGTGCAATAGTTGTTAAAAGTACTGTACAGGCTGGTGAACGAATGGAACAAGTCGATAGAATGAATGTGAACGAACCATGTTCTACGTCGCATATAATTTCAAAACGAACGAAAAGGCAGGGAAGACGACCAAACGTTCATGTTAAACGTATGCGTGCATTGAGAGCTGCGCTTAAGAGTCATAGGAGGAAAGAAGATGTGCGTGCTCATAAAAACTTTGTACGGGGTGTGAGGCAAAGTTTGTTCGCTGTGAATATCCTTCGAGAGATTCGAGTCAGCGCCTCTGCGCAATCAAGGAGCGCGAGCAAGGCAATCGCAAGATCCGTCCGTGAAAAATCGAAATTCAATGAACAATCATGAAGACAGTGAACCAAATAGTCGTAATGAAGAAATGAATGATTTGCATGATGTTTCGGCTCCTGATCTTAATGCACTGCCATCGGCACCTGTGGGAACAACGTATGCGGCGGTTGAGAACACTGTAGCGATTTTTGGGAATGGTAGCACTTTTGAACCGTTCGGCATTGGCAGTCGAGATCCGTGTAAGCATTGTGGTGCTAAATCATGGCATCATGAAACAAAATGGACGAAGATGTGTTTCCGAAAAGGTAAAAAATGTTGTCCTTTATGGGAATGATCTTGCGAACGCTCGCCGGAGCATGAGATTCTTTCCCCTTGGACATCTCAAAGTTCCGACGGTCGATTCTTTCGAAACAATGCGAGGATAATTAATAATAGTTTATCCCTCGCATCCTCACGGTTGAAGCAGCCGAGCTATGGTATTCAAGGATTTCAGGGTCAACTTCGGGCTCAAGGTCCAATCTTTCATCGTATCGGTGCATTGGCTGTCGGGGAAGGAGAACGTCCTTAGTTTGCGCAACTATACTTGCACGATGCTCAACGTTTGGACGGTGCGATTGATCTAAGAGTGAATTTCCTTAACTTACCTGCACGTACACCCTATGCCGAACTTGATCGAGCGAAACGAATATTGAGAAGGTTTCACGAATTGCTACAACAATGTTACAATTACGTGAAGGACTTTATGACGGTTGCTGACCTTCCTCAGGAAGCCTTGAATGGGAGGAAGTTTGTCATAAATCCGGATGCCATGCCTGAGGAGGAACATGCAAGGCGTTATAAC
This sequence comes from Chara braunii, assembly GCA_003427395.1. NCBI lineage: Eukaryota > Viridiplantae > Streptophyta > Charophyceae > Charales > Characeae > Chara > Chara braunii. The sequence goes on along the minus strand of BFEA01000103.1, from coordinate 1,738,869 downwards.
CGTCCTATGGGTCTACACGAGGTGTGTGTTCTGATGGCCGAACTCCTTTCTTGTGAGCTGGAGATTCATTTGCGTGTTCCTCTTCCTGGTGAGCGGCAGACAGTTGTGGTTCCAGAATGTTCTCGAGCGCACGATGGCTTAAGGTTTGTTTCACTTTTCCCGGAGGGAATTGATAGTTGGTCTGTCCGACGTGCCTCGGAGGCTGGATTGCTTAAGGTTTGTTTTACTATGCATTTCACCTTCACGAGCGCGATGGTGAAAGGCCTTGCCTCCTTTATGCAGCACGTCTCTTCCATGAGTTTTGTTGAATGGCATATGCTAAAGTTGAATCCCTCCGCTTAAAATGGGTGAGATTCCACCAAAAAGAATTGCGCTCGGAGTATTATCAGAATTTACTCGATGCTGTGCAACAAAATCAACGTGGTGACGATATTGGGACAAAAGTGGTTTTGTCGTCAACGTTCACTGGGGGGCCTCGATATATGAGTGAAAGATATCATGACAGCATGACAACTGTGAGAGGATTCAGAAAACCGGATCTTTTCATTACTATGACGTGCAACACAAATTGGTCGGAGACCAACAAGCCCTGTTGCCAGGTCAATGTCCTAAGAACAGGCCGGATCTTCTTGCACGAGTGTTCAAGGGTTATCCGCGCAACTGATTGATGAGATAAAGAACAAACGGATCTTTGGTAGGGTGAGTGGAATGTTGTATGTGGTGGAGTTTCAAAAAATGGGTCTACCACACGCATGTATATTGGTTATCTTGCATCCGGATGATAAAATTCGGGATGCGGATGCTGTTGACAATGTGGTGTGTGTCGAGATTCCTCTCGAAGGGGAATTGAGAGAAAGGGTGGCCAAGTTCGTGTTGCACGGGATTTGTGGTGCGGAGAAACGCGACGCTTCGTGTACGGAGGACGCAGAATGCACAAAAGGGTTTCCGAAAGACTTCATTTCCACAACAACATTCAAAGACGAGCAAACGTACCCTTCGTATAGGAGAAGGAAACCAAGTGACGGTGGTTTTACTATTGTTCAAAATGGTGTCGTTTACGATAATCGGTGTGTGGTCTCGTATAACCCGTACTTGCTAATGAGGTTTAATTGTCACTTGAATGTTGAATATTGTGCTAACATCAAGGCGTGCAAGTACGTGTATAAGTACGTGTTCAAAGGGTGCGATCGTGCTATTGTTTGCGAGCAGGATAATAATGCGCCCATCGACGAAGTTAAATTGTATCAAGATATGCGTGTTGTAGGTGCATGCAAAGCATGCTGTCGCCTATTTGAGTTTGACGTTGCGGAACGATGGCCCGCTGTGGAAAGATTGTCCATGCATCTCGAAAACATGCAAAAAGTGCAATTCGAACCTGACACTGAGCATGAGGTTGTTTCGCATGAACCCCTGAAAACGTCCGTCAATTCTGCCTTTATTATCCAACACCCGACGGGGAACATTTTGCAATCCTTAGTGTTATTCCATCTTGACCGTATTTTACAGGAGTCTAAAAAAAACATCCGTCAATTTTGCCTTTATTATCCAACAGCCGACGGGGAAACAATTGCTGAGAACATAACAAGACATTACGAGAATAGAACCGTATTCTCGATTCTAAACGACGAGTTATCGTATGATCCGACTCAAATGCAACGCAAATATGATTCTCATTTTCGACGTCTTCGTCCACGTCAACGAGTATTGGTGGAAAGAGTCGTTCGGGCTGTGTAAGAGAAAAGATCGTTGCGTGCTTTTGTCGATGCACCGGCTGGAACAGGAAAGACTTTTTGCATTGAAACTATTTTGACGGGCATCAGGTCCCGTTCTGCGATTGCACTGGCCGTCACGTCCAGTGGCATAGCGGCGACTTTTTTAACGGGGGGTTCAACGTTTTACTCCGATTTCGCGCACCTTTGAAACCTGATCACACGCATCCCTTCTTGATTGCGAAATAAAGTGATCTTGCGGAACTTATCCGCCGTGCTGACTTGATTGTTTGGGACGAGGCTCCAATGAGTAACAAGTTCCACTTGGAAGCTCTTGACATTACGCTTCGGGACCTCTGTAACAATGACGAGCCGTTTGGTGGGAAAGTTCTACTTCTCGCTGGGGATTTTAGACAGGTTTTACCCGTTGTGAAACATGGATCGCGAGCGCAACAGATTGATGCGTCCATGAAAATGTCTCCTTTGTGGAAACTTTTTGAGATTCATCAATTGACTGAAAATGTGCGAATCTTAAGCTTGCCGGATGAGAAAATGGCACGAATGTATGACCACTTTTTTTATGCGTATTGGGAATGGTGACCATCCTCGCGTTGTTTTTAATGAACCTGCTGTGGTCAGATTGCCACGTGAGATTTGTACGGATAAACCAATCGATGAATTGATTTCATGAACGTTTGATGATGTGTCGAACCATGTTGATGATGCCGAGTATTTCTCGCCTCGATTAATTCTACGCCTTACTAATGACGCTGCCGGTTCTGTTAACAACCGTGTTCTTGACGACTTCCCTGGGGAGGTGCGTGAACTTTTCAGTGTTGATTATCCTGATTTTGATGATACCGGGTTTGGTATTGAGCGGGAGTTTTTAAACTTTCTCGATGAATCTGGATGTCCACCTCACAAGTTGCGCTTAAAAATTGGTGCACCTCTGATGCTTTTGCGAAATTTATCACCAAAGCAAGGACTTTGCAATGGCACAAGGCTGATTCTGAAAAAGATCGTTAATGATGATTTGTTGGAAGTGACAATAATGCACATGCGTAAAACAGCACTAATCCCCAAGATTGATCTGACAAGTGATGGTGAGACCACTGGTTTCAAATGGTTTAGGAGGCAATTTCCAGTCCGTCTTGCTTTTGCTGTAAAGATTAATAAGTCGCAAGGACAAACAGTATCACGTGTTGGGGTTTGGCTACGCAAACCGGTTTTTTCACATGGCCAACTGTATGTTGCTTTGTCGCGTGTTGGTCATCCCAACAACATCCGTGTTGCGTTGCCTGATAAGAATTTTTTTACGAAGAATATTGTATATCATGAACTTTGGGGATGAGTCCTTCTTTTTCTTTTTCATCGACCCTTGGCATTCCACATAATTCGATCATATTCTTTCTTTGCAGGCGACTCCCGAATGCCGCATAAGTACGACACTCGTGTTAAGAGGAAAGCAATGGCAACCATAAATACGACTCAGTATGATACGAATATTACGTCGAAAGTTGGAGCCGAACATTATGAGAAGAAGAAAAGTGGGAATAATGAGATGTCGGTGAATCTTGAAAGTGAACATGCTCGGGATGATCATCCTGTTTTGCGTGAGGTTGAACGTGAACATTCTCAACAGAATACCCTTGATGATGATGAGAAAATGGCTGTGGAGGGGGATGATGACAATTGTCGTGTTGATGGGGATGGTTCGCGCAGAGGTCATTCGGGTAGGCCTATTAACCTTACATTTCACGATCTCGAGGATGATAACGTTACCGATGATTCGAAAGGAAACTTTGTTGAATCTACATTGGTGAGAAAAAGGAGTCGTCGTGCGAAAACTAATGTTTTGGATTCGCCCCGAGTTTTCGAGCCTATGCTCAATAGTAATCGGGTGGAACGGCAACCGGTTGCTCATGAAACAGGTACTCAGATTTTAAAAACGATACATCATCTCCTTGCCGAGGCACTTGCATCTCTTGAATTTTATGCACCGCTCGCTGGACGTGCACGTGTTCGTGATTCGTGTTCGCAACCTCAACGCAGTGAACGAGAAAGAGATGTTTGTGCCACATCGCAACCGCAAAATCGTGCGGATGTTATTGTGGTGTCCGACGATAAGCATGAACCCGCAATCCATGCTCCGAATCCGCGTGCTTACCTTGGAAAATGGTTCGAGGATGCGAAGAAGGTTGGCATACAAAATGTCTTGACTTAGCTGCTTTTTGAAATGTTTGTCAAAAGTGCCGCAGTCGTAAAAGATGGGCGAATATGGGACAACTTCCTCGAGTGGAAAAGAAACAAACTCACTAATATGCGGTTACAACGAAAATCCCTTGAGGCTCTTCCTTCAAACCCGTTGAATGTTTCGGATTTTGAGGCTTCTTCTATGTTGAATTCACTTTTGACCGATGAGTGTATTGCTCTCTCTAATGAGGAGATTAGTAGGATGACATTTGATTTGTCACATTGTCCGACAGAAGGGCCCATTCCCCAACCCTTTCATAGATATGCACGGATACAGCAGCTTCTCAAAAGGATTCCTCCTGTGGTTGCTTCTTCTACTCCTCATTGCGTTCCGGTCCATAGACTCCCCCTTCAAGCAGCATCTCCTCCAAATTTTCAACGTCTTGCGGATTATGCTTCACCATCCAATATGTCAACGCCGATTGTCACTACTTCTGTTGTTGTTTCTGCTTTGTCGGCCGCTACAGCTACTCCGTCTCCTGTCAGTTGTGTTGTGTCCGCTATTACGTCATCAACAGACCATCTTCATGTTCATACAGGACCCTTGGAACAACCAAGTTCTTCTAATTTTAACATTGTCGTCTATGACTCTCTTGAGTCTATTGGTCCCAAAAGGACACTTGCACATTTGTCCTATCTTGAAAATTCTCACAGGGTGCAAGATATTGTGGAAGCAACAGTGGAATTGAATACGAGCATGAACACTTGGAGATGTGTGGATGCTGCAATTTGTCTCGATTACACTCGACAAAAATAGGGTCGATTCAGAACTTTTGAGGAGTATCGTCGAAAAATGTTGCAACAAGTTTCTATTCGTGAGGTGCTGCAAGAGTATCGTTCCAGTGAAGGAAGTTGATTGGTCTTATAAGAAAAATAGGAAGTGAGAGATGTTGATTGGGCGGTCGTCCAGGCGTTGCGTTAATGGCAGATTTTTTTATGGTCAGTTTCAGTTTTGATTAAGTAATTGCCCTTACAAAAGAGATAGGAAGAGAGATAGAAATAAATGGGGGAGCGAGGAGAGAGAGAGAGAGAGAGAAAGAAAAAATAAATAAATAATAATAATAATAATAATAATTTTCATTTGATATTCTTTGCTCTTTTGTTGCTCGCTCTCTTTCTCTCTCTCTCTCTATCTATCTATCTATCTATCTATCTATCTATCTATCTATCTATCTTTTCTTTTCTTTCTATCTCTCTTTGTCTGTCTCTGTCTCTCCTCGGCCTTCCTCCTACTTTTTTTATGATTTAAATTGAATTTTCAATTTGTCACTTTTCTTTTTTGTCAGTTAAACTCAGACTTCGTAGCCAGTTTTGGGTTATTCTTTATTACCCTGTGATTCAATTTTTTTTTTGTGTGTCTGTTTCAGTTTATGTGAGTGGTTTGTGTTAGGTTCCCTACAACATTTCTTATTTTTGCGGGCATTGCCCGCACCGCCCGCACCGCAGGCGCTTAGCTAGTATATATAATTCCACAGTCATCAGGGAGTACGCGTTGGAGTACTTCCAAGACACACTTACCTCAAGACACCCACCGTCTCAGACGCTCAACAGTTGCAAGAGGAGCAGGACCTTTGGAGACACACCCAGACGAGCCTCTCCCACGAAGCACGTCTTTCACTCGACCGGTCAATCACGATTGAAGAGTTGTGGGAAGCAGTCAAGAGCATGGCAAAGGGCAAAAGCCCGAGCTCAGATGGGTTACCGGTTGAGTTATATGAAGCAGTCTGGCAACACGTTGGTCCTATACTTCTCAGTCTCTATAATTGAGTCTTGGAAGACGGCTTTTGACGGGGGACATGAAGATGGGCATCATCACGTTGATCTGCAAGAAGGGCGACAAACGCAACTGACGCCCCATATCCAGACTCAATATCTCCTATAAGATCCTCTCCAAGCTCCTTGCAAGAAGACTCGCGCCGCACCTGCCTGATCTGGCTCACCCAGATCAAGGGGCTTTCGTACAAGGGAGAGCAATATCGGAGAACATCATGACAGTTATGGGCGCCTTGGAGATCATACAGCACGAAAACAGACAGGTTTTGGTGGCTATGCTCAATCTCGAAAAAATGTATGATCGCGTTCAGTTCGTCAACTGATCTTTCGTACTCGCTACATTGGAATACATGAATTTTTTACCAATATACTGCAAGTGGGTAAAAGAACTGTACATTGACTCTACGGCAACAATCACAGTCAACGGTTTTTTGTCCCCAATCTTCTCACTGACGCGGTCCTTCCGGTAGGGTTGTCCTCTTGCTTCTCTTCTCTTTGCCATACAGATGGAAGTGCTCCTTAATGCCTTACGGGCACCTCCTCGGATTCAAGGACTCAATTTGAGAACCAGACACACACTCCTCACTGGGGCAATGGCCGACGATCTACTTCTTGTTATGGAAGCGACCACAGATTCCACTCACGAGGCAAAGCGTCTGCTCAATGCCTACGCAGAACTCTCGGAGGCAAGAGTGAACTGGAACAAATCTCTGTATTTTCTGGCACCATATTATGACCTCGAAGGAGAGGATAGGGGCATCAAACGGATAGCCTCCAACCTCTCTAAGCGCTATCTGGGCATCCAAGTAGCTCTCACTGATGCCAGACATAAGCAAGACTCAATATTGAGGACAAAAGCACAGGCGTCCTTACTTCGTTGTCACTCTGTTGTAGGGGTTGCTATAATGGGCAGGGCACTACTCATCACATCAACAATCTTTGTGCAGTTGTGGTACGTTGTCAAGCGCAACGGTCCGGCACCGCAAGAGGTAGTGCGGGACCCTCCCGGCCGTGTCATGCATGAGTTGGTTTTTAATCTTTCGTCGCAAATATACATGGAGCTTCCGCAAAGGCGCTCGGACCGAGTGCGTCAGCCATACCTCTCGCGAGCCCCTACGACAGGATAGGGCCTACGAGAGGCACGACTTACCTCCACCTTACGGGAGTTGTCACCTGCCTTCGGTGGGCGTATCCCCGCCGAGCTACCAGTCCACAGTACGAAAGTTGATCAGCTGCAATCGCAAAGGAGGACCAGCCGATGGCGTTTCTCGTTCGTTGTAGCATAGGGGGTACGTGCGGTACTACGCCTCTATCATAGGGGGGTGACAACTCCCGTAAGGTGGAGGTAAGTCGTGCCTCAGTCCACAGTACGAAAGCTGATCAGCTGCAATCGCAGAGGTGGACCAGCCGAGGGCGTTTCTCGTTCGTTGTAGCATAGGGGGTACGCGCGGTACTACGCCTCTATCATACGGGGGACCCACACGCGAACCGACATCTTGGGGGGGCTGAGGTCCTAAGCGCGACTCATCGCCAGTCGACTAGGACGCATCTCACACGCCACGCGCACACCACTATAAAGAACATAAAAAATAAAAACACACATACACACACATACACGAAACGATACAAAGCAAACAACGCAACAACGCTCCTAGTCCCTGGGTATCCATCCCATAACTCTCCGATGCGGAAATCGGATAGGCGTCACGCGCGAGACTTAGTATAAAACCGCGCGGACGCATGACTAACTCATATCGATTCGCAATGCAAGCGTACGCAAGTGATCGCAATGATGGCGTACTATGTAGTGCCCATAATCAAGCGGTCCCTCGTGAATCCGAGTAGCGCTTATGACGCTCAAGTGTCAGGCTCAAAGTGTCGTTAGGGCCTACGCCCTCACGACATTGCACGGCTGAAGGAATAGTTGTGCGGCCGCCGCGAGACCTCCGACTTTTGGCCTGAGCGTTTCGCTAGGCAAGGCAAATAGGCTCTGCGAGAGGGAAGATTCCTTCCCTGCAGAGTCTAGGGTCTGGGATGTCCTGGACAAAGACCTTGAATCCCGGCCCATAACCAACGTCCGACTAATAAATTATGAAAAAGTATACATTCAATGGAGGGGTTTTTCTTCCTTTTCTCAACCCCAACCCCTATTTAATCCTTAATACGCGGGTCCCTCAGGCCACGCAAACTCCCAACATAGGAACATATACTTTTCTATATATTTATATATATATAACGGGGAATAAGTATGTGACGATCACTTCTCACAATCACAGTAGGACTCCTCACAACCATATATATATGCGTGATCGCAGGCAGGCCAATCCAAATCCGAACCACCATACATACCTACAATCACATCAAAGAGTCAAACAAAAGTCAACACACAACACGGAGTCAAACCCAACCACTTTCAAGTTCTATACTCATACCCCTCGCTTTAGCCATGCAAGCCCCAGCCTCATGTCCAAACATCCATAATTAAATACTCAGCACCTTCGTTAAATGACCATTCAATAAAAGTCCGGCTGAAACCATAGCAAAACAAGAAAAATCACCATGGCTAAAGTCTTTTAGGTTGAGCATTGAGGGTGAGCTGGAATTGAGTCGTAAACCGACGAATCGGCAACCGACTTGTTATCAGTGATAACAGAAGATGATCATTATAGGATCAGGCTGAATCTAGTCCAGATTTGGAATCAATCGATCAAGGAAACCTGTAACACATGACAGACCAATTTTCAGGCTAAATTTATAAGTTCATGGAGAGTAACCCCCCATATCACAAACTTACTTAAATCGTCCTAATTAATTACGCCTAAGTCTACATTTAAACAAGCGTCACTAGAAAGGTAGACCCTGACAGAGTCTCCTCCATACAGAGCGGACTTTCCAGAATTGTCACTTGTCAAAATATAATCTAACTCCTCTAAACTAAGAAAATTTCGGCAGCGCTTCCCGTAGGAAAAGTGCCCTCGCAGAATTTATACTAACTCAAAAGTCCAACTTTTGTTTCTAGAAGTAAAAAATTTGTCTAACTCCCTGAATTAGTAAAATTTGGGCAGCACTTCCACTAGAAAGAGAGACTTTCCAGATTTATACTAAGACAACCACCATGAACTCAAATATAAAATATGAGTTCAACCAAGACAAATTTTAACTAACTCCCTAGATTTGTAAAAATTTCGGCAACGTTTCCCGTAGAGAAAGTGTTATTCCAAAATTTATACAAAGCTAAGTTCAGAATCTAAAGTGATTTTGACTTTTCAAAGTCTAATTTTGTTCAACTCCCTGAATTAGCAAAAATTTGGGCAGCATTCCCTTTAGAAAAGGAGATGTTCCAAATTTTTACTAAGTCAAAAAGTCAGAAAAGTTAGACCCTAAAAAAGACAAAGTCTGACTAACTCTTTGGTTTTGTAAAAATTTCGGCAGCGCTTCCCGTAGATAAAGTGACTTACCAAGATTTATACAAGGCCAAGTATAACAAAGGATCCAAAAAAATGCAGAAATTGACTTAAGTAAAAAAATTCTAGCTCATAAAATGCAGGAATTGAAACTAACTCCTATGAGTCTGGCATGTGGCGAGAAGCTAAAGCAACTACCTATCAAACCGAAACTCAGACTAAGTAGTCGCCTCATTCAGTCACATGCAGGTCAAGCCACAAAGGTAAGTACTCTCACCATCCCAAAGTAAATTTAACAAGCAATAGTTCATAATCTTTCAATGATTTATCCCTTTATACCTAGCTTACATAGGGCGTAAAGCTAGACCACCCAAACTTATAGAACATGTCTAGCTCATCCATGAAGTATACACAAACATAGGGCACAACAACTTTTCTTTTCTTTGGGCATGTGACTAGGTCACCCTAGTCGCCCTGAACTATTAAAATATTCAAACTTTACATACTTGTCTGCCCTTAGTCTTTTGAGGTAGCATATATTGTGTATCTTTTTAACGCAGAACGGGGGAATTAAACTCTCGTTGAATCCCGTTAAATTCAAAAAAATTTCGTTGAATTCTCGTTAAACGCGAAAATGGGCCACTCCCGCGTTTTTCGGAAAAACGGAATTGATGCGCGGGGTCCGGAACACATGGCATTAGGCAAAAAAAATATTAAAAAATAAATAAAATAAAAAAAAATCCCCCCAACCCTTGAAGCACCTCCCATCCGCCCCCACATCCCCCAACCGCCAACGCCCCAGTTATGTGTGTGTAGGTGTGTTGTGTGTGCGCGTATCTGTGTATGTGTGTGTCTGCCGTGAAAGTGTGTTTGTGCATGAATATGAATATATGCGCGTGTGTTTATGTATGTGTGTATTTGTAAGTGTGTGTGTGTGTGTGTTTGTGCTTGTAAGTGTATGTGTGTTTGTAAGTATGTGTGTGTATGTGGATTTGTGTGTTTGTGTATGTGTGTATTTGTAAGTGTGCGTGTGTATGTGTGTGTTTGTAAGTGTGTGTGTGTGTAAGTGTAAGTGTGTCTGTGCCTGCGTGTGAGAGTGTGTCTCGCCTTACTCACAACCTTGTTCCCCAACACACAAATTTCACTTGCACCCAAGGACCACCATGCGCCACACCCAGCTTACAGCAACGCAGCTCGGCTATGACTGTCTGCTCCTTCCTGCTCGCCCGTGAGCGCGTGAGTGTCAACGAGCTACAGCGCGGCAGCGCTTACGCAGCATGCAGCCAGCACCTGAATGCCCAATGTGGAGGCAGGCCTTTTGCTATATCGAAGTGGCCAGCCTGTGTTCAGTCCCAGGAAGCTTCCAGTAGGCCCCGGTAGCCTGAGGCACAACACGAACGAGAACAGGCCTTGGGCCTGAGGTGGTTGCATGCCCCCAACTGCCTTTGGCCTATGTTTGGCCCAGTACCCGTATCCAGCCCAGGGCCTGCTTTCCATACATTCACACAGGCGGCCCAGGGTCTGGGTTCCCTCAACCTACTGACGCCAGACTCATGCAACCTGCTACAGGCCCAATTTTGTGTGTGTGTGTCCTTTTTTTCTTTTTTTAATTTGCTTTTTGTGGTTTTGATTTTTTTTTAAATACACGAAGTCCCAAAAAAAAAAAAAAAAAAAAATATTGTACATCTTTGAAAGATCTACAACCCTATATTTTTTATTTGTTTTTTTTGTTTTTGTTTTAGCCCTTAAAAAATCTGTGTGAAACCCAAAACTAAAACACTCATTTCATTTTAGTTTTTGTTTTTTCATTGTGTGTTTATGTTTTTTATTTTTAAAAAAATAGATTAAAGCATAAAAAAATAAAAATATAAATACAGGGTTGTAGTCCTCAAAAAAACCTACAACCCCATTTTATTTTATTTGTTTTTGATAATTTTTAGCCCAGGAAAAAAATCATCCCGGACCCCGTTAATTCGTGTCCAACTCGCGTTTGAACAGGAGTTTAACGTGAATTCAACGCGCGTTGAATTTTTCAACGCGTTGAATTCAAAATCGGACACACAGAGCATATAACCGAGTCGATCATCTTCAACTCAAGACTCAGTCTGCCCCTTCGTACCCCAATTTTATTTTTGATTCATACTCTCTTCAGTTGGTAATAAGCTATAATGAGACCACCCAAACTTATGGAACCCTGTCTGACCAGCCCGTTCATAGATAATATAATAATAAAGTATAGCTAAATTATAACCTTCTGGTTCCAGCATATGCGAGACGTTGGTCTTGGCCCTCAGCCTGGTTCATTTCTCTCTAAACCAACGTAGGAAGATGTTGGGCCACCCAAACTTACGGAACGTGCTCAGACCTCCGTTCAGGAACTAAAGAAATTGACAAAACCCCAAAGTAAACAGGGGCGACCAAGCCACCCAAACATATGGAACATGCTTGGTCCCTGAAAAGTCATTTACACTCAGCCCTCACAAGTCAGAGCAACCTGACCACCCAAACTTATGGAACATGTCTGGTCCTCCGGTCAATTCAAAATAAACATAGCACTGGTCTTTCCAAACTTATGGAATTGGCCCAGCCCTTTATTGACCCAGTCACCCTTCATGCAATACTGCCTTTCTCCCATCCCCCCCCCAGATGCAATCCCACAATCTGCTTTCAGTCAGACAATAAAAACTGAAACTGAATTTGCACAATCATTCCTTTATTAAATCTGGTTTATGTCCTGAAGTCAGACTGAAAGTCAAAATAGGGATGCAGGCAACATACTCAGTCAAACATAACAATCAATACAAGTAGGGGTTATACTGGGTCTATAGAAGAAAAGCAATGGTTACCTTTCAATTCCCTGCCTCCAGAACCTCGCCTAGGTTCCGTCAGAGCTCCCGCAATCGGTGGGTTGACTCCCCACAGAGCCTTGTCACAGTCCTACGGGTTGCAATCCCGCCTGCCGCCTTCCTCTCATATCAGGACTAGACTTAGAGTAAGAAGGGCAGAAGATAAGGGTTTTCAAACGCTCGAGATACAGAAGGGGGACAAACTCAACTCTCAGGAGAGGTCCTCGTAATCTTCAGTCTCCTGAGGGCCCCTCAACGATAGCCAAAAAGCATAGCAGCTTGATCAATTAGAAGTTAAACACCAACTGTTGACCTTCCTGACAACCCTCTGAATCGCAGGAAAAAACTCTCTTATTTAACTTGATTACTACCTCCAAATCATTGCGCAGCCACCCTCGAATATTGTACACCCCTGTGCTCTATTCCTATACTAAATTATCGCCTCACAGCCCTCAGGATCGCTAAGGCACCTCTTACACAGATTTTGACTGCTAGATCCAAGTCACAACGTCATACCTTATAGTTCGGTCGTGACTATGCAGCCTTTTTAAAATAACTCTCCCCCACTTCCATGTTCTACTCAAATACGATATACTCAGCAATAAAGGCATCACAATCAAGGCCCAACAACACGCGGGGTAAAACACAACCAGCACAGCATAAACCAGGTGCCAACTTGGAGTCACGGAGCTGCGGTAATCCTTCGGGACAAGTCACTCCAATCAGGAGTATCCCAACTTCGCAGTTTTTCCCCTACTGCAAGGTGCTCCTATGCAGACGTGCGCTTCTCAGTCTCCGAGACAACCTATTATTAGCATGACCAGCCAGGCCCCGGGAGCAACGATCAACCAATCAAGCAACAGGAGCATATATAACTCACTCTGTTAAGGTGAGACAAACGGTGAGTGAGTGTCGGTCACAGTGAGTCTGTGGCAAAAGGCCATTCAGGCCTAGCACCGTCTAGCCTCGCCTCTCGAACTGCAGGTAAGCTTTCGTTCCGAGGTCACCGCTAACACCGAGGTGGGAGTAGCTCACGCAATCTACTTCAGCCTGCCGTATCAGTCTGCTCGTTTTGGTTGCGAGCAAGATTGCTCATTTCGCACCTTGGAGCGTGAAGTCACCACCTTCTCCGAACAACGAAGCACTCAAACACATTATCACCAGGTGAGTCTCTGTATCTGGTCGTGACTGGGATACACTGCTCCAACCGATCAGCGGTAGCCACTACGTCGAGGGGAATGCCCAAAACGGACCTCCCCCCCCGAAAACAACCGAGATGGAGACTATCGAATACCACGGCAATACGGCGCGATCCGCGTGGCGTCGACTGTGCTACTGTTTTCGATTGATCACAGCAGTCACCGGGCAGTAGATACCACTCTTCTAACCTTCCTCTCACATCCTAATTCGGGGCCCACCTATAAGATCGCCTTGCCACTGCGCCCTTCAGGTACATACTTCGTCCGCTTTTTTCTGCCCCCTGTTCAAACCCCCTTTCGTTACCCCCTTTTGACAGGATGAGCAAAATCAGAATGAATCTTCTGCTAAAATATGGACAGATTCATTCCCTCTTTATAACTTCTCTTCCCCCTCGTAGTCTAAGATTCTTACAGTGCTAAATTTGCACTATTATTAAGGAAGCCGACCACACTATCGGGCTCGCGACACTGAGGAACCCCAGATTACCACCTTCGCTCGCTCGAATCCATCAAGGAACGAGCGAGATAAGCGCTTTCTGTTCCCACTCATACCATCTTCCCGACATGGCTACGCGGCCCCACTCCCTACTAACTCTTATTCTACTGACTTTCGTCGCTTTCTGACCATACCATTCAATTCGCCTCATCTGAAAACCCCGACTTACTATCTTTTCTCATCTGAATCCGTCAAGGATCGAGTGGAATCTCGATCCTTCCCTCTCATCACCTCTCTGTCCGCCATAATTTCGCGCAGTCTTTTCTCTCCCAATCTCTCAATCTACTAGCTTTCCTCTAAAACTAATTTCATCTTCGTATTCGCCTTCACCCAAAACCCCTAAAATGTCTCCTTCCTTGCCCGATTCCGATAAGGATCGGGCGAGTTAAACTTGCCTGCGCCGAGTTCGTCACCCGCCATCTCTGTTTCCTCCAAATGCACCTCGTGCTCACCCCCGTCTAGGTTCACTCACTCCTACTCTTCACCCTGTTAGCGCCTGTAGTTCTGCTGCCTCGCCTCGCCCGTTGTAGTTAGCGCATCGCCCAACAACCACTGTGGCCCGATCCTACCTGACCGACAGTCTCAGTCACACACCACCCCTCCATAGCTCGTTCCTTTGAACGGATCTGGCACGGAAACACGCCCCGGTTCATTCCCTCTATCACTCCCTTTCCGACTTCCTCTGTTGCAGCCCGTCGCTCCCAGTCACCTTGCTGCCTTAGCGCCCGTAGTTGCACTGCGCTATTTGCTCTGTTGCTGCCTAGTGCTGTCCAGCCGCTTCCGCTCTCCCTCGCTGAACTGTGCGCTAACCCGGCCACCGCAGAACGTGCTGGTTGAAAGAAAGCAAGTAGCAGGTCGACGGTCATGTAGCCACTCTCCTGTCTTAACACCCGTCGCCCCTCTCCCTCACCTCCGAAGGTACCCGACGCGATCTCCATCCCGGTTCATTCATTTTTCCTTGCTGCATTCGCACCCTGGTTGGCCTGTTCTCTCGCCCTTCTTCCCTTCGACCCGACAGCGCCCGACGGTGCGGCCCACCCGACGACGTCAACACCCGCCAGGAGCTTTTGAGGAGCCAGCTGCGAGGCGGCTCGATTAGTCTTCCACCCCTGTTCCCATGGTCCGACGGTCCTCTCTCGGGCACTCCGACGGGAAACAGTCGCTGGCCCGTCGAAGAAGCTCGGTCCTGATGCTGTCAGCTGGCCCCTGGCCAGTGTTACCCACCTACTACGGCAGGTACCACACCTGCTGGTAGGTGCGGCTCCCACATGCCCCCTTATTGGAGGCTTGGGCATGAGTGTGGCTGCTACGGGGTTTCCTACGAATACAACACACCCCCACGCGACCTCGTCGGACCCGAAACATAGGTCATATACATTCTGCATTACCGACCTAATCATGAACTCAAGCCCTGACCGCGCGTGGTAAGGGTTTTCGCCAACATCCTTAACTCGCGGTCCCGTCCAGCGAGGCCCCGAGTTCCAAGTCCTCGACTGTCGTGGCGCCCACTAAGTCTGGCGTCTCGTCCAGGTCAACGGCACGCCGGAGTATAGCAAAATTATTAGGAATACGGCCAAAAAAGAATTACTTAGAAAAGGCCACCACCGGTCGGGCGCCGCCGACAGCAAAACCAAGGGGGATAGCCCCCCCGGGCCCTCAACCCCACGGTCCTTTCGCGCTACTCTGATATCCCCTCGTCGTCGCCGCTCGATCTCGATCCTTGAACCTCTCAGATGAAAGTCCAACGCTGTAACTACTAATGCTAGGCCTAGGCTGGGTCTAATTCTGACGGACGCTTTAATAAATGGATACTGCGCGATGTGCAGACTTACCGGAACATTTTTAAAAATTCATGCTATTGTCGATGCCGTCCTCCACACGTACGCACAAGTCATAGGCGAGACATAATTTTTTTGTTCCCTGTTTAATTAGGGCAAAAATCCAGCCGGCGACCAACGTCGACTTTCACAATCATCAACAATTTAAAAAGATCATGCGTGCCTCAAATCCGCATGCCCACACACTCTTTATTCTAGTCAACCATAAGCCGAATAAACAACGGACACTGCCGCAACTCGCGCGATATACTCAAACTTTAAACTAAACTTATTTTCTGTCGCTTGCAAAAACCAAGGCGAATACCCTTGTCAGGGTATTCGCACCGAGAACGTAGCAGCCATTTTTTTATCTCCAAAGCTACGGTCAGGCAGCTCACCTCCGAGGCAGCTCGCTACCTGTGGAAGCCAAGTGCAGAGAACTCAGAGGGATTCATTACCAAACGAGCCTGACACAAAGTCATGAAACCCAGGAAGGAGTGCGGCCTTGAGATCATCGACATAGCAACACAGAATCTGGCTCTGCTCGGGAGATGGTTCCACAAATCAATCACGCAGACGGACAACTGATCCTGGCTCACGGTCCTAGAATATTTGATTCAGCAAGAATTCCAGACGCAAGGACGTCTGGACCTGCATCTTCATGGCATCCTACATTCGACGCCAACCGAAATCCTCGCTAGTTGCTGCTTGTCGGACAGTATGGCGAGCCCTACAACCGCTCCAGAACAAAGAACCAACAACAAGGGAGGAGGTTCTCCAGCAGCAACTCTTTGATAACAGACTGTTTGTCAATGAGTACGGACAACAGCTTGAAGCAACAGCAGCGAGAGGATCATTCGGGAGAAGGTGGGTTGAGAAAGGAATATCCAAGGTCTCAGACCTGTGGAATGAGGACAGAAGTGAGTGGGTGCAGGACGACCAGCTCAGAATCACTCTGGGACGCTTACCATTGGTAACCGATAGACTGTAACAGCTTTGTGCTGTCATCCCAGCACATTGGCTGGATCTCCTCCGCACTTCCAGACCCGTCAAAGGCGAATGGTACTCCACCACAGAGGAGCTTTGAAGAGTTCGAAGATAACCTTTGGCACGCGCACAAATGGGAAGTGCACAGTAGCAACAAGTTCGCAGCCCAGCTCGCACCCACAACAGACGTCGCTATCTCTACAGCTGCCCCACTCTGACTGGTCCGAGTCCACACAACCACCAGAGGAGGGCAAACGATCCACCACCTCCTAAATGCGGGCCAGCCGCTTCAGAGCTGCAAAATCGACTCAATGGGCCACTATTGGGAAACCTCGGCAGGAAAGATCATGTACCTTTTTCAATACACAGCTGGCCAAGCGAGGGCCCTACTCTCCAAACCTGCCAACGTCGCCCAAGAGGCAGCAAATGCTCTCAACAGCCTAGCCACTGTGCAGACACAGATTACTCAACACAATTTGACAGTTCTCTGGGAACAGCATTCCCTACTCCACTCTCGTAAATTTGCAAGCCTTCTTTCGTTGCTTTCTCACACAATCATACCTAACGCAACCTGGCTATTCGAGAGGGGCATGGACCTAGAGACAAAGTGCAGACGCTGCGGCGGCCAAGCTGATGAGACTTTATATCATATTATTTGGGCCTTTCCTGCCTCCCGCCGCATTTGGGATTGGTGGAGTTTCCACTAGTACCGCTTCGTTGGTCCCCTCCTCCAATGGGATGAAATTTCGGCCCTCACGGACCGCCTCCCCCCTTCCTGGTTCACAGCCACAGGTCGGGGATATGTTGCCCAGGCCATTCGCTCCATCATCGTCTGGGTAATCTGGGAGGACAGAAACAATGTACTTTTTCACCAACAGTGGTCCAACGATCCGGTAATCATCCGAAAAATCAAGTCTTCGGTACGGGCAATGATCAAAGTAGACTGGGCGGGCCCACCGAGCCTCAACTCCAAGGGGATGACACTGGTTCCTGGTCACCTGGGCAAGAGAACCAGCTGGCTGCCATAACCCAGGAGGGCGAGCTGCACAGTGCACATCTCCCCTTGACTCCCAGCGTAGTCACCCACCTCCACCTACCTCCATACCCCCTACCTCCCTCACCCCCCCCTACATTCTACCCCACTCACCCATCTTACCGTCCATCCCCTCCCCCTGTCCCTCTCTCCCTTACCCCCTCCCCCCCTCCCTCTCTTCTCCTCTCCCTCATTGCTTAACACAAGATGGCCAGTGGGATTAACAGATGAACTAGGGTACCTCAGTTCAAGCCTCGACCACAGGAGGTCAATAGGGGACGAGGGTGGAGAGTGTCACTGTTCATGAGGAGCCCAGGTTCAAACCGGTCGATGTAGGCCGGTGTCAGGCCATTTTTAGGCCTTTGTAATTCTAGTAGTACCCTTAGAGGTAGTTGGAGTACTAGTATTCGTAGCAGTAACCTCATGGTATCTCATAGAAATAGAACATGAGTGGTTTAGAGTGGAGAGAGTGAGGCTTAGCTCAGACAATGTAGCGCAATCTTTATAAACATGATTGTTTATTTTTTTAGTTTTAGTTTTTTTTGTAACAACATGTCATTCCCTTTCCATTACCAAATCATCAAAATATTGAGTTCGGGGACCTCATACTTCAACCCGGAGTTATCCCGGCAGCCTCAGTCAGTTTCGCTTACAGCCATCAGGGCTGAAATACCTTTGATTAAACCATACTTTACTCAAAGAGGGCCTTCCTGGGAGACCAATCTGCACTTCATAATACCCCACTGACTCCTCCTCGCAACTTTTATTCATTGTGAAACGTCTCCAACCTTCCCCTACCTACAGACTAATCTATAACTATCGTACCCCCCTACTCTATCCTACCTACACAGGCCTACCCGGCCTGACACCAGCCTAAATTGGCCGGTTGGAACCAATGTTCCAAGTCGTCGTGGTACTTTTCCACCCTCCACCCCTTGTTGACCTCCTGTGGTCGTTCCCCCGAACCGAGATACCTTGGTTCGTACAACCTTTGACTAGCCCCTTGATACCCCCCCGCCCTTAGTCAGTCAGCCATCTAGAGAACTATAACCCCCGAGTCTGATGATATCCCACCAACTGATTGCGAATTGCCCATGTCTTTAGGAACCACCATTCATGACGGCGCCAGGCTTTCCCTTCATTTGTCTTTCTCCGTCCATCTACAACAACTGTCTGACTTATGCCCTTCTTGACTGCAGCTTTAATCTTCTTATCTGAGAACAAGCGTTTCTCAAACTTGGCATGGTTCCGATCCACCCAGATGACCACACAAATCATTGCTCTAACCACTTGTGCCACGTACGGCCACCCTCTCAGCCCCGTGCAGCCCTCAGGGGGGAAACCTAACAAAACCCATTTTTCATCCCATTCGATTCCCTCCTCCCATCAGCTGCCAATGTGTGGCCCACCAACGCCAAATGCGTTTGGAGGCAGGGCACTCCCACCAAAGATGGCGCGTAGATTCAAATGGCCACTTGCAGCGGGTGCAACCCAAATCTACCTCCATCCCGCTGGCACGTAACCAAACAGCAGAAGGCGTTACCAACAGTGATAACATTTGGCAACTCCAACAGTACTATCCATACTTTCCTAAACTTCTCTGCCTCCGCCTGGAGGTCTATTGGGAGCACTGCGTTCTATCTTGCTATTCCTACTGCCACCGGAGTTCTCTGCGGCTTATTCGAAGGGAAATAGGATTCCCTGGGGAATACACTGTTAGATTCAACCCCTGTGGGTATGCCTTCGTGGCTCTACCTCCAGACCAGCTTCATGCTTCCGGGTCAATTCAAAGATTACGTAGTGAAGTTTGTCCTACCCACTGTGTCTGCGTCACCATCCATCTTCCATCCCTCCTCTGTATCACCCGTATCTGTGGTGGGTTGCCCCAAATCTGAATCGGTCGTTCCTGCCCCTCTCTCAGACCCCCATCTGTAGGATATACCATCCACTCTGTCACCTTCCTAAAGCCACTCTCGATCACCCCCTAGAGTCTCCACACTGTGGGAGGCGTTGTTAGAATCGTTGGTGCATACCAGGTATCTATCGGGTCCCGCCCCTCCGGGCCCAGCAGATCCTTCCATGGTTGCGGTATGGCCTGCCTGATACCAATCAGGTGTTGTTCCACGTTTCTCAAACCATGCAATTTCTCATTCACCTCCCCCCATTGTCTCCACGTACCCAACAGTGGGTCCCACAGATCGCCTACCGTAGTCACTCCTCGTTGAATCCATGCCTTCCCAAAGGACCCCGGTGCCGAGCTTGCTGGGAATTCATTCCCATCCATATCTGTTGCCATAGGATTTTTAAATAGGCATTGTCTCAACACTTCCTCTTTCGACTTTGGGGCAGTTCTCTTATCGGGAGGGTGGTCTACCCAGGCTCTACGCACTCCCGCCCAAAACTCAGACTTTAACTTCCGCCGCATGTAGGATTTGATGAAGAAACAGGCCCATACATCCTCCGGCCTACTTAATTGTCATTTCTGCACCAGAATTCGCTACCCCAACAACAACCAATCACCACTGTGTTCCGCAAGTGTCACCTTTCCCAACCACTCCGTAAGGTATGCCTGTTTTTTTTGGTTTGGGTCTGCCAAGCCCAGTTCTTCTTCCTCCTTACCCTGTGTGATAAGATTCCATACCACCTTTACTAGAAATCCCTCCTCCTGTCCAGCTCTTGGCTTCCAAAGGAACCTTGAGACCAACCGCTTGATCTCCGAAATCACCGGCCTTGGGATCTCCCTCACCCTGGCTACGAACCAAAATGGTGAGAACGGCGCTGAGTTAATCACTAGTGCCCGACCAAAAAGAGAAAGATGTCATGCCCCACACTTTCAGTTTCGTTGCAATTAGTTGTTGGATGACTGCTCCTTGGGCCGCCGGCACCAATTCCAAGCTAATTAGCACTACCAAAAAACGCTCCCCTTCCGCCGAGTCCACCCTGTGTATTCCCCATTCCACCATCAGAGAAAATCCCTCCGGTAGGATGTACGCAGACTTATTCAAGTTCACCTGCGCCTCCGACAACAGCGAATATTCCTGGAGCACAGTTTTGATTGCTGACAGCGAGGAAAGTGAGTTCTTCGAAATCAAGAAGAGATCATCTGCTAACGCTTTTGCACTGCACTCTTTTCCCGCCTCTAGTGGGAGTCCCTTTATCAACTGATGTTTCAGAATGCAATTCAGTGGCACCTCCAACTGCAGAACGAAAAGAATCGGGGCCAACAGGCATCCCTGCCAAAGAGAGCGGGTAAGTTGGAACGGCCTTGACAGGTGTCCATTGACTTGCACCGCTGATGATGCTGCTGTGTACATTGCAATCACCCATTTGCAGAAACCTTCCCCAAGCCCCATCTTCCTCAATGTCGTAAGTACAAAGGACCAGCCTACTCTACCATAGGCCTTCTCCAGGTCCAACAGCAGCTTCGCCATGCTTCTATTCTCCCCCTGCAGCACTTCCACTGCCTCAATCGTCGTTAGAATGTTCAAGAAGATTGACCTTCCTTGCACGAACGCCCCTTGATCCCGCTCCACTTACCTCGGGAGTATCCTCCCTAACCTTAATGTCATTGTTTTTGCCGAATCTTGTAGCCCACATTTAGAAGGGAGATCGGTCAATAATTTCTCACGTTCGCCCTATCCCCTTTCTTAAACATTAGTGAATTGATCTCGTGTGCCATCCCCGCACCCAACTTTTCCCCCACTAGTACCTTGTTGTATACCCCCACTAGTGGCGGGCCCAGCACTTCCCAACAGGTGCAGAAAAATTCCACCTTTAGATCATTTCTCCCCAAGGATTCCCTGTTGCCATCACTTTCAGGGTCTGTGCCAATTCTTCCAGCGACACCGGCCTGTCCAGACTTAGTCTTTCTTGCACTGTCAGTTTCACCTCTGTCTGCTGCCACATATCGTTGGCCTGCGCCAGATCCGTTTGTGGTGTGTCCATTAGCCTTCTCGTGGTCAAGATATTTGAATAGTAGAGGCGTGCATACTCTAACATTTCAGCGGGATCAGATGTCGGGGTCACTCCTAGGTCAAAGGGATGATCCAACTCGACGACTTGATGGTGTGTTGCGCTCGGTAACAGCCTGCGGAAGGTTTCTTTGGTCAGCCTAGTGTGGACTATGACCCCTTTAACCCTCAACGTCTCCTCCTACTATGCATGTTTGTCTGCTTGGATTTTTTCCCAGTTCACCAACCTTCTCGCTCTTTCCTCCGCCCATGTCTGTTCCGAGATTGGATGTTGCTCCATCCTCCTCTTCACTTCCTCCACCAGTCTCTTACACTCCTCCTCCTCCCTGTTTTTGTCCCTGACCAGTATTCAGGAACGCACATTCATCATGCCTGAAATAGTTGCCATACCTCCATCCCACACAGTCTGCTGCCGAAGTGAACTGGTCTTTAGTCGAATCCCATGCCTCCATATACTCTTGCACCCAACCCTTCAGCCCCGGGTCCATCAGGTTCAACGAGTTCAGCTTAAAAAAGTCTTTGCCCCTTTCCCCCAGTATGTCCATTACGATATCTGCTGTCACTGGCTTATGGTCTGAGAGGGGGTGCGATTGCTGCCTGACCGTTGTTACCTGTTGGCTAATCGATTTCGTCACCAGAAAATAGTCTAGGCGGCGCCTTGTCACCTCTCGTCTGTCTCTCCTGGGATTCGCATACCACGTGAAACCCGGCGAGTCTGAGTTCAGTGAGTGAAAAGGATCCATCAAGTCATGAGCCTGCAACATCTCTAACAGTGCTTGTGCATCCTTTCTGCCTGCTGTTCGTGAACCTTGCACCATAGCCTCGTCCAACGAGACATTCCAATCCCCTGCAATGATCACGTGGCTTGCTTTCAGTAACATCTCGGATAGCTTTTGCAGAAAATCCACCCTCCTCTACAGGTCCGATGGTGCATATACCGTTAACAGCAGCCAATCGTCCTGTCCCACTCGCAGTCGGAACCAAGCCCACCTGCCCCATAAACCCGCCTCAGCATCAATGATTAATGGTTCCAGGTCTCTGTGTAACACGATCCCTACCCCTCCCTATATACCCTGTGCCGGGGACCACACTTGTGGCCCCTACCACCACCCCACATAGGTGTGACGGTTCCGATCCGCCCAGATGACCGCACAAATCATTGCTCTAACCACTTGTGCCACATACGACCACCCTCTCAGCCCCGTGCAGTCCTCAGGGGGGAAACCTAACAAAGCCCATTTTTCATCCCATTCGATTCCCTCCTCCCATCAGCTGCCAATGTGTGGCCCACCAACACCAAATGCGTTTGGCGGCAGGGCACTCCCACCAAAGATGGCGCGTAGATTCAAATGGCCACCTGCAGCGGATGCAACCCAAATCTACCTCAATCCCGCTGGCACGTAACCAAACAGCAGAAGGCGTTACCAACAGTGATAACATCCACATAATACTTGCGTGCTTAACATTTGGTAACTCCAACAGTACTCTCCATTCTTTCCTAAACTTCCTTGCCTCCGCCTGGAGGTCTATCGGAAGCACTGCGTTCTATCTTGTTATTCCTACTGCCACCGGAGTTCTCTGCGGCCTATTCGAAGTGAGATAGGATTCCCAAGGGGAATACACTGTTAGATTCAACCCCCGTGGGTGCGCCCTCGTGGCTCTACCTCCAGACCAGCTCTATGCTTCCGGGTCAATTCGAAGGTTACGTAGTGAAGTTTGTCTTACCCACTGTGTTTGCGTCACCATCCCTCTTCCATCCCACCCGTATCTGTGGTGGGTTGCCCCAAATCTGAATCGTTCGTTCCTGCCCCTCTCTCAGACCCCCATCTGTAGGATATACCATCCACTCTGTCACCTTCCTAAAACCACTCTCGGTCACCCCCTGGAGTCTCCACACTGTGGGAGGTGTTGCTGGAATCGTTGGTGCATACCAAGTATCTATCGGGTCCCGCCCCTCCAGGCCCAGCAGATCCTTCCATGGTTGCGGTATGGCCGGTCTGATCCCAATCAGGTATTGTTCCACGTTTCTCAAACCATGCAAGTTCTCATTCACCTCCCCCCATTGTCTCCATGTACCTAGCAGTGGGTCCCAAAGATCGCCTAGCGTAGTCACTCCTCGCTGAATCCATGCCTTCCCAAAGGACCCTGGTGCCGAGCTTGTTGGGAATTCATTCCCATCCACATCTGTTACCATAGGATTTTTAAATAGGCATTGTCTCAACACTTCCTCTTTCGACTTTGGGGCAATTCTCCTATCGGGAGGGTGGTCTACCCAGGCTCTACGCACTCCCTCCCAAAACTCAGACTTTAACTTCCGCCGCATGTAGGATTTGATGAAGAAACAGACCCATACATCCTCCGGCCTACTTAATTATCATTCCTGCACCAGGATTCGTTCCCCCAACAACAACCAATCACCCTTGTGTTCCGCAAGTGCCACCTTTCCCAACCACTCCCTAAGGTATGCCTGGTATTTCCGGTTCGGGTCTGCCAAGCCCAGTCCCCCTTCCTCCTTACCCTGTGTGATAGGATCCCATACCACCTTTACTAGAAATCCCTCTTCCTGTCCGACTCTTGGCTTCCAAAGGAACCTTGAGACCAACCGCTTGATCTCCGAAATCACCGGCCTTGGGATCTCCCTCACCCTGGCTACGAACCAAAATGGT
>BFEA01000103.1:1685750-1698679 GCA_003427395.1 Chara braunii | reverse complement strand
GGGGGAGAAGGAGGGGGAGAAGAAGAGGGAGAAGGGGGAGAAGGGGGAGAAGAAGGAGAAGAAGGAAGAAGAAGAAGAAGAAGAAGAAGAAGAAGAAGAAGAAGAAGAAGAAGAAGAAGAAGAAGAAGACCATCATGCTGACCATCATGCCACAGTGTAAGTAAAAGAAGCACAAGACACATTATGCATTTCATCGAGTTTTCGTACCCTCCCCTGTCGTCAACATCACTGAGGAAAACAGACATCCAAGAGGAATCACTACAATTGAGCATCTTTCTGACTCCGGCCGACTGTCGATCACACAATACATTAAATAATACATAGAATTGAAAAAGAAAAGGTGGCTGGGCCCACATCAGAGATGCTCAATTTGAGTAACATCGAGGTAGTCACATCACGTCGAAACAGAATGGCAAGTAGCTAGGAGTGCACGACCACAGGGCGTGCTGAGGAGTGTATGCTGAGGAAAGGTTGATGCACCCACGTAAAATCTGCCTCAGCATCATCTAGAACTACTAAAAATCGTAATTGAGAAGACGAAGCAGGTAACTACGCCGACTAGCCACAATGAGGACAAATGCGGTTAAAATAAATTTGCACCAAACATTCAGGAAGACGAACAGCGAAGCGTGAAGCCCTTTGGTCTTCCAGATTCTCCTTTCTCTCTCACTGCAAGTAAGAACTAAGCTGCAGAGCCAATCGCCGTTCAGAAATCCCGTCAAACTATCAAAAATAGCCTAAGAACTTCGGAGAAACTCCAAAAGAACTCTGGCAGAATCAGGCAAAAGGAACGAAGTCACGACTCTCAAGCACTACCACTTCAACTTCTTTCTCAACATACATACATACATTCATACATATCCCCCAAAAATACTCACACCATGAAAAGACAGCAATCCTCCACCCAGACGACACAGTTCGCATGATCTTTGTGGTGTCCCCCTCTAACAAAACTGACTAACACATCCACGGAAACATTGTTGCATACCAGCGCAACCACAGCCCGAGACTACCCCTCTCTTTGCCGTTACCCTAGAGGCTTCAGCATTCTTCCGTGCGACCCCTAATGGTCCCTTATTCATCGAAGCATATATTGCACATCCACCATTCCCCACCATCCACCGGACGCTTCCACGCTCGTGCCTTCTTCACACCAGATACCTTGGCTCGTCGCCTGGTCCCATCGCTTGAAGAATGTGGTTGCAGATTCAATGCGCTGCCGTCGCAAACATCACATTGTGCTTGACAGGTGTGCTTGATGCTGCTGGCAGGGCCTTACCGTTCCGGATACGCTGCTCATCTGTTCTCCAGTAGGCCTGCGACCATGGACTTGCCTGACGCGGCACTGTTTCTCTGAAATGCCAGCCATTCTCATACACTGCCATATCTCACCAAATCCACGAGGTCGTCTTCGGACTCCACACGCACAAGAGGTCCCTGGAGATGTCACCTCCCTCTCTCCCTCCTCATGACTGGGGAGCTTGCTCTAATAGGCCATTTACTCTCACACATTGCCATATCACACGAAATCCATCAGGTCTTCACATAAAAGAGGTTCCTGGAGATGGCACCTCCCTCCCTCCCTCCTCATCCACCTGTTTCAGAGGCATGGTGGTCGCATCAACCAGTTGTGAATGCATACCAGCTTGCTCTCTTTCCAAGGCCCTAGCCATTTGTTGATATACTCCTAAAACCTGCAGACGTCCTCCTCACGGCTCTCTGCCGTTGCCATGCAAGCTTTGCCGCCGCTGCAAAACGGATGACCAGACATCTACCGCCTAAACTTCTGTACACCTCATTTTACACATTCACCAGCTTTCCAATCGCAGAAAGTTCACACTTACCATCCTGCACACTGCTTCCGTTTGCAGCAAGGTCCCTCTCGACTCCACTTAGATCATATCCTTTCCACACGACAATATTATCCTGCACACTGCTTCCATTTGCAGCAAGGTCCCTCTCGACTCCACTTAGATCATATCCCCTTTCCACACGACAATATTATCCTGCACACACTGCTGCATGCAGAATTCCACACGACATTCCTCTTGCGACTGTCAAAGCGCACTGCAGCTGATTAGCCCACCAACCTGGGCTCATCATCCCTGCATCACCCCTGACTGTTGACCCATGACCGACCCGCTGCAAGAAGAGAAGGCTGCAAGAAGAGAAGAAAGGAGCTGAGTCAATCTGTCCTCAAAACCTGTCAGTCACCCCAATTACTGGCACAACCTTCTAAGCTGAAAGGCCAACAGTCTCCTCCTCTTTCACCTGGGACAGTCAACGGACGTACACCTAACAGCGCTGTTGTCCTGCACACCCGCCGCTCCTCTCCTCTCCAACAGGTCTCAACAGCGCTGTTGTCCTGCACACCCGCCGCTCCTCTCCTCTCCAATCGTTGATGCGAATACCATCCCATTGCGGACAGTTTCTGCGGGGGAGCAGGAAGTGCGCGTACAACAACAGAGGCAAGAGACCGGCACACTCACTTTCCACTTTTTTCGCAGAGAGCATCTCCTGCCCGGATACGGAGGTTGTTTCCATCCTGTCCTGTCCTTCTTTGAAGTAGTTCTTTCCCGAGGTTGAATCGCTCCACAAGTTACACACCGCACAATTGGACCTGGTTGATGTTGGTGCGTGCTGTTGTTCCTAACTGTCAGAAGCAGAGGAGCCTGCCATGACGGCCTTGGGAAGAGGAGCATTTGACCCTGGTTCCATGATCCTGTCCTTCTTTGAAGTACTTCTTTCCTCCCAAGGTCGAATCGCTCGACAAGTTATACGCTGCTCATCTGGACCTGCATGACGCTGCTCATGCTGTGGTTCCTGACTGTCAGAAGCAGAGGAGCCTGTCGTGATGACCTCAGGGAGAGGAGCATTTGACCCTGTCCTATGATCGAAGTGATCATCTCCATCCTGCAATAAGATTGGCCAAAAGAAGCAAAAAAGTAACACGCATCATCAATGGGTTATTCATCAGCCCAGTGACAAGCAACAGCTGCCGAGAGTGCCAAGTGCAACAAGCAAATCAATTCAGCAATACTTGAGGGGGGTTGGCCATGTGGAACATTTCTTGTGAGGGGGATGATTTCCTTCCCAAGTTTCACCCGTTCTTTCCAACCCATGCCCACCTCTGCGCTTCGTAGTTCAGTATCCCTTATAGCCTCTAGTTCGAAGAATGGTTAATGCACATCCTATGAATGTCCCAAGGTGATAGATATCCCAATATCCCCATGTGCTCTATGTATTCAAGCCACGTAGCAAGCACATTCCTCTACGCATCCGAGGAGAACTACATCCCATGGACACAATAAGTAATTCTGTTGGGCAAATCGAAAAAGAACCACATCTCACGGTAAGCATATGGGTTTACGTACTTCCGTGGGGTGGGTGGGTGGGGGGGGGGGGGGTTAAAGTTATCACTTTGCAAGGGGGGGATATGGGGGTTTCAATTTTTGTCGTTCGCTAACACTATCACTGAGCATGGTGAGTGACCACCTTTACGGCAATACTGACACTGGGACTCTTTAACTGGATCTCATACTTTAGCCCAGTAACACGATTGCCTTTCAAACATCCATCAACAAAAAACTCGTATCTCTTGCCGCCAAGCCCTCAGATATCTTGTGACATCATTCCAGTTACGTAAGATTCAGAAGGACAAGTCCAGTTGATGTAGCTCAGTGGTTAGAGCACCGGTTGGAAATGTGCATTGTGGTATGAGGTCGAGAGTTCAAAACCGCAGCCTTGCACATGGACACCGGCAGGGGGTTAGAATGACGCACAGCTGGACACACACACCCTTGGGCTGACACATGGTAAGCTATTACAGACACTGCCTGCGCACCACCCAAGGGGTTGTCCATGGTGTTGTATGTCGGGTCTTGATACTGTGCGGGTTGCTTGTGGCTGCTGCTCGTGGTTGTTATGTTGATCTCCACAGTCTGGCATATCACACACGGGACGTTTGCGATTGTTGCTCAGATGGTAGAGTCTTCAGGTCACATGTCATAGATCATGGGTTCAAGTCTGGCTTGGGACTTTGGGGGGGGTCTTGTCCAGCTTGGCCCGTCATCTCTTCAACGAACACGTAGTTCCCTCTACATAGTACTGCACGTATCTGGCCTTTGAGCACATACATCTCGCTATACAGTTACACAGAGCACACATAGCCTTCGGGCAGACACAAACATCGCTCGTGAACATGCCCAAACATGGCTCGTGAACATATATACGCATGGCCTACGGGGTCTTTCAAACACACATAGCCTCTGGGCACACATATACAAACAACTAGGATACCGGGCTGGGGGGTTTTATCAGGTATATGACGGGGTCTACTCACGCATGGCTTAGCTCTAGGGTACGGTAGGGATATAAGTCGCTCCGGCTAGTCTGAGTTCCACCTGCCCTTGGGTAAGTTAGGGGAAGGACCGTAGTATGTGTCCGTGAGCACTGGCTTGCCTTGCTTAAATCTCCTGCTGGGTAGACTCTCTGAATTGGGCCTGTAGAAGATTGCATGAGCCTGGCGTCCGAAGTTCCCGTACGGCAAAATTCGTCCGCTTCCGCTTCCACTAGGGCTGGGGGGTTGGCCCAGCCTTGGTGCTTGTCACTGCTGTCTGGTCCAAGTTGCCCTCGATACTTGTAGGATGGTGGTCTTTTCAATTGTCAGCGACGATTATTATCTTTTTGCTGGAAATTCTCTCAGCTGTACATGATAATTATTTTCCACTTGGGACATGAAACTGTCTTCACCTTTTGCAGTCACAGACGCGGGCCCCTAGACCTTACCTTACCGATGTACAGTATCGAGCCGACCCCTGAGTGTTTGAACCAGTGACCTGTGTTTCGGTAGTTTGTTGTGGTCTGTCGTAGGTCCGTGTAGTGGTAGGGATTCGATCTGTAGGTCTGTTGAGTAGGGGTCACAGTTCTGTAGGGGTCGTAGCTGTAGCTGTTCTGATAGGTCAAACTCGTAGCTGCTACAGTCCTGAAAGGTCAAGGTCGTAGCTGCTACAGTACTCGAAAGGCCAAGTCCACAGACTTCCGGCAGGTCCGGAAGTAGCCTTTCGAAAGTGTCTCACGTTTAGACAAAGGCAAGTGGGCAAGTGGTGGAGTCCCAACTTCGCTGAGTCAGCGGTACCCAGTCCCAGTCTCACTTTGTACAGTCAGCAAGTACCATGAGGGACTGTGTGCACCAAGGGCCCGGTGGAAAAGGGGCAGACCAACGAGTTACAGAAGTATAAATCAAGAGCCAGCGTCCAGCCATTCATTCATTCGCTGCGTAAGCCATGCGAAAGCGCTGCCCCAGTGTCTTGTGCGAGGTCGTCTGCAGAGCGCCCGAAGTCGAAGTGGGCTGGAAGAAGATAGCGTCGCCATAGCAGTAGTACTGAGCGGCCATGGCCGCCATAGCTTAGAGATAGCTGTTAGTGTGTGTGTGTGTGTGTGTGTGTGTGTGAGTGTGTGTGTGTGTGTGTGTGTGTGTGTGTGTGTGTGTGTGTGTGTGTGTGATACAGAGTACGCGTGCGTGGGGTATTCAGGGTGATCCAGTGTCGAGTGTGTGCAAACAGAGGTGTTGGACACAGTGACGAGAGTTGCGATGTACATGCGCCGAGTTTGCATCTGAACTGTGTTCGTGGTTTCCATATCTCTGAGCTTTGAGTGGGCGCTTGGCGCCAGTGTGAATCGCCATCTGTTTGCATGTGTGTGAAGCAAAGAAGAAAGCAAGTCTGATTGAGAGCGAGTCTGATCGCAGACAAAACGTTTCTTCTTTCTTTTTGCTTTTGAATATACGAATGTTCTGCTCAATCCTGGGGATGTCACAATTTTATCTGGTGGCTGCTTGGGCCATTACCCATTTTCGGCTTATGCTGAAAACTAGGTCCATCATCCCATCCTCAGCTGGTACACCCATAAACTGTTGGAATGCAGACCTGAATTCGAATCCAGACGGAACCAGACGAACCAAACTTCCTGAATTCCCTAGGGCCGATCAGTTTCACGATGATATGTCAAGGCTGTCGCCCTTTTTAAGAGGGAAAGGTCCAACATCCCATCCCAGGTCCCAACAACCATGAAACAGCGCTGAGAAACACCACAACCTTCAGTTCAAAGGCCCAAGGACAGCTGAGTAGCCGAGGCGGATTTCCACCACACACTCAGAGGGTACAACTCAACTTTGCCACGTCCTCACTTCTACTTGCCCCAAACCGGCAGCGTTCCGGCCACTCGCTGTGGCACTCCCACTGGTTTCAGTACCAACATTCGCACTGCCCCCCGGCAGCACTCCCACTGCTTTTAGCAGCACTTACACCTGTGGTCTAATAAGCACCGCTCAGGTCTGCTCAGATATATCCCCCGATCTAACACCTTAAACTCCTTGTTCCCAAAAAGAACCCAAACAAGCCTTAAAGCACCAGTACACCACACATCGGCCCGCGGGTGTCAGCACGAAACCTGCACCACTTCGGACGCCGCCAATTTTTTTTTTCAACGGCGCCCTAACACCTTAACTCCTTGTCTTCGCCAATTTTTTTCTTTCAACGCCACCCTAACACCTTAAACTCCTTGTTCCCAAAAAGAACCCAAACAAGCCTTGAAGCACCAGTACACCACACATCGGTCCACAGGTGTCAGCAGGAAATCTGCACCACTTCGGAGGCCGCCATTTTTTTTTTTCCAACGACACCCCACGCCGCGCGGCCCCTCCGAGTTTTGCTTGTGGCGACAAAAACTTTCTGCAAGGCTGGGGCCATGTACTTGCAGTTTAAGGTTCCATCATGGATTTCCCACCCCACACCACAGTGGGTAGAACTCAAGTTTGCTCCCTGCCCGACCAGAAGACACTCAGAACTGCTCAGATCCACACCCAGACACTCTCATTCAACAACGTTGAGAGCCTCTTAAGTTGCCAAGATGCGTTCACTGCCGCACACCCCAGCAGGTACAACTCGAGCAAGCCGCTCGCCGCTTAGCATTCTCCATAGCACAACACACTGGAGGTTGATCGAGCTTGAAAGCAGTTCTCTCAGTTAAACAGCGCCAGCACACGGACCCTGCCAACTTCAAAAACTCATGGCTCACTCCTAAAATTTTCTAGCCTCGGGGCCGCCGGACCACAATGGCTGACCGAGACATCCAAACATGAAAAGAACTGCACCGCTGGCGGTTTGACAAAGCTTGACAGACTCACACTGAGTCCGCCAGTCTCGGGTGTACTGGTGGTTTAAAAAAGCCCGCTGAAGCTCCAGCTATGTTTGCCAGAATGACTTCTCGCCAGCCACACACCGGAACCCATATCTTCCGACAGAATATGTGGAGGTATGCAGGTACGAATGCATGGACTCTATACTACCTGCAGCACTCCCACCACCACAGAGAGTACTTCCACTGCCACGAAGAGTTCTCCAACTTCTCCCACTGCCCTCAGCAGTGTTGCTACTGATGGCTATACACGGCCACTAGACGAGAGGAGGCATCGTGAAGCTCCTATTGTGTCTATAGTCCCATACCTAGTGCTGCTCGAGTGACCCAGGGCCCGGCTTTCAGCACCGATGCAATCTTCCACAGCAATAGGTCATGGGACGAGCTTGCGCTGCCTCAAAAGGTCATGGGATGCCATAGCCAAGCGATTGACGGCAAACCAGCACTTGCACTGCCTCAAAAGGTTGACGCCAACATCCACAACGGGACGCAAACCGACCACCACTGTTTGGCCGCAGCCGCCGCCCCCCGACGCAAATCCATTGGACAAAATGTTTCCGCCGTGGACTCCCCGTGTCACTTCCCCAAAACCGGAAAGAGAGAAGGTAGCGATCTGTTCTCACCCATTGTCACCAGCGCACCCCAAGGACATTCCATTGGGAAAGGAAACCATGGAGAGGTTCACAAACAGCCTGCCAAGGTTTGTCGAGTGCCAAACTTACTGTCTTCATCCAAATTTGTCCGCTCATTGTACCGGTGTTTGGTGCAGCTTTCGTTCAAGATACAGCGATAATGACAAGGGGTTCTACTCGGGTGAAGACGGTACTGTAGGGAGGACGCAGGCGAGACGTGATGGCAACGAAGACAAAGAAGAATCAAGCTGCCTGTGCATGTGTCCATGTGTGCATGCACATAGGCTGATGCTGTCTGACAGGGCTACTTTAGTCCTGTCACACATAAACAGGACATTTCTGGCCTTGTGTGAAAGGTGGGCAATGAACCATCGCCAGCAATTGTATGCGACACGGTTTGACCTCGAGACGTCTACCTCAATGTGCCACAACGTTTCTTTGGATGCACACTTCCTTACCTAGAGGGGCATTTTGAAAACTCTCGTCAATGGAGATAACCGCAAAATTCCAAATTTTAGATAAGCGCTCAAGGGCGGGGCATGGGCAAAATTCTGCCCGTCAGCTTAAACCACCACTACCTCCAATCCGGTTTTAGCCAAACCAGAATTTCATTTCGCACAGAGTTTTGCCGAGCCTGGATCCCATTCTTATTTCTCGACGGGTACTCACGGCCGTTAGATCTCAAGTAGAATGGAAAAAAGAACAAAAGAAGAAGAAGAAGAAGAAGAAGAAGAAGAAGAAAAAGAAACTTCCCCACATACCGTGATAGCCAACAGATACATTCTAGGAGGTGCTGGTGAGACTGTGCCCTCAGTGAGGGCATCTGTCCCTATGAAAACGAATGAAGGACCAAAAAAGAAAAAACTTCCCTTGTGCTGCTATCAAGGTCCAATACAGGATCCTGCAGTGCAGGTGTGAGTATGACGTGAGTGAGGCAGTTGGTTGCCCCCAGTGGAATCCGACCAGGGCACCAAAACAAAAACTAACACATAAGCAATCACTTTCCCCACATGCTGGCCAGATACATTCCTCAGAGCACTGGTGTGACTTCCAGCTCGTGAGGGCCTTCCCCGAAGTCACTGGTTTCAAAGTTTCGAGAAAAATTGGAAAAACAACAACAACAACAACAAAAACTTCCCCACATGCCGTGATAGCCATCAGATACATTCTATGAGGTGCAGGTGAGACGGTGCCCTCGGTGAGGGCATCTGTCACTAAAACTAATGGAGGACAAAAAAAAAAGTATTCCCTTATGCTGCTATCGCGGTCCAATACAGGATGCAAGGTGTGAGTATGACGTGAGTGAGGCAGTTGGTTGCCCACAGTGGGATCCACCCTACCTCGCAGGCAGGGTACCAACGAGAAAAGAAAACAAAAACCAAAACATTAGCAATCACACTCCCCGCATGGTGGCCAGATACATTCCTCAGAGCACTGGTGTGACTTCCACCTCGTGAGGGCCTTCCCCAAAGTCACTGGTTTCGACGTTCTTAGTTTTTGTTTTTTCCCCCCCACTGCGGGACCGAGGGGTCCCAATCTTTTCTTTTCTTTTTTTTCCTACCGATCCTACGCCGAACCCCCAAACTTTTCGGATGAGGTCATTTTCCCAAATGGGACTGCAGCTTGGAAAGGTAGTGGAGGTTTAAGGACAGAAACATAACTCATTCGACACCAGACATAACCACAAAAGACTATGCCAAAAAGAAAAAGGAGAACGAATCTAGCGCTTATCTCGTGTTAGGTTCACGCCATCCTTCTTGGCGGGGGTGAAGGAAACAATGGACGCCCTAAACGTCCGAGTCGGGCTCAAGAGGTTCATCCGATCCGCTGGAAGTCTCATCATCCGACGGAGGCGGGAGTGGGGGGACCCAGGTCCGGAATTTCACCGGAAGAGCTCCCGCATTAGGGGAGAGCTGGGAACCGGATGGACCCTTCATAGCCCAGCACCAGCCTCTGCCAGAAACACGAATTTCCCAGCCAACACCAACGGCAATTAAACTGAGGCTCCCACGCGGCATGGGTCGCCGTCCAGGGAAGTACCGTAAAGTCCGTATAAAGCAAAAACAATGGGGAAGAAGACCGATCAATCAAAACAAACCCGGTTCGCCCTATATGACACGCTTTAAAAGTGAACCTGATCGGCCCGCAATAGCAGCCTCCGTACATTCACATCGCAGTAGAGACCATCCTCATTTGCGATCGGGAAAGGAGGAAGGTCGCTATGGCGAATTGATGTGAGGTTCGCGCATGGGCAGCTACCCGCGCTCACGTTCAGAGCAGAAAACCTAGACTCCATACAAGTCTCAATATACCATACACCGCCCACTCCCACCTATCAAAAGGCCAGCAATCCACACGATATCATCAACCAACTTGTCACCTTGTCAAAACGGCGATGCCCCTGGTCGTTCGGTCCGCCCAGGTGGATTGACTAAGTCCTCATGCCCGATGCCCCTGGTCGCTCGGCCCACCCGAGTGGATCGACTAAGTCCTCACGCCTGATGCCCCTGGTCACTCGGCCCACCTGGCTCGAACGATTAAGTCCTCACGCCCTATGCCCCTGGTCGATTGCGCGAGAGCGAAGAGAATAAGGTTGGCGACGACCTCACACGTGCATGAGGCGCGGCGATCGACAGTTAGTCCGGGATCAGAGGGCATCAGCACACTCATGCATGCAGGCAGACGTCCAGGACTCAATGACCCCAAAGACCGCACCCATGTGTGCAAAGACGACAAGGACCATTCCCCAGTCTTTCGACATCCGTACTTCCATAGACTTCCTGACAGCGAAGCATTCAGCATCCATAGACACTCACACCCAACGCCATGCACGCGACGGAGTATCCACACTTACTCTGAGGCATACACGACACTTGGACAAAGCAACGCTGGAAAAGAAGCGAGTCCCTCGCTATTCCAAAATTCCAACAATGTTGGCACTCTGAGTGCGCAGCCATCAACCCAACCGAATGCAAGCCAACCATAGCCACAAGGCCCTGCCACTGGCTCCATTCCCATCTCCACCACCGCTCACCCCCGAGTCTACTGCTAATTCCACCCCACGCCGTCACTCCGCCCATTCCTTGGGCACGTCGAGCCTGTTCGGCACCACGGTCTTCGCGCATAGCTTGCGCAGCATTGCAGCCAAGATCAAAGAGAGTGAGAGGAAGGGGCTCCGTGGATTTATAGCATGGAAGGCGGCGGGGCACCAGCGCGTAGTGCAGGTATGAGGAGGAGAGAAGGAAGAAGGTTGCAGAAAGTAAGAAGGCGGGACAATCAAAATTTTCCCTTCACTTGGGGTGGTCGTTCAAGCCCCGCGCGTAAGCTCGCTCTTACGGCTTGATCCGACCATCCCAACTGTCGACCAATCAATCGCACCGAAGAACAAGGAGGTGATTGAACGAAGTGTTTGGAGGAGACGAAGGGCTGCGCGGAGACGAAGGACAGCAAGAAGGGAAGTTGGCATGCGCACACAAGGCAGGAAGCGAGCTTGCGTGGCAAGCCAGAATGAAAAAAATGGCCGCGCAAGTGCTGATGCAAAGAAGAATTGAAAATGTCGTTAACCGAAACTCATAACTGTTTCTTGAAAATCCCCAAGCCGTCGCTAATCAGCCGAGCGAGACTAATTTAAACAAGGACAGGGGCAAACTCGAAAGATGCATGCAATTGGCCGGCAAAAAATCAAAAACGGACCCCATTTCCTGTAATTAGTCAAGACCCGTACTTTGGTGCTTACTTTACTTTTGGTTTAAGACCGAAGGGTACGTGAAGCCGTGAGGTACGAAGTCTGGCTTATAACAAGCTTATAACAAGCCTGGATCGGCACAAGAACAGGAGGGGAGGGAAGAAAAGAAGAAGAACAGGAGGGTCCATTCTTTTTTCCTTTTTTATTTGTGAAGCCCAGATTGTTGTAGAGGTTAGATACTAGACATATAACAGTCACCTTCGCAGGACATCAAGACGGTGAATGGGCCGTTTATCACTTCCCCGCCCCCTCGATTTCTGTGTGTCTCCCTTGCAACAAGGTAGTTGGTCTAATCTTATCGATATCGTTCCAATCTTTACGGACGGTCCCACAGGACATCAAGACGGTGAACGGGCCGTTTATCACTTTTTGACCCTTAGCCTTTAAAAAAAAATCCCTGTATGTATTTTCCGGTTTTAACGGATGTCCCGAAGGGCTTCCCAAAAAGAGAAACCCAAGAAATTCCACAGTTGGAAAACGGGCGGGGAAGAAGGAAAAGGGGGGCGCTAGCTTAGAGCCCTTGAAACGATGCTGCTCAAGTTTGAAAATACACCAAAACTATCCGGTGACAGTGCACCTGGACGCGCATATGGCCAGGTACATTCTGGCATCTGCTTCGTTTTTTCAAACACAAGCGGGCTGTTTTGTTTTCCAAACGGGCTACTTATCACCCTCACCCTCTTTTACAGGCTTGTGCCACCGGGCCCGAATGGGAAAACGAGTTCCAGAGGACTACCCCCTCCATGCGAATGGAACGGCCCGTCATTATAGCTGTATTTGGCGTAACTTTCTGTCTAGATACAGCGATAATGACCAGACGTTCTATTTGGGCGAAGACCACAGCATCGGACCAAATAAAATGACCAGACGGTTTACGTGTGGACCCCTTCGACGACAAATAGAGAGAATCCAAGCGGTACATGGCTATAGTGGGAGGACGGTGCGCACCACTCTTTTGGGTGCACCAGAGGAGTAGGGCCCTTTTAGGGCTCAGCCTCCTGATGGGTCGGTGAAACTCAGATGAAACAGTTTGTCACAGCCCCTCATTTCTTGTCCTATATATAGTCAAACAGAGCTGCCCGGTAAACCATAGGCAGAGAGGGAGAAGAGGACAACAAACGAGGGGCTGTGACGAACTGTTTCGTCGGAGTTTCACCGACTCATCTGGAGGCTGAACCCTCAACAGTCTGCAGAATCGCCTAACTGATATATAAATATATATATATATCGTCACAAACAGAACTGCCCGGTAAACCGTAGGCAGAGAGAGAGAAAAGGACAACAAACGAGGGGCTGTGACAAACTGTTTCGTCGGAGTTTCACCGACTCATCAGGAGGCTGAACCCTCAACAGTC
>BFEA01000103.1:1625110-1647126 GCA_003427395.1 Chara braunii | reverse complement strand
AAGTCTCCCTTTCTAAAGGAAGTGCTACCCAAATTTCTACTAATTCAAAGAGTTAGATAAAATTTGACTTTCCAGGAGTTAGAGATTATTTCTGATCCCATATCTAAGCTTATATAAATTATGAAAAGACACTTGCCAAAATTTTCTTAGTTTAGAGGAGATAGATTATATTTTTATAGGTGATTCAGGCGATCCACCCAGGATAGGGGAGATTTTTGCAGTTGGTCTACCTTCAGCTTAAGCACTGACTTAAAAGAAGACTTAGATTTAGCTAATAAGGAAATTTTGAGTGAGGATGTATTATGGAGTTGTATTCTCCATACACTTATGATCTTAGTTTGGGGATTGGCCTGCCGTGTGTTACAGGTCCTTTTGATCATTTGATCCAAGTTCAGGGCTAGATCCAGCTTGATCCTTTGAGGATCACTTACTGTTATCACTGATAACAGGTCGGTTGCCGATTCGTCGGTCTACGACTCAATTTCAACTCTCCCTCTACACTCAACCTAAAAGGCTTTAGCCCTGGTGATTTCGTTGTTTTATTAAGGTTTCACCCGGACTTTTATTGAATGACCATTTGACAAAGGTGCTGGGTATTTAATTAAGGTTGGTTGGACAAGAGGTTTTGGGGCTTGGATGGCTAAAGCAAGGGGTACGAATGTCGAAGGTGGTTGGGGTTGACTCCGTGTAGTGTGTGGGCTGTTGATTTGGTTTGTTGATGTGATGGCAGGTATGTGTTATGAATCAGATTCTGGATTTGGTTGCCTGCGATCACACATATACGTATTATCGTGAGAGACCCCAGTGAGACCATGAAAAATGATCATCACATATTTAACTCTTATATATGTATGCATGGGTATACTTGGGATGAGTGTTTGCATGGGTTGAAGAGCCCCCACATTGGAGCCCACTCAGGAGCTGAGACTGAGGGACTTAGAGGAGGTCTCTCCTTTTATTCTTGTCTCTTGCTTTTTGATGATTTTCTTAGTCGGACGTTTGTTCCTGGGCCGGGATTCGAGGTCCTTGTCCAGGATATCCCAAGCCCTAGGCTCTGCAGGGGAGGGGTTTTCCCTCGCAAAGAGCTTATTTGATTTGCCTACCGTGACACTCAGGTCGAGAGCCTGAGGTGCCTTGACGACTGCACAACTATTCCTTCAGCCGTGCAATGTCGTGAAGGGTTAGGCCCTCAGGACACTTAAAGTCTGACACTTGAGTGTCATAAGCGGTACTCGAATCCACGAGGGACCGCTTGATTATGGGCACTACATAGTACGCCATCGTTGCGACTGATTGTGTACGCCTGCATTGCAAGTCGATATGAGTATGCCCTGCGTCCACGCGGTTTTATACCAAGTTCAGCGCGCGACGCCTATTCGATTTCCGCACTGGAAAGTTATGGGTCGGCTACCGAGGGGCTAGGAGCGTTGTCGCGTTGTTGGTATTGTGTCGTTTAGTATATATGTTGTTTTGTGTGTATGAGTGTTCGTAAAGTGGAGTGCGCGTGGTGTGTGGGATGCGTCCTAGTCGACCGACGATGAGTCGCGCTTGGGACCTCAGCCCCCCCAAGATGTTGGTTCGCGTGCCTGTCCGATAGAGGCTATTACCGCGCGTACCCCCTATGCTACAGCGAACGAGAAATGCCCTCGGCTGGTCCACCTCTGCGATTGCAACTGATTAGCTTTCGTACTGTGAACTGGTAGCTCGGCGGGGATACGCCCATCGAAGGGAGGTGACAGCTCCCGTAAGGTGTAGGTAAGTCGTGCCTCGGGTAGGCCCTATCCTGTCGTAGGGGCTCGCGAGAGGTATGGCTGGCGCACCCGGCCGGAGCGACTTATGGAAGCTCCATGTATATTGCAACGAAGGGTTTTAAAAACCAACTCCTGAGTGACGCGGCAGGGAGGGTCCCACGCTGCCCCTGTGCGATGCCGGACCGATGCGCCCGACAGCGCGATAAGAGAAAAAACCCGTAAACAATTATATGAAATGTGAGTGAAAGTAATACCTAATTCATACGACAAATTCAAAATTGAAAACTCAAAAAAAAATTCAGTTGCACTCACTAAGGCGCACAAAAAATCAGATGTCGATTCCTTTATATTTTTGTCAAAAATTAAATTTTCATTAAAAATTACGATGAATTTTTTAAAAATTGAACTGAAACAAAAACATAAAAGCACGGCTGTAGAAAAACCAATAGATACTCCATCAAACACGACATTTGCGAAGTACGTCAATTTTAAAAGATAGGAAGCAAAAAGCAGCATGCCACCCATCTTTAAATAGTGAGTAAGTGGGGGGTGTACAAAACTTTGTACATTGCAAAAAACTCGCTCGTCATAGTGTGATTTTTATGTGGGAGGGCGTGTAGGCAAAAAAAGTGTGCTAAGAAGTTTAAAGAAGTGAGGTGGAGTCCTAGTTTGAAACTAAGATCTATGCCGAGTTCCCCCAACCAATTAAAAAGGAGTAGGGCAAAAATGCAACTTCACAAGTCATGTTAAGGACTGAATGCAAATTATGATAAAAAAGGTAAAAAAAGAGGGAATGGTTCCTTACAAATGCCTCGGGGTTCAAGTTGTGGAACTATTTAGACGTACTTTTCACCATTTACTTCAACCAGAGAGCTTAGAGGCATATATAGGATCACATTGGGCCTTTCATGTGATATTTACGAACCTCATAAAGCTCGCCAGTACGAGATGAATACCCTCATTCGAGTGCGTCGAACCTGGAAGTCTACATTATTACTCGCCTCGTATGCGAACCCCTGGTGTCGGTAATACTCTTCACGCCTACACTCTAACCACAATGTTTGTGGCAAAAAAAATCTGATGAAAGGTCAAAAAATCACAATGAGTTTTTGGTAGGAAAAAAAAAAAAGGATCACAATGAGCTTTTGGTAGGAGAAAAAGAAAAGGAAGACAATATCAATGCTTACAAGCCTCAAATCAATGACGTTAGAACAGTGTATTCCGTCGACAAAAAAGTAGCGATAACAAATTCACATCATTGCTTCTCTAACATCTCATCTGCATGCTTGACGCATTTGTTTTTGATAAGTGAAACACATGAAACTTTCGTTGTTCGACGAGGAGCAACGAGGAGGTGACAATCACACACGAAAAACTGCAATGAGATATCCATAATAAAAATCGGGGAACACCGATACCGATAAATGAACAAACAGAGTGCCTCTCGATCATTTCATGCAAAAATTGTTCAATTTTTTTTTCTAGGCATGCCAAAGCATCTTACAAACTATTCAAATATTTCAAATATTGATGAGTAACTATTTATGAATGCAAGAAACAATGAACCGAAAATTGCTTCAAAATTAAAATACCAGAATAACATCAATAAAAAAAAAGAGGAAAAAAATCACAAGACAACTCAAACTAAAGGCTATAGGTTTGGAAAAATTATTTAATATATTTTAGGGGATTATTAAAAAAAAATCAACCTCATGCTTCCATAATTCATAGTTATGGGGATACATGCGAGCAGGCGGATCAGTTAGACAAGAAGAGAACGGACGAGCAAAAACTGCCTTATGAGTTGCATACTTGGAGCGCAACATGCGAGATTTAACTATACTTCATGCATCGAACTGAGATACATAATGTTCGATCAATAACAATCAAGGATAAAAAAAGAGATGAAGAAGGAAATATGCACAATAAAACAAATTGAATAAACGTCAATAAGAAGTGAGGGGAAGGAAGGGAGTTCGCACTGTCGAACAAGCAATAAGGAGGGAGACAAAGACAACCGTGAAATTCGACGGGAAAAAAAAAAAAATCGAGGTGTGAAGGAGCGATTGTGTGTAAGAAGTTAAGCGCACTTGGAGATAATATAATTCGGTTATAACGCCTAATAGGATGAAACATCAGAAAGCGAAGAGCTTGTATTTTTAAACACAAAGTAGAAGTAAAAAATTTACATAAATGTCACAATAAGTATAAATACAAATCACAATTCAGCTAGGCTACCAGTCGGTGTCGTGCGCATCGGTTCCACAAGGGGACCCTCCCGGTTGCGTCGCACAGGATTTTGCAGGACTTTGTCTCAGAGTGGAGCTGTTGCAGCCGAGTGCGTTGTCGTGCGCACGGTCCTCGCAAGAGAGTGAACCTTCCCTGTGTCGAGCACATCGGCTCCCACATTTCTACAAAGCGAGAGAACCCTCCCGGCCATGTCACGCGGGAGTTTAACGAAACAAAACAAAATTTAGAGATAACTCCGGGAACGACACTTAACAATTTTGTGAACTGCCGAGACGGTCGTGGTAGCATTGTCCCTTCGCCATTATAGCCGGGTGCGCCAACTGTATATCCCGTGGTCCCCTACGACAAGATAGGTTTTTGCGGGACATATATTGCTTTCCCTAAGGGGTTGTCACCACCCTTGGGGTGTATTTCTACCGAGCTACTGACCCACATGCGAAAACTTTTACATGCAATCGCAGAGGTAGATCAACTGAGGGTGTTTGCTCGTCTCGCTGAAGTATAGGAAACGCTTGGTTAAACGCCGAATGGACCCGAACGTCGTCCGTTCCTAAGGGCGTTGATCTCCTAAGTATGGAGCATACGTTGGTCGACTAGGACGGTCTCAACCAAGCGTGAAACTCTTAAATACAATCCTAGTCCCTTGACAATCTTTTGAAAACAAGGCAATAAAATCCATATATCTTATATCAAATTAACGCAAGATCGGGTTTTGACTTGACGAGTTGGTTTCCCAAAGTTATTATTCTCGACACATATGACTGAAGAAACCTTTATATCGCCACTTCCAAGGTGAAAGACTATTGTAAAAAAACAAATCGGGCAAGGTCGTCCTAGCTTTACACCTACTGAGCCTTGCCATAAATAGTTTCTGCAAGTAAGTTTCACTGATACCATGCAGATCAACAAGTGATCTGGTTCGTGGGCGTAGCTTAAACTCTCAGGTTGACCACGCCTCCTGTATCATCCCAATTTACTTGGAGGTGCAAATAAATTTTGCTGGTCGCTTAGTCCTCTTGGACAATAATTACTGTTTCCGTTCCCTAAATGATGAAATATTTATCTTCACTATCAAGTTACTTAACACAAAATTACAATCATTGTACTTCAAAAAGAATGTTCAGCCTTCCATTGTTTTTGCCACTAACGTGATGATCAACGACCTTCTCAGAGGCTCAACATTTTTCCTGATTTCGACTTACTGTTTAACCTTAAAAAAAAAATTCTTCCTTATCCATATCAACTTATTCTTAGCATGCATTACCATGCGTTGATTACCCCTCAATGCTTAAGCATGATAATGTAATTATCGGGGCAATCCAGATACTATCCATCTGAATGGACTTATCTAAGAAATATATATATATATATATATATATATATATATATATATATATATATATATATATATATATATATATATATATATAAAATTATTACTACCCTCATAAAGTCATATAAAAGTGACTCTTATCATAAGGACAACTCAACTCGGCACCTGGCTTATAAAGACGCATCTAGCCGTGATAGAGTTGTCGGCCTTCGCGGGTCTCAACCTCTATCAGGTTGAGTCGTGCGAGCCCCTCGTCGTCAAAAGTTAAGGCGGTAGTGCGTCTGCCCCTCATGACCCGAACCATTCGCGTACCATAGAGGAAAGCCATCTGCGAGGCCAACTTCCAAACTATGGCGTGAAATGGTTGTTGCATACGAAAAAGGTGCCTAGTGGTGGTGTCCTTAATCCGGATAACGCCGTAGCGCTCTCCAGATAGGGTAATTGTGACAGTCACAATGACCCGAGAAAGACATTGGAGGTTACTCACACGATGAAAACACAAAGTATATCCATGAAATTCTTCCGGGAGTCGAGCCACATTGGCACGAATATCCGCACGCGAGTCAGGAAAAACCCTTTGCCCATCTTTGAGCAGTCCAACGAAACCAACCCAACGAGTGGACGTATCATCCTGCACAAATAAAAGTCGTTCCGCACGCCGAATCAGCTCCCCATCCATAGTGTCGCGTACCAGCAAATATCTTGCTTGAGTGAGATCCCGACGTCTGCTAGTCATCTGCACACCCGAAAAAGTCACTAGTTAAAAAGACGTTTCGAGATCTCGCATGCCTCATAATAAAATGCGATAATGTCAAAACGTTCAGAGCGAAAGGTATTAAATTTATTCACTCGTACGCGTCTCACATGATGAAGGAGACTGGAAGAACCTTGCTGATCATTCAGCCAGAGCACAATATAAAGAAATATTTCTCTAATCTCAGGAGTGTCTTCTATAACTGGATTCGCTTCGTGAACTATGACGAGGTTCATGGTTCCACAATCTCGTGATGGATTAGGAGGCGCAAAATCATACCGCACAATATGTTGTTCATGCTCTATCAGGAAAATGTAACTTCGCAGTGTATTCTTCACACTTCCATCCCAAAAGCACGGTGTCGGAGGGCGAGGTGTCCCGACCCTCCGCTGCGAACCAGTCCATCCGCTCAATTACCACTTCAAACCAGTCCATCTGCTCACTTACCGCCGTAATCCTAGTACCAGTCTGTAGGGTCATGTGGAACTGGCAGACCCAGATACTGGGCTTTCTCGTGGTACCGCACAAGTTCAGTACTTTGCCTTACAGTATATATCGCCCCGTAACTGAAGTGACATTAGGGTTGCCAAGTGTGATGGAAAAGGGTGTGGCAGGGTCAGCCGTGCGTTGGGCCCCCGACGACCATGATCATGGTTAAGTGCAGAAGTGGAATAGCGATAGTCGGTTTGGTTCTCTCAACCGCGCTATAGTCGTGTTTTGGGGTAGGTGCGGT
Source organism: Chara braunii (assembly GCA_003427395.1). Classification (NCBI taxonomy): domain Eukaryota; kingdom Viridiplantae; phylum Streptophyta; class Charophyceae; order Charales; family Characeae; genus Chara; species Chara braunii. Next base: position 1,640,305 of record BFEA01000103.1, on the reverse strand, counting down.
GGCGACGATCACCGTCAGTAAAAGAAGAACGCAAAAGAAAGGGGAACAAGAAATATTGAGTGTTGTACTTTGGATTTGTGCATAGATTTGGATCGTTGTCCTAGCGCTTTGGTGTCTGATGGTTTTAGTGAGGCCGCGGCGCAAGAAAACTTTGAAGCACCATCTTTTCTTTCTCTACTGTTATTATTATTAATGATATTATTATTATTATTATTATTATTATTATTATTATTATTATTATTATTATTATTATTGTTACTATCATTATCAATGTTGCTAGTCGTTCTCAGAGTATCGTTTCCCTCAACCGTTTCGCAAAGAGGGGGACTAACGTCCTGTTTTCGAAATCGGTAGTAATCTATGGGTTGCCTAGTCTGTCCAATCCTTCCGCTTCGGTCGACGTGAGCTTGACCGGTAAGGGAAGGCAAATATCCCAAAAAATGGGAGCACCCGCGGCCGCATCGGCAGGAGACTCATCACCCTGCAGGGGGTCATGAGTCCCCTCCTAACCATCGGACACGGGTACCCATTTGGGGTAGTCCGACGCTCATCTTAGAAAGGAGGAAGACGTCCGTTCGTATCCCATTATGGGACCACTATGGCGAGCGTGCTGTCATTCTATGCCAAGAGTAAAAAGAGGGTAGTGACTGACAACTAAATGAGCCGCCTGTGGTATGATCGTTGAGGTTCAACGTTTCATTTTCCATCTTTAATTTATTTATCTCATTTTATTATTCTTTGAATTTACAAATTGCAAAAATGATGAATTAAAAAAAAAAAGGGAGACTAATTGGGTCTCATGCTCAGAGCATGGGGGAAGTGCGGCATGTCACGGGCCTATACAGAGCGAGGGAAACAAGCAATTGGCCACTTGGGCGTGAGCAGTCTCATCACTCCGAGTACTAGTGAATCGGAAAGGAGAGGACTAGGCGGCGTGGTGAGTAAGGGACTGCCTATGCGCGCATGCTCAAACTCTGAGTGTTCGGCCCTGGCTATCTTGGAACTCTGCAGCCCGACATCTCGTACGGTCCAACTGGGAAGGGATCAACCATGGTGCGTAGCAGCGGGTTGTATGGCTATAGACCGAGGTGCCTCCAATTTCTTTGGAGGTGGGAGCGGATATCAGGAGAGGGGCCTACAGTGACGGCTGTACTGGACTACAGCTACGGTAGGCAGGAAGCGAAACTGAAGGTAAATGTAGAAGGGGGAAAAAAGGAGGAAATGAGGGCAGACCAGGGACTACAGGCGGTGATCACAGAGGCCAAGGATCGGGCCGAGAGGAGATGTAGGCGAGACGGGGTCATGAAGGAAATCAGAGTGATCATCTCGTACCTGGAGGGGGAGACCTCCATGGACACTGCAGAGCGGGAGCAGCAACACCTAGACCGCAACACAGAGGCCGAGAGCGACGCGAGCGACCTAGAGGCCGAGACCCAGTCCTGGCACGGACTGGACCAGTGGCGGAGGGACCACCAGCCTGCGGAACCAGTGGAAAACTGTCCTGAGACCAACTCACGACAACGGATGGACCAGCACCGCTAGGCCGAGAGATGCAGAGGCCAACTCAACCCAGTGAGAGAGAACGAGGTTCACTAGGTTGTTACGTCCGCTGGGTCAACACTATGGAACGAGCGAGTGCGTGTGTCGGGAATACTGAGGACGAAGAGAAGTCAGCTGGGCATGAACTGCAGTTGATGTCAACTGTTTTGGCTCAGTATTCTCGTGCGAAATTCACATCACTAACGCACTGCAAGCTTAGACTAGCAGTAGTGATCTAAGTTAAGGCGCGAGGTGATTGGGCGGGGGTCACGGCCAGATGGTTCGGATAGGGGTGGAGGCGCACACAAGATGCATGAGTTGTGATCAGTGGGGCGTAAAAAGGGCATGCACGAGAGGAAAGTAAGGGGATCGGGATGTGTGTTCTTTTTGGTTGACGCCTTCGAGATGACCTGCCGCGCACTGGTGGTTAGAGGCAACATGTGAGTCGCAAAAGGGAAAAGACCAAGATCAAGAGAGACACGGTCACGCGCGAGCGGGTGACCAATGCAGCAACCTTTCAGAACGGGCAGACGGGGAGAAGTCACTATGCATGAATGGTGCATGAGCAATGCATGGAGGGCGTGACCATGTCATAGCCATGGTGATAGCGTAGAGCAGTGCACAGGGAGAGGTGGTAAAATTTGGGCTCTTATGAGTAGAGAGCAGGCGCAAGTAACCAAAGGACATGCTCAAAAGTTTCTGCTGAGGACGTTTGGCTAGCGTATTGTTCCATTGATGACTGCCAACTTTTCGAGCGTGCTATAATCAGATATAGCCTCGGTTACCCGTGATCTCACAGAACGTGCGTGAGGGAAGAAGCGTGCTCGCGGATATGCGAACGAGGCGAACTGCACGAGATCAATCGGGTGACATCACCCACCTCTGTGCACGGCTCTTGACCTTCACTGATTGGCCTTAGGAAGGGAGAAGTGTGTAGTCGTGCCCCTTCCTTTGTTATGCGTGTGACTCAATCAAAAAGGCAACGGTCGCGTGAAAGCGTGTATGGGTAAACTATGTGAGAGCACCCAGTTGACGTCACTTGCAATATCCTGCAGGAAGAACGTTGTGAAGAGCTTCAGGTGGTCGAAGTATGAAGTCGTGGAACTTCCTGTCTAAGAAAAGGAGAATGAAAGAGGCTAGCGATACACGAGGCTACTTTGAGGTCGCATGACAATGGCTGTCGTTAACAGAGGTAACAATTATGTTGCGTGATTACTAATAATTTTCACTTAACAGTCTTTTATTGATGGCCGATCTTCAGTCGAGCCTAGAGCCGTGAGCACTCACCTCGCCACGACTCTGTCGTACATGAGGTCCTCAAAGTTGGCACTGGTCATGGTTGCGCATAGTCTAACTGAACTCGTGGTTGCTACTTGGTTATTAGAGTGATCCTTTCTACTGTTAGGAGGACCTAAGACTAGCATGATCGCCTATGAGTCTCATGTCAGAGTTAACTAAGGTCAGAACGTAAACGAGGGTACATAGAACGAGTGATTCGCAGATGGCGCAGGTGGGAGGGGCAGCAACTCTTGGGCGTGGTGATAGTTTTCTTGATCCAGTTTCGGTAGTCTTAATCGGGACAGGACTCGACTTCTCTATATGGGGTTGTTACATGTATGAGCATACTTTGTAAGTCATTCTCAGTCCTTTCGTGAAAGCGGAAAACGAACGCTGTAGATTTTCAAAAACTCGAGTTTTTTTTTTAAAGGGGCTCTTGCTTCACTATTCAGAGCCATACTGTTTGTCGCGCCATGATGGTTTGGTATGTGATTGGGTTAAAGAGTGAAATCTTGGGCTTTGGTGGTTCATCTAAAAATAAACTGACGAGCTAGCGTGTTATAGAGTGTCGACATACCTCAAGCGGCTCAGGCTGTGGATGACCAAGTAACGTGTCGTCGGGGCATGAGGAAGCAAACCCAAAAATAATGTTTGAGGTCTTGCGGTCCATCTGAATAAAGGCTAAATTGCTAACTGAGGCTGCAAGGACAGTGGTTTTAATCAATACCAACTTAACTTCGGGAAAATCATTCGGACCCACTACCAGATGACAAGTGAGTGATGAGCATTGGAGGAAGGAGGAAACAACTTAGAACGATAGTTTACCTGATCTTGAAGTTTCTACTTGATGGGGATTGATGAGACACTGTCGATTGGTTGGTCAGAATGTTGGGATCGCCAAGGGATTACATTCCTACAAGAAGGTCCATTGAGCAGGGCAAGCTGGGTTTACATTCACTAACATTGCTCTAACCCAAGAAAAAAGGGGGGGGGGGGGGGGGGGGGGGGGGGGGGGGGGAGATCTTTGAGTCTTGATCAATATCAAAAGTGTCGTAGCCTGTCCCTGAGGTAAGTTTCATGGGTGTCCCTAACCTTTAAAGACTGCAGGTGTTTGCGCGCGTGAATGGTCGATGTGCTCAGTACAATTCCCCTAAGTTGGGGAAGTAGCAAACAAACATAAAGTTTTTGAGCTGCCATCTCTGAATGTAACTGGTTGCTGAGCGCTGAAACCTACAGACACTGTTGATAACCCTCGCACCGGAAAACTCTCTCGACATTTTGAGCCGTGTTCAAACAATGTTCCATTAATTTTCCGGACATTCTACAGTCAAAATGGTTCGGGGATCATCAACGGGTTAATCCTGCGGATTTCACATGACAAACGTCAACTCTATCTCCTCTTCTGACATATTACCTTCACCCAATCAATACTTGGAAGAACTCCCGCCGACGGTAATGCCAGAACAAAGCTTCAATAAGTTCAGCCGAGTCCATTTCGCTCACTCCCATAAATCTTTCCTAGAGTACTCTGGTGGAGTGTGGACCTACGAACCAAAAATACCTACAACATTCTAGTGCAGTGCAGCCCTGTGATCCAGAAAACCTTCGGCACTTTGCTGGCAGAGGTCAAGTAACTTATGACCTGTTCCTCTTCAGCAGTTAATCACGAAAGACACTGTTAGTGAGCTTATGTCAGAGTTTATTGTTACCTGACCATTGCCTACCAACTCTCGGAATAAACATCAACCAAGCAGTCAACTAAGTTTCCAATCAGAGGGGACTCAGATCTCTTCCAGTATATGCTTTAGCATATGGGTACAACCCTGTCGCCTCTGGTCAGAGAGTTGTTATTAATAACGCCAAGTTAGACCGACCCAAGTCAGCGGTCATCTTGTAGTTCGGATCTCGCCTCAGCATTGATCCAGCAGTAGATAGCCACAGTATAAAGAAACCTTCAATCGTGTCTCTAAAGACATCAGAGAGCAAATGATACCCAAACTCTCTACACTGATTGGTCGAGCTAAAAGTTAACAACAGGTTAGGTATGAAGAGGAAACCATGGGGGATAAAGACAAGGGAAAAATGACTTGTGCTCTCAATCGAGATAGAAGAGATGGTTGGGAGGAAAAGGCAATCAAGGATACTCAACATAGCCTATAGTTAATGAGAGTGAGAGCACTGAAATTAGTAGAGGACGAAAAATATATTGCATACACCTTCTACTTTTACAGATCGGACGGGCAGCTACATAATACACTCTCCTCCGTTGAGACTGTTGGTCGAGCGAGAGAAGTCGTCGATAACCGGCAACGTGAATGAGGGGGGGGGATATCTCATAAACGCCATGCATAATACGGTAGGGGTGAATAAACAAAGCAAGAGGACATAGGGACATTACATCGCTGCACCCGACATTCAGAAGTGAGAAAGAGCACCCAATGCCGTCTTGAAGAGAGTCACCGGTCAAGCACGCTGGACAGTTTGAATCTGGTCAGTGAGGCATTCGACAACCTCTCCGTTTGACACAGTTAGCCAAATCATAGAATTCATCGAAAACTAAATGCAATTAATTTTCACGTGAGTGCAGTTTGGTTAGTTCCAGTCAGCAAGTACCCCATCTTGACTTATAGTTTTCTCATAGTTTCGGCGCCTAGTGATCAGTACTCGACAAACTGATATTTTTGTATTTGATCATCAACAACATTCAAGCAGCATTCAAGTAACATTCAACCTGCACTCAATCAACATTTAATCGTCTGGGTTATTGAAAATTCCCGTCAGTTTCAATCAGCAATCAGTCAGATATTGTTAGAAAGATCTGTTTCAGCATCCGGCTCAGCACATGAGTACAGTTCGGTCATTTTCAGTCGAGGGGTCAGTCTTGGTCAATCTCAATAGGATAACACTCAAGGATGCTATCCATTATCAATACATCAATGTCATTGGCTTCAGTCAAAGGGGTCTGTCAGTCTTTGTTGTCCTCACCAGCTTCGTAGGCGGTACTATTCATGATTTGAGACCCTATGTGAAAAAAGACAAAGAAGCTCATGAACACTTCGATTCAGTCTGGATCACAACAGCCAGGTATCTTGAGGAGAGAGAAAAGAAGCTTGATGAGAGTGGGATAAAGCTGATCCGTAGCTTCGGACCCAAACTTTACACTGACTACCCCAAGCCTCCGGTACCATTCACTCTCACTGATGGTTCTTACTGGGGTGGCCTGGTAGATCTGACCAAGAGATATATCTCGCCTGCAGTGATTGATTATGAGGCGGTAACCGAGCCATCCGAATTCCAGCATCTCGGATGAGGGATTTTCTCTCAACCATATCTTCCTACACTATGGGAAAAGTTTAATGCTATGGTTGACTTTCGTGTCATGGGACTCGGTTGGAAATACTCGGAGCTCGCAGGGTTGAGGTGACTCTACATCGAAAGACCACAACCTCAGAGGGTACGGAGACTTGGCCGGAAGCACAAGAAACATGCAACAAAATGAGAGATTGAGTGTGAGATTCAGAGGGATGAGTGAGAACTCTTGACTAGTGATGGTCATACTCTCTACATGTGTTCCCTCTGAGATTATTATGAGTTCTCACTCTTCCCTCATTTACCTCGTCATTGCTCGAGTCGGTCAGTCATGTTTTCTCTTCGATTATCTCTGCTTGATGATTGCATTTCCTTGATGATTCTGTCACAGTTCACAAAATTAGTAAATTGGCAAGATCGATGCATGCATGACACACCAAAACTTTATGACTATTATTTTCATGATTCTTTGCTGTTCCGAATCAAAATCAAAGATTCATAAGACCGGGAACCAACGAAGACCGCAATTGAAGGGTCTCGCTCGAAGCCGGACGCGCACAACAGGAAGGGATTTAATTTATTTAATTTATTGCAAACATCATCCAAATCCTCGTGACAACCTGTTGGTTCTCTGATCGCCTGAAGAGGTCTGACTGAAAAAGTGCGACAAAAATGGTGTCGTTGCCGGATACATGAAAACTTTTCGTGTTTGGAACGAGCCTGGGTCAGTAACAACTTTGAGCTTTGATTAGGATCAGAGAACTGTTGACAATGTCTAGATTTTCAGATTGACTTTGACATCTTGAGTGAGTCATTATATTACTGGAAGTTTTCAGTTGCTAACTGTGTCTTATGTCCTCATGTGTGAGGTACCACAATGGACCGGAGAGGGAGACTGACGTTATTCATTGGAGAGGATCAGGCTTGATCACAAGTATGCCTTATGAGCCCTTGATGTCCTTGAAGAACTGAGAAAGAAGAGAACGAGTCAGAGGGTAAGAGATTCCATCAAGAATGTTAACTGCCGATTTACTGAAATAACTCATAAGATTTACTATTAAAGCGGTGTTTCCTTATCAATGTGAGCATTGTTGGGCTTACCACTCTGGCAGTTCGACCATCTGTGTAGTACTGACTCACTTCTTAGCGGGAGATGTCTATGATATTCGTCATTACGTCAAGAAGGGAGGCTGCAACGATGGTGAGGCCTTTAACTGGTTATGGGAAATTATTGTTCAGTCTATCTACGACGAAAAGACAGATCTAATCAAACGAAAGAAGAAAGTGGAATAGGGGTTAATGCTTGTAACCTATGAGACAATTCCAACTTTTCCTATTCCTGAGAGCTATTGTAACGGAAGCAATTGATTGACAATAATTAACATGATACTGAGATGGAAGAAATAAGAAGGTTGTCATGAAAACAAAAGAAACTTCAGAAACGAAAATCAGACAGAGAAGACTGAAATTTGGCAGAGGTTCATGTCCGACCAAGGAAAAGGTCGAGTGTTTCCTCATATCACTGAATGCTTTAACTGCGAGAGAAGTGTTCCCATACAAGATTGTCAGGTATGAGATGGTCGAAAGTGGATGGGATCATAAACGGTTTTATGTCATGATATTCTACTTTACAGACTTGGACATATATGATGTAAGGATCTATGTTCCTAACGAAAAAAGTGTTGACGCTGTGTATGGGAGATGCTAGGGATTTGTCGAAGAAGTTGTGCTGAAAGAGAAAGAGAGACTCGAGAGAGAAAATAAGTGTTTCATTGCATCTACTCGGTTTGAAGTCTTTAAGGGATTTCCAACGCCTTCTTTATCTGATATTTTGTCAAGGAATAACTGATCAGCTATGATAGATTTTGTGTGGAAGGTGAAGAGGGCTCAAGATTATACTCTCAGCAGCAAGGATAATTGCTTTGAGAGGCAGGCTTTATGAAGTAACTGAGTCCAATAATCCCTTTGTAATCCTGAGATACGAGACTTGTGTAAGAGAGCGAATAATATTTCACATTCCAGTAGTCAAGTTCTTGAATACAGCCGGCTTGGAAGTAAGGATTTACGCTCCGGTATGCCTAGAGATAGAAACTGATTATTTGGAATGTCATTTAGAAACTTATATCAGTCTTATAAGGACAAAAAAATGACTGGAAAAATTACAGAGGAAAGTAACTTGGGGAGAAGGTATAAGGCAATTTGAGAGACTCCCTAGTTTCTTAACTACTGATGACTTTGACGACAGACGAGACTGGTCGCCTCTTCTGGAAGCCATTGCCATAGTAGGTAATGCAATAGAGAGTGAGTCCACAATGATGATAAAGTCCATACTCTTAAATACTTTTGAACACTAGTTCGAGATCCCCGACTATATTCATCATGAGATCTACCTCTCTTGATACTGTTTATGATGGTCGATAATGCCCGATACGGTTGAGCAACTAACATTCGGGGTTGTATTGGAGGGTAGAGTTGCTAAGACAGAAGGGACTCTTCGGATCTCAGACAGAGGTCTCTCTACTTTGGATGAACTGAAGTTCTTGCAATCTTTCTTTGATCGGATGAGAGATTCTGCTTTGAGAGCCGTCACTGACCAGACTGAGATCAACTACTTACTGAAGGTAGTGAAAGTGGGGATTACTGAGAGAATATCATATCACTCTTCTAGAGAACGAGTCTCTCTTGCCAGAAGAATCAACAGCGGTTCGTAAGCCATGCAATTTGAATATGAGATTATAGATCTTACATGATACTTTATGATCAGCGGTACTGTGAAAGAGTATAACAGAAGATTGAGTAAATATGATGAAAGAGAACTGATTGAAGATTATATTGGAAGATTGAGAAGAATTTCGTTGCCTTTGATCACCATTCACTCTATTATTGCCTACACTCTCTACGTACAAAACTCCCAAGGGGTAGAGCAAACAAGAGAGGAGAGAAACGAGTTTGTATCCCTTGCAAGAAGAATAAGGGATTCAAAAATCAGAAAGAGGAGAACATAGGTGACAGGAAGAGAGATAAGAGACTATCAGGGGAAGTTTATGGTTAAAATGGTAGGACGAGGGAGACCCAACTCTTCTGCGGGGACTAACGAAGAAGCTCTGGTTGCTATCATACGAGAACTGGTCGAGAGAGTTGATACAATAAAAGGAGGGTCAGATATTGCAAGGGCAAAAAAGCCATATGAGAGGATTTTATGCTTCAGAGGTCCTCAGGTAAATGATTTTTTAGATGAGTATGAATTATTTGGGCTCAGTTACAGTTGGACAGATAAACAATGACTCAAACACCTTCTATCTTATTGTGATACTGAGTCGAGGTTGGCTTTTCAAGAGTTGATGGAAGGGGCTACAACATGGGAAGAAGTGAAAGAGAGAATGAAAAGAGAATTTGAGAAAGATTCTGTCCCGACTACTACCAAGGACCTACTCAACATCATAAGAGCTAAGTATGACACCTTCAATGTCTTCCTTCAAACTTTCATCAGAATCGTCAGGAGAATCCCATATTTGGATGGGGTTCAAAGATGCCATATTTTTCTGACCAATTTTACAGATAATGAGAGACAGACTGTTCTCAATCAAGCTCGACACTACCCTCTAAGATGAGACGAAATGGTTGCAATAGTTAAAACTCTACCTACGGTCTCACACAAGAAGTGGTCACTAGATCAGATCAGTACACTGGCTAAAGACTGTGAGACCGAGAATGGTATGAGCAGGGGGAACACTTTGAGTGCTGTAAATCTTATTCAACGAGTTATGACCAACTACATGCATGCTAACCATGTTGCTGATGAAAGAGGGAAGAAGAAGGCTGAAAACGAAGACGAAGATGATGATGATGATGATGATGATGATGACTATGGTAAGAGAGGGGATTCCTCCAGGTCATGACATAACAAAGGGAATGGTGAAAAAAAAAACAGAGAGAAAAAAAATTATGATGAACGTCAAAGGAAGAATTTTGTCTGTTACTATTGTGGTGAAGGAGGTCATACTACCACCTACTGTAAACCATTGGAGGAGGATGTGAAGAGTGGGGTGACAAAGAAGGATACAATAGGTCATGTTTGTGGCAGTTCATGAAACAAACTGGATCCCAGACATCCTGGGGGTATGAGACTTCTTACCCTTAAACATGAAGAGAAGATGAAGAAAAAAAAGAAGAGAAAAATCAATGTGAATGTCCACTTCTTCATTGGTGAATTGTTTGAAGAGCTTGTACAAAAGACTGATGACTTTTTTGCACTGACTGAGTTGTCTCTACAGTCTCTAACATTAGTAGAAGATATATCGGACGAGACTTCGCTGAACGGACTCTCATTGGGGAAGAGTTCTGCTTCTCAGACTTCTTACGAGTTAGTAGCATTTTCACTTAGTGAGCTCTCCTGTTCAGCCAACATGGTGTCTTTCGAGAATAATCTACCTTTGGAACTTATTATGGAACCCAACAAGGTGATTGGAGAAGTGAGGAATCTTCAATGCTTTACGCTACAAATGATAGAGAAAAAGAAGAGAAGAAAAATTGAGGAGACTCTAATTGACATTCTTGATAATCAAAAACCAAACCCCCAATTTAAGAAAAGTGATCAAGGGAAGAAGATAAAATTTATCCTCAAGAGTGAGTTGGAAGATGAAACTGTAATTATGAATATAATTACAAAAATGTTGGAAGAAACAGAAGTGACTTTGTCTTTCAAAGAGGCAACGACTTTAACGTCAAAGTTGAGAGAGAAACTCAAGAAATTAATTGATAAGAAAAAGATGGAAGTTAACTATCTGGGATCAGTCTTTCCCAGCCAAGTCAACAAAACCTTGCCAGAGTGTAAAATGAGATTCGCAACCATGGGCTGTGGGTATTTAACTATTTACATTAATCAAGTGAAAATCCGAGCTCTAGTGGATTCTGGAGCAGAAATGATACTTATCTCTTAGAGAGCTATGGAAGCCTGCGACCTAACATTTGATAGGTTTTCAAAGCAAATGTTAAGTAATATTGTTGGACAACTCTTCGTGGCAGGATTCATTGACAATTTGTCCATCATGGTTGGGATGATATCAGTTGAACTCCTGGGATTTGTGGTACCAGATCTAGACCATGATTGTATCCTGGACACTCAATTCTTACATAGGATGAAAGTTGTCCAGTTCTTCAGTCATGAGAAGTCATCCTGGATTGGCTTGCAAGATTCAGAGATTGCACAGGAACAAACGTTTGTGGTTTGTACTTCCCATCATCATAAGCATAAAGTATCAACTAACTCAATTAGAAGAGAGAAATCTGTTGAGAAGATAAGGAAGGTAAAAGGAAAAAACAAACAAAAAGTCAAGGAGGAAGTTTCAATTGATATCAATCAGATCTCAAAGATGATGAAAGCCCTTGGCAAACTCAAAGATGAAGTAGGGCAAATTGAAGCATTTAAGAAGTCTGTTGAAAATGCTAATGGTGAAAAAATAAAATTAAAGTTACATCAACACATCCTTCTTTAGGAAAATAGTCACTGAGTCAAAATAAAAATACAAGCCCAAGGGGGTGAAAAAGAACCCGGTGGCAGTCCTAATTGAGAAAGATTATGATGAGACACTGAAAAAGGAAAGAAAAATTATTAAAGCATTAAGGGAATCTGCGAAATTGAGGAATAAAGTCACAACGGAAATGTTTGACACGATGAAGATATGTTCAGACCAGTTCATCTTGCCTAAAGAGAAAGAATATATCTTCAAAGTGTGTGAAGAGTTCTCTGGTGCATTCTCTTTTAATGATGAAGAAAGAGGGCGATTGGATGTAGATATGGTTACGATGACAACGATCTGGACAGTTGATCATATTTCATGGAATGACATACCGACCAAGTATGCCTTGAAAGAAGAGGCAGAAGTAGTAAAGTATCTTGATAAGAAAATTGTCTCTAATGTTGTTGAGCCTGTTGATGGACCGTATGTTAACCACTGGTGTTGTTTCTGGAAACCAGGGGGTGGACAAAGATAGATAAAATTGTGAACTGACCTCTGCCGCTCAAACGAGTGACAGACGTCAGAAGCTTCTTGAGTGTCTCTGGGTTCTGGAGGATTTTCATTCCCCATTGTGCTACCCTTGCAGAGCCTCTAAGAGAAATGGTGAGACAAGGGGCTGACTTATCTTTGACTGAGAAAAGACAGATTGCTGCAGAAACTTTACAAGAAAAATTGAAAGATGAGGGAGTAGTGTTGGGGTTGTCTTTTTATGATGATGAGGAGGGAAAACCCTTCATAGTTAACTACCTAATTAAAGGGAAGTAGTCGTACCCTCTATTTTGTGTATGCACAGACTTTCTTATGCCCTATGCAAGTGTGATATTGAAGTTTATCTAACCGAGAGTTAATAAACTATTTATGTGAAAAATAACTTGGGAATTTTGTGAGAGTACTTACCCATTATGGTAAGGATTGACAGGTGTTTGAGTATGAGTTCTGCTTATTCTGAGTCTTAGTTTTAATATAAGTAGTTGCTTTAGTTTTCACCACGTGCTGGAGTGATAGGAGTTAGTTTGATTTATGTATATTTTTTTGTTTTATGACTGAGACTTGTACGGATCGGGATATCATTTCTCCTAAGGGATGTGCTTCTCGAATTTCTACAAGATTTAAGAATAGATGATTTTTCAGACTTTACATAGTTAAATAGTTTAAGCTCATTTTTATATTCGTATAAATTTAACAATTTGTTTTCTCTGAAGGAAATATTGCTCATATTTTTACTGATTAAAAGAGTTAGACATCTTTTATGTGAAGTTATAGGTGTTGACTACCTCGTAATCTTTGAGTCGGTTTAAATATGCGAAGCTACCTTCTCGAAATGATGCGCTACCCAAATTCTTAATAATTTGGAGAGTTCGACAAAATTATTTTCGAAAAAACTAGGAATGTTAACTAACTTCAAATTTGGATTGGTATAAATTTTTTGATAGTACTTTTCTAGGGAAAGTACTGCCCAAATTTTTCTTAATCAAAGGAGTTAGATAAAATTTTATTTTATTTTCATTTAGAAATTTGATAGGTTTTTAATATTTAGTTCTATATAAATTTTGCAAAGACCCTTTCCTATGGGAAGCATTAACGAAATTTTCTAAAATATAGAGAAATTAAAATACTTTATGACCTTAAAAAATATAGGCAATCTACCCCTCCCTATGAGAAATGTTATCGAAATTGTTGGTATTTTTATATAAGTGTCAAGGATAAGGTAGGATTATGTCCCACGAACTTAAGTTTAGCTTGGGTATTGGCCTATGTTGTGTTGCATTTAATTCAGATTGATATAAGGTTTGACCAACTCTCAAGCTAGACTGTTGTGTTTCTTGGGATTTTCAACCATATTTGTTTTAATGACAATGATAAAGGACTGAATATGTTTTATGATAACATTGATGATAATTGAAGTTGTGTGTGTAAAGCGGGATGTGAGTTTCTGGGAATGGTAGAGTTGACCATATTAGTATCTGCCAACGTGACTTTTGTGTGTGCGTAGCATGCGGCTTAGTGTTTGACGCTTGATAGACAAATAACGCCTTGAAGGTAGTGATAATGATAATGATATGTCATACGATCTGCATCTCTGATGGGTTATCCTTTACCCTTTCTATTTTATATAGAGTTGTGATGGATATGTGGGTGTTGTGATGTTTGCTTGTTTATTTACTGACCGATATTTGTGACTTTGTTTATTAAGTTTTATAGTTTTATGTTAAGGTCTATGTTGAGATAAGAAGATGTACTCATCATTACACAGTGTGCAAAGATAGAACACACATGTACTCTTTATTACACAGGGTGCGACAATAGAACATACCACACACGTAAGTAGGACACATCACACGTAGCTCACAATGCAAAGAAACTGCAGTAATCATCAATCAATTCCGAACCGCAATCCCAATGGTCCGCCACTCATACCACAAACCTATGGTCAATCGGGGCCAAAGCCGTGATGGACCGTCCACCGCAAGAGAGAGGATTACTACTGAACCAAACACTACTTAAGTACCCGTGATGCTAACAGCTCGTCCAGGTGCCGGTACTTACGGTATCAATACTACCCATGCTTATTACCCTAGATAGGGGGTACTTCATTGGGTAGGTCAACTCAAGCCAAAATAAACCCCAAACAACACGTAGACCCGGGCTCAAGGGGCCTAAAAAAGTACTACATGATGCATAACAAAAAATTGAAGCAAAGACAGAAGGGGCCCGTACCATGACCCTCTACAAAACCTACAGTGAAAGCGAAGTCCAAACTGAAATCCTACAGTGGACCCAAAGTCCAAACAAAAACCAGACAAGCCTCAGCTCCAAGAGGCCTAACTAAAAATACACTCTTGGTCACAACCGGGAAAGGACCAGCCACTAAACAAACTTCAACTCCGTCACAAGCCCTGTCACTACAGAGCGCTGCAGGGACCAGAAAGATAGAGTTTCAACTTACCATATCAACTGCCAACTTCCAGTGGGCATCCCGCTCGAAAGCAAATCGCTTAAGTACCCTCAGAAAGAAATTAGAGCGTACGTCTTTCAACCTGGATTCCCTCTTCAATGACACAACTCGTCTCGGGATTTCATGTCGAGCAGATGTATTACGATCAATACGATGCAGGTGATTGGTAAGAACTGCGCTTTTCTGAGTCTTACTGCCCCAAGACAGGTGTGATTGCCCATTAAAGAAGGTAAGACGCTCCTCAGACCACAACATTGCCTCATTCTTTGAGACCTGAACACATTCCACGAATGGTCGTTGGCTGTTGATTCTCACCACACAACCAAGGAAGATTCAAACACCCGTTCCGCTGTCCGTTCTTTTTAATGTAAGATTATCAGAGTAACATTCAGTAAATCTAAAAAATATATCTTCTGCGGATGCACTCTTCAGATGTCCCTCCACAATGAACAGACCGACGTCGTCAATCAAGCGAATGCCGAAAACCACCCTGCTATGCTTACCCAAACTCCGGATAAACAGATATTCGGCGCGAGCACACAAGATATATGCCAACGGGGGGGAGGTACTCTTTCCCATCGGGATCCCGATTCT
>BFEA01000103.1:1587978-1609864 GCA_003427395.1 Chara braunii | reverse complement strand
GCTAACAGTTCGTGCGCAACATTCCAGGTGCCGGTACTTACGGTATCAATACTACCCACGCTTATTACCCTAGATAGGGGGTACTTCATTGGGTAGGTCAAGACGAGCCAAAATCAACCCCAAACAACACGTAGACCCGGGCTCAAGGGGCCTAAAAAAGTACTACATGACGCATAAGCAAAAATCGAAGCAAAGACAGAAGGGGCCCGTATCATGACCCTCTACAAAACCTACAGTGAAAGCAAAGTCCTTGATATGTTTCAAGGTCTCCAAAGATGGTGTCTCTTCCTTTAAGTCTGGGGCGTTTCGCCGCCTCAAAGCGGTCGAAGCCCTCCTACCGTTGTTTTCAGCAGTGTGCAGAAAGTGTAGGACTCGCAATCGCACCCACGATTGTCTAGCGTCAAGAGATCACTCTCTTAAGCGGCGTGGCAGTCGACACTTGAGTGTCGAGAGCGACCTTTAAAATCCTTGAGGACTGCGTGGTTGTGGGTACCACATAGTACATCATCATTGCTATTGCTCGCGTATTCTCCCATGACTAGTCCATATGGTAATTTTGGCGCCGCTGCTCTATTTATTAAGAGACTCACTAGCGTTTCTTGCTTATTCGACCGTCAAAAGGATATGGGTCGAAAGTAAATAAGGGACTAGGCGCGTTTTACGTATGAAGCTTGGGTTTTTGTAAAGTCTATCGCATGGTTAGATTGACTATCTTAGTAGACCGGCGTAGGATCACGTTTAGGAGACTGGCGCTTCGAGCGACGATTCACGCACGAGTCAGATTCGAACATTAATCGCATGTACCCCCTATGCTACAACAAACAGAAAACGTCCTCGGTTGGACCACATCTGCGATTGCATACGAAAAACTTCCTTACGTGGTCTGATAGCTCCGTGGGAATACACCCACCTAAGGGATGGTGACAACTCCCGAAGGTGGAGTTAAGTTGTGCCTCGCGTGGCCTTATCCAGTTGTAGGCGTTCGCGAAAGGTTCCGGTTAACGTTGTCGTGACAAATACCCTTACAAAGTTATTTGCCGTTGTTTTTGCATGTCAAATAGGGTGTGGTCATGACGGTGCGAGGAAGTGATCATCGCGTCAGCTCTCACTTGCGCACGTGCCTCGACAACCTTACTTTTGACATTGATTTTTTATTATTTTTTCAGCTTCTAACGACATTTCATTTTGTGAATCTCAATTGTTTTTTGTTATCTGCAAGCAAAAACGACTTTTTGCAAGACCATAGTTTTGGGCATGGTATGATTATCCAACTGCCATTTCGCCAAAATGGACAGTTTTTATTTTTTGAACGAAATTAAAACCGAGTTTTTGGTCTAAAACTCGTCAAAATTTGCTAGGTATGAGGGTCTGCTATTCTTAAACGCCACTAACTTTCCAAGTCGTAGGCCCATTTGGGAAAAGGACCTCATCCGAAAATTTCCGGGGTCTGACACAGGGTCAGAGGCCGAGTACACGATAATGAAAAAAAGAAAGGATTTGGGTCTTCTCGGCCCGCTTGTCCAACGTGCAAGAAAAAAAAATAAAAAAAATTGTGTGGAAAACAATCATGTCAGGGAAGTCCCTTACCAAGGTCATACTCACACTCGTACTATCCAGAATGAATATGTCCACTATTACGGTGAAATGGAAATGTTTTTTTTTTGTTTTTTGTTTTTTTTTTTCCGCCTTGTTTTCTTTGTTTGTCTTGGTGGCCGCTTTCATGACCAAAGCGGTGTTTTTTTCATTTTTTTTTTCTCATTCTCTCTCTCTCTTGCGGATCTGATGGCACTCTGAAACGCCGACGCTGACGGCATACTCACACTACTACCTCAACGAATGTATATGCATGCTATCACAGACAGAGCTTTGTTTCCTCCCTCTCCTTCTTCGTTGGTGAAGCTTATTGCCGCATTGATATCGTTTTCATATGGTACCAGAAAAAAAAAAAGGTTCCACGAAAATGCCACGCTCGGCAAAACTTGGCGCGCAAGTGAAATCAAGGTCGACAAAAAGAGGTTCGGGGGTAGTGGTGGTCTAAAATGCCGAAAACCCTGTATGTATCTAGTCTTAAGCGGAGCCCACATACATCCAGAGATCCAATCTTTCAAGAACGCAGGACCCTAAAAAATAATAAATTTGAACTAGTTTTCAGCCAAATAACTTGATTTCAATTTCGTTCAAAAAAATTAAAAATGTCAATTTTGACGAAATGACAGTTATCCCCAAATTCAGGTCTTGCTGGGTGATGACTTCTTTCTGTTGGTGGGTAGCTTTACAACCTGGAAATCGGGTACAGTGTGTTATGAAAAAAAACACTTATAGTCATCAAATTGCTAAGAAAACAGAACCACTGTCTCATTTTACATGACCGCAGACCAGCAACCAAGCCTAAGTTTTTGCTGCTCTAGCCATGACACACAACACTTCATAATTGATCTAGCCCCCTGTAAAGTGCTTTAACTATCTGTATCGCTTTTCATTTTGTTTCATTAGTGTTTTCTTAGACCACTAGTACATTGCCCCAGCCAGCTTGAGAATCACGACTGCGCCTCTCCAAAAAAATTGGGGTTCGAGGAAGGTCTGGTGGATCAACACTCTCATTCCACTACCTCTACAACACTTTCATTCTCTTCAATCTACCTTCTTTTTTTGGTCATACAATTATCCCCTACACACTTGCACTCTTCTTCCCCGAAGATGTACCTTTGCAACACTATACACACGGTCTATAAACCCCACTACCTTTATCAATTTTAACTAATCTTCTTTACAATCCCCAGTTTTTTCCTATGAAAATTTTGAAATCAATGATATTTGCACAGATTGATAGGTTATGTAAGTGCAAGGTTTTTCTGCTTGGCTTGCCGAGGGGGATTGGCCACTCTCCTTACCAATTGCAACGTTTTTTTTCGTTTGTCTTTTTTGAAAACCAGTCTTGCCGCTAGGGAGGGTGATACGAGCACCCCCCATAGTGGTCATCTTGAATGTTCAAGTCTATTGTGGGGAGCCGCACCTGCTGGAAACTGGGTCCTACATCCCATTGTATATCAACCGTCCGAACCTTCATCGAAACATCCTTTTGTAAAGTTTCAACCTCCCAGCATTGATTGCCCTGATTGCTAGGGTTTTCACTGAGTAGGCGGTGATGAGCTCGTGAGAGGCTTCCTCCTCTAGGAAGCCTGCGCTTGGGGGAAGAAGATGAATTTGGAAGGACAGGAGAGTATTTGACAAGCATTGCCCGGGGGGCACCGCAGAGCCCATCTCAATTTCGTCGAATCCAATCTTGCTGCACTTTTGTTAATATCTTGTTGCAATCTTGCAGCTTGGTTAGGTAAGAGCGTCCATCAGGGTAGGGGGGAAGGGAACGGGTCCGAGAAATCAGACGGGGGCCTTAATGAGAAAGATGGCTCAATATGGGTCCAGTCATTGAAGACAAGTCTTTAACCTTTCAGACTTCCTTGTTCTGTCGCAGTTGTGTGATCCCTTTTCCACTCAATTCGATTCATCCATCCAGTCTGTTGCCCACCCAACCACTTCATGAAGAACCCCATAATCGCCCTCTTAATATCCCAATCTGTCTGAAAAATGTATAATTGCGGCTTAAGATCGCTCCGTTTACCCATTAGCTCCGATTGCACTCGTTCCCTTATCTACCCTGTCTGTTTAGAATCCTCAATCTTTACCCCCTCCAAAACCAGAAGGCAGTGTTGCCACCAAAACGCCCATAAAACAAACCGTTTGCCCAAGTTATATAGGTTACTCACGTAGGAAAGGACACTTTCCATTGCTGGGTAGTGCCTTACCAATATGGCCTGCCAAGACTATAACCAGGGGGTGTCTGGTACTATTTTTCTCCAAATGCGGTCCCACCAGCACCATGCTAGCAAGGCCATCAGGCACTACATAAAGTTGTGTTCAATAGTTTTGTTCTTTTTTTGCATTGGGAAGGCGGCCAAGCATCAGTGGCACCACGGGAGCGCTTTCCCCTTTCCTTCCAAATGGTCAATCGACCAGGCATTCGCCGACAGGCAACGGTGGGCGATTTTTTTTCTTAATTAATTAATTAATTAATTAATTAATTTTTTAAACAAACTCCCGCGTCTACAGATATGAGTGATGATAAGAGCATACACTCCTACATGTTTCGCAGAGTGCTCCATTCTATTGGTGAGGAGTTACACCTGCTGGAAAACGGGTCCCTTGATAAACATTAATCATGTTTTTTTATAAACATCAATGAACACATGTTGTAGAGGCCTCTTCAGTTCAAACGAACCGCCAAATCGATCCTTAACAAACTAGCCTTCAAGTTCCTTCTCTTCCCCCCCCCCCCCCCCTTTTTTTTTTTTTTTATCATGACACCTCTACCAGAGCTAGGTGAGAAGCGGAAAATGAATCTGCAACATCACTAGGGTCCCTGAGAGAAGCCCCTGGTCATAGCGAAAACCAGCCCTTGAAACTAAGTTGGAAATCCCTTTTAAAGGAAACTCCCAACCCTTCTCCCATGACCACTTCCCCTCTCCCAGGGTCCTCTCTTCTGTAACCCATAACCAACCAGTATAAAATTCTGAATTAATCGTTAAATGTCATTTTTCCTTTGGAAGTTATGGAGTTTAGGTCACAAACCCTCCCAATGGGCTTTGATTTCTGTTTGTACGAAATAAACAATTTGTTCCGCAATTTCTGTTCTCTCCAGTGCTACATTTTCCCTTTCACTAACACAACGTTTGTACCATAAAACCTAAATGACCGTTTTCCTACCAATTTCAAAAAGATTACACTGAAAAGTGGACAATATAAAATCTTGTGGAGCCCAGTGTCTTAAAAAAATGGCTTTTCACTCCCCACAAGCGGTTAACGGGTAGCTGAAAATTCAGGAATGAAAATTTCGAAGTGAGAGTTTTTGGCAGTCTGAAATTCCTGAATGTCATGAAGTGGTGAAAAGTTCGAAGACCCTGAAAACCACCTGTTTACGCAAGCTGCATCCTGAAGTGGTGAAGTGAGAGTTTTTGGCAGTCTGAAAATCCTGAATGGTCCTGAAGTAGTAAAAGGTCCGAAGACACTGAAAACCACATGTTTAGGCAGGTAGCATCCTGAAGTGGTGAAAGGTCCGAAGACCTTGAAAACCACCTATTTAGGCAGATTGCATCCTGAAGTGGTGAAGGGTGTCCTGAAAAGGTGATGAAAAATATGACTGTTGTTAACCTTCTCTCCCAGTCCCAAGACCAGTTCAAACCAGTGAGTTCCCTTCAAACATAATCTCATCTCCCCCATAATAAAACCGACCTGGGGTATTGCATAAAAACGTGCTCGATAGTTTTCCGACATTTTTTACTAGGAAAGGATGATACGCATGATCTGCGTCCACTTCTGTTCCAGTGAAGAGTGGTCTATGAATCAGTCGTCAGTAGATAGACAACAATGAGCAATTTGCCACTGCAAGGATGAAAATTTAGATAGGCATTGTCCGCTTTTTTTGAAAAATTTAATATGTTTGATTGAATCAAAGTCAAGATTAAGGTGTCTTGCCCATCTATCCAAAAATATTGCCGAAATGTCAGCTCTTGGTCTTAGGAGACGGTAGACAACTTTTACTGATAGGGATTGTAATGAGCTAGGTTTTCCCTTCTTACTAGTCTTCTAAACCCACTCTGCGGAATCAAGTGGAAGTTCCGAGATGGGTATTTCCAAGTGAAAAGTTCTTCACCCCTTAACTGAAGAGATAAAGAGAATCCTGATTCTATAAAGATGGGTTACGAAAAATAGACTAACTGGATCTGATGGAGAATGAATCAATAAAAACTCTCTATTTATCTTACAAGTGCTTACTAGAGCTCCTTGCGGAAGCATGTGGACCACCTGACCTACTACCTTTTGTCCATTGGTATGGACCCCTACCACACAATCCGCATCCTTAATCCTGGACCCTCTCCTAAGGGTTGTTACCCAAGCCAGAGGTATATAGAAAATAATCCGGTCCAAGCTTATATTGATATGATAAGCATATCTTAAGGATTGTCTTAACTGCACCCCCGTCTTTAAGTCCTTCCTACCTGGATCTTATATGTCTTTGATTCGTGTAACCCCCTTCTTTACCCACGAACATCATGGTCTAGAAGAACTATTGAAGATGCATCAATTTAGGTCCGTGATCAATCTGTTACCAAAAAGTGGTTAACGAAGGACTTCCTCATATCTCGTAGGAAATGGTTTGTCAGGCAACGGTAGTCGTCTCCATATTTTTAACAGGGTTACCCACAGATTATCCAAAACAATATCATTTGTCGCCTCCTCTCGGTCCCCCATTATATTCTCACTCACCTTTGCCCTTGAAATGGACAAAAAACGATCCTCGACCCATGAGAGCGGGTGTATGTCTTCGCTCCCTACAGGGGCAAACCTACGAATCTGTTTGAGAGCCATGATCTGATAGGGTTTATTAGTGGATAAAATTGTTTTTTTTTAATGCATTGTATTGCACGAGCTTGATACTTAAGATTTGAATCAAGAATCCTTAGACCCCCCTTAGTTTTGGGTTGAATCAGAGAACGCCAACCACTCCGGGGATTACCTTATCCTATTCATGATTCCTTCTCAATAAGAAAGTTGTAACCTGTTTCTGCGGGATTTTGGTGTGTGCATTACTTATGGCCCAAAGAGCTGATTTGTACCAGATAAAAACCAATATAACATTATTAATAATGATGGCCCTCTCAAATGTCGAGGTATGCTTATTCTTCCATTGATGCATTTTTTCAATGGTCGGTCTGGACACCCCGTCATCATATGTCATGGGTTTCCCAACTGCTGTGAGGGAAATACTGAGAATAAAAATTGGGGCTTCTAGTGGCAGCCATCTCACTTTAGGTTATTTTGGGGGCCGATCACCAGTGGAATGAATCCACCATCCTTGAGTTTTATTACCCCAATTGACCACCATGTCTGAAACTTGCAAAAATTTATCCATCAAAGCTTGAATTTCTACCATATTTTCCTTTGTTGCATCTACCATAATTGTGAGATCATCTGCAAACATGGAACAAACAGGGATGACCTCCTCTGGGATGCCAGAAATCCGCAGGCGCTGTAAATTATGATTAGCCCTAAGGTTGGCTCCTAGCGCTTCCATAACAAATGTTTCAAAACGGTTGGTGTCCCGAGCCAAATTTTCCTTACTCCTGTTCCTCAAAGATTTATTTCGATATGCAGGGACCAGTTTCAATGCTTTTGCTTGTTTTTTTGGGGGGGGGACTACTTGCCATACCTCCCTACTTTTGTTTCTTTGAGGAACACCTCTGGTCGGGACTCCTGTGATTGCCCCGAGCTGGGGGGGTCCCGGTGATCATGCTATGTACCCAAGTGTTTTTCAACTGAATGTGGGGGTATCCAAAGGTCCGGGGGTTTGCTTTCCAGATCAATCTCCTCTTTTCTCTCTCACTCCCACCCCCTGATCCCTCCCTCTTCTTTTGCTTCGTCTATGTATACCCAGTCCTCGTGGCCTGGGTCAACTGTTTGCCGATGTGTGTTGGAACGGATTGCAAAGCAAACGGTTAGTGACCTTCATGCCTCTGGCAGGATGGTTGAGGCAGTCGGTTTCTGGAACACATGTCGTATTTTTGTGCAAGGTCTTGAACAAATGCGACCTGGATCTCAATTAGGACATGCTGGTATTCGGTCCAATAGTAATCGGCCTTGAGCCGATCACGCCTCTCCTCCCTTCTTTGTTCAAGTTTGTTGTCTCTGAGGCGACCATGGGTAGATCCGCACTTCAGACGTTTGTAGCGCACACTACTCCACGTGTCCATCAACTTTTTGTCGGTATTGAACATGGTGATGACTGTGAATACTGACGACGAGATCGACTGTATAAGGAAGAAGTCCCGGACCCCTTCCTCACTCCTTTTGAGGGCCGTGAGTCTTTTCCGGATCCAACCGATCTTATCATTGGAGGACTTGTACGTGACAATCATAAAAGACCCAATTACTCGCATGTCGTGTGTAAAGTTCGTCCCGCTCATGAATTTTGGCAGCGGGCAATATTTTGACTTGGAGCTTTTTACCCCCATGATGAACCAGGCGATTTGGTGATAAGCCTAGAATGGAAGTAGGCACTGACAGTTGTGATATTTTCAAGGGGGATCTGCCATATCTGGTCTCCGATCTCTCCTGCCCCCTGCTGGATTGTCAAGGATTCACCTTTGTACATGCACTTTATCTTGCCCGCCCAGGTGGTAGAAGAAGAGGTTGAAGTCTCCTGTGACTCTATCCGTTCTTTGGTTGCCTGAAGTTCTTTTAAGAGTTGTGCAGGTCAGGTTGTCACCTCTTGCTGTTGTTGCTCTCCGAAATCTGTGATGGCCTCGTCCTGTTGTAGTGCGTTCCTGAATAGACGTGTTTTTTCCCCTTGGTCGGGTAGCGCATCGCCCCTTGGTGAAAAATTGTTTTATGCCTGCCCCCTTTTCGCCTTTTCACATCGTCATGCTGGTGAGGCTGTGTACGGGATCCGTCCGCTGTCTTACTCTTCCCCTGTCCGTCCTTCCGTTGCCCTTTCTAGCGTGGTTTGTGAGGAACCGGAAACCACTGCCCACCTTGGGGAAACCTACGATCAATAGTAGAGGACACAATTGCAGCGAACACACTCTAAACACTTGGTAGTATGGTATCTGTCAACAAGTCTAACCACCAGGTGACAAGGAACGCAACTGCAACAAAAACCCTGTAAACACTTACCGCTTGTCGGCAAGTCTTACTACCAAACGCGATATCGGGATATATGGGAGGAGAAAAAAGAAAAATCAAATCCATCAATGATGCTTTTCCAATCCCCTCTCCTTTTTCCGACCTGACAAACAGAACACATACAAAACGCTTTCCTTTCAAGAAATCTGGCTTCTCCGCTCTGCGGAAAAAAAAAAAAACAAAAAAAAAGCAGACAAAACGCTTTCCCATTGGAAGGACAAACATATCTGCAATTTGTCTTGATCAGGGAACTAGGAAGGTTTGACCAAGGATGGGAGGGAGATGAGGGGTTGATCGGGGTTGATCGTGGTTGATCAGGGATCGATTAACTAGTCAATCACGCGAGAAGGAGTCAGCGTGGGTGCTTTCAACTAAAGAGTTGGGGGGGTCAAACAAGGGTTGGGAAGGAGAAGGCAGTCACATGCGGTGTGGGGTAAGGTTGTGGCAGCGTTTTGACCATGCACACCAACTGCAATTCCTCCCTGTGTTGCTCTTTGATGTTGCCTTCGTTGACGACCATTTCTCCCTCCTCCACCATGTGCTATCTTGCACACAAGACCCCATAATGAGGCAGATGGTAACTTCTCTTATTATCTCTTCTCCGCCGATTTGGATTCCTTCCCCCTTCCCAAGTCCGTCCCTTCCCTAATCATCTATGGCTCGGTCGTGTGCCTATCCACCGATCGTTGCCACCACCTCCCGTTATTCTAATCACCATGTTCTCCCTTCCTTCTCCGTGTCCAAAATACACGCAATAACTGACATCTCGCGCACCTCCCATTGTTCTGATCACGACATTCCCCATTCCTTCTCCGTGTGCAAAGCACACGCGGGGCCCTATGAGTTGGATGGCGTCCGGTCGCTGTTGTGTCCGACCACTTTCGCCGCCCCTTGTCCTCCGTTTTCGGTTTCCGTTAGCCGCTCTTACTTTTTACTTCTCTTTTTGTAATCCCTAGCCCCCCACTTTTTTTTTCCCCTCACCCCTTTTGTTGTATCTGCATCTTCTTATCCCGTGTATCCCGAGATGTGTCCTTGATCCTGGTTCACGCCCTTCACTTCGGGTTCAATGCCGGGTCAATAGCCATCGCCCTAGGGGAGCACGATAAAACTAGTTCCTAGCACGTCCACTTGCTCGTCACACAGGGCGTATCCTTGATTGTCGCCAATACGTGCTAGAACACCACGCCTTCCTGCTTCGCATCCTTAACCCCGAGTTTATCGACAGACTAGATGGCCATCGTCCAAATAGGGCACTACTAAATTAGGCACTGCCACATGTCACCTCTCCTTCCTCCACCCCTGACCGTCCATGCTACACGGCGATGGCGGGTCAACCCGTGCACCCGCTTGCTGATGCACCTCCAGCGGCTCCCGCGATGGCGGACGCCCGCTGACCCCTTCCCGTTGGTCCCGTACCTGGTGGCACTTCGAAAGCGTGCGCTGCGACCACAGTGAACCTGACGTGGTAGTAGCGCTAAGGCGGCGCTCCCGAATTCAATTGCAACACTTTCATTCTCTTCACTCTACCTTCGTTTTTTTGTCATACAATTATCTCTACACACTTGCACTCTTCCTCCCTTTTTTTTTTATTTTAATAATTGCTCCAATCTATTCGTGGGGAGCGAGACATGCTTGGACTGGGCCCAACGTCCCTTATAATTGGAATACATTGATGATTAATGAAAATTTGGGATGATTCATGAATAATTAAGGATGATTGAGATAATAAGCTAGAGATTGATGCTGACTATTCAGAATGCTTATCTACTCAGATCTCACATAATACCCTAACCCTAATCTAAGATATCCATACTAACCAGCCAGTTTCTACCGAATCAATAATGTATACCAGCCAAGTCTCTACCCGGTCTAATACTCCAATCTAGCTAGGTTACAGAGCAGCGCCACCCACCTCAGCGCCGACCCTCGTCGGCCAGATTGTTGCCTTTGGTCAAGTATTGTAATTGCCTTCCACCCTCAACAATCCCCATATCTTTATCCAAGGCCTCAAGCTCCTTATGAAGGTTACAGGGCGATGCCCCAACGCCGGCCAGCGTCGTTCTGTTTTCTACTCAATCTGGGCAAGAACACAATGAAAACTCAATTAGGAAATCATCTAGACTAGAATGTAACCTAAGAATTCGGATTTGATAATAGTGGGATCCTGAATAGACAACCAATATGATGATGATAATGATACTTTATGTTGATTGACCCTCCTCTGCCCACCCCTCCTCTTTTCCCCTCTTACCACCCCTCCTCTCCCTCGCTGCCTCCGCTAATCAAAACCACTATGTTGTTGAGCGGTTCCTCACAGCCCCAACAATAGGAAAACCTCCCTCTACCCTACTCCCCTTAAAGAAGGTTGTTCCCCCAAAAAGCCAACCTCAAGCCATCTTTGTACTACTCTGCCACTACTAGTAGATGGTGTTCCGCCTTCCATCTCTCCCAGCCCCAGAGTTAGACAGTCCCCCTTGTCCACCCTTATTCCCTGTAGGCAAACGCTTCCCACCTTGTGTTTCCCCTGCAAAAAAAAGCTCCCCCCACTCAATCAATCCTGCCCTCCACATCAACAACCTTGTGGGGAGGATTTTCACAACCGCAAGTATAGAAAAAAACAGGGAAATAAGAATAGAGAAGTTGATAATAATGATAATGATTATGATGATGCCGGACAAAATCCCGCCTAAACGGTGGGAGGAAGTGGTCCGACAACCCTTATTTAGAAATAGATGGATAACGGATCAGTTCAGCAGAGTCCTCCACAACACCGAGGTTCCCTGGAGAGGTTGGGTCAAGAATGGGATCCTGAGAGTCAAAGACATCTGGGACCAAAACACCAAAGACTGGTTGTCAGAAACTTGACTGAGGGAGAAGCTGAGATACTGCCACCAGGTTGGAGAGGCACTGGATACTGTTATCTTTTCTGTCCCCCTAGATTGAGTCCGGATCCTTCGCAAAGGACCATCGGTGGAGGAAGGGGATTGGGTAGGTTTCTGGGAGACAGAGGGGGTGATCGGAAATGTAGTATATACCTACCTGCCAGAGCGGGGGAAGAACAGGAAGTGGTGGCTAACCTGTTCATAATAAGGGCAGGTAACAGTTTGGAAAGGGTACGACCAGAAGTAACAAAATGGGACCCGAAGTTGGGGTATTCCGGATCCGTGTCCTTAAAGAAAAAAGACCAATGAAAGGTATATAAACCAAACAAGCCAATTTAGGATCTCCCCCTAGACCCAAATGAGTGGAAATGGACTATACAATACGGTAGCGGAAGATCTGGGAAAAGGCAGCTGCACACCTTTTCGGTTAAAGCCACTTACCGGATGCTGAGACCAAGAGTTAACCTGAAGGATGTGGTGGAGGCGCGCTGGATGAAACACCTAAAGTTAAGTGGTTTAAGGCAAATAAGGCTATGCTAGCAAAGCTAGCTTCATTACAATGGCAGGTGGATCACATGTGCCTGCCAACAAACGATTGGTTAATAGATAGAACACACCTGGAACAAAACGGGTTGGTGCTCCCCTAGTGCAGGCTATGCATAGTATCCTTCTCGTCTAGGAAAAGGGCTGAGACTATAGAGCACATGTTTCTACAATGCCCGACAACAAAATGGTTGTGGAGATGGTGGGACCGCCTATGGAGCCAAATGGGTGCCTCATAGCCCTGGCCATGGGACTGGAGAGCACTCCTTTGCGAAGCATGGGCCCCAGCGCAGGTCACCACCTTTGAGGAGAACATATTCAAAGTGGGGCGTTGAGCCATTCTCTGGGTCATCTGGTAGCGTCGGTGCACACTGGAAATGGAAGGAGTGCGACGAGATGACACAAAGTTCATTAACTCAATAAAGGAACAAATACAGGAAGACATCACCATTCAATGGGAGAAAATTAAACAGCAAATAATATTTTTACACTCTAAACAGAAAATCAGACAAACTATCGAAGGTTTTTGCAAAGACTGGCTGGGCGGGGAACAAGGGGGGTGGATTGCAAAGGTAGAGTGGAAAGGAAGGGAGAGGGGGGGGGATGATATAGGAGACGGGGAAAGAGACTACCATCTAAGCTTTCGAGACTGGACGAAGATCGGCCCCTCATTCCCGACCCAGTCCCTTGCAGATTTTGTCGATTTTTTTCCTCCCTCACCTCAGGCTTTGGTAGGCATGGATTGGTATAGAGGGGTGGGTGGGTAAAATGGTCATGAGGAATACACAGATGGGACTACGGCTGGTGGGGGGGAAGGAACTAGTGCGTAGCAGTAGGGATCTAGCACCCGGTTCCGAGTCAGGGTGAAGAGGTTCCCCCCTCTTTTAATCTCCCACAATTGCTTCCCTGACATTCCCCGAATTCAAATTGCATTCAAGCTGTATAAGGGACGCTGGACCCGTTTTCCAGCAGGTGATGCTCCCCACCAATAGATGGAGCCCCTCCCCAGGTGCTAGTGGTGTCTGCTCTTATCAGCATCACTAACACTGGCGGAGATGGTTAAAAAAAAAGAAAAAAAAAGTCTATTATTAGAAGGGTGTGATGGGACGACATTGGCCGGTGCTGGAACATTCGCTCTGTGACCAGGGGGAGCTTGAGACCATTGAAGTTATGCCGAGGGTGGAAGGCATAACCATCTCGCTCGACGTAGTAGCGGTTGTCCGGGCGGTGACCCTGTAACCTTTCAAGGGGTCATACAGTTAAGGGAGTTGTCGAGGGGGAAGGCACTCTCTTTCCGTCAGAAACAGTTAGGTCGGTATTGGGCAGTTTGTGTTGCCCTGTAACCCTAGCAGGGGGGGTATGAGATCTGATGATTTCTGGTACGAGGATTGAAAGCTTGGGTGGCGTGTCCTTCATCTGTGGTAAGGGTAGGAGACGGATTGTTAGTGGTTCTAGTTCTTGTCCTTTTTCCTTTTGGCTTCCTTAAATGGGAAGGTGAAAGTCGGAAGTATGATTTGGAGGAAATTTTGGGTGGGCTCATGTAGTAGAGGAGGGTTGCTCATAGTGGTAAGTCTACTAGAAGGGCGGGGTGGGGCGACTTTGGCCGGTGCTGGAGTAGTGACTCTGTGATCAAGAGGAGTTGAAGGTCAATGGAGTTATGCCGAGGGTGGAAGGCATAACCACCTCTTTCAACGTAGTTGATGTCGGGGCGGTGACCCTGTAACCCGGAAGGGGGTTTGCAGCTAAGGAAGTTGTTGAGGGAGGAAGATACTTTCTGTTAGTCAGAAAACAGCTAGTTCGGTGCTGGGGCAGTTTGTGTTGCCTTGTAACCCTAGCAAGGGGGGTGTGAGAACTGGCGATTTCTGGTACGAGGACTGAAAGCCTGAGCGGTGGTTTCTCGTCTGTAGCGAGGGTCTGAGTTGGATTGTTGGTGGCTCTATTTCTGATTTTCGCCTCTCTGTTTTTCATAGCTTTTTTTATTTCTCAATATGTTATTGAATGAGATTGAATTTTCTGATTAAAAAATTATTCATAAGCTAACGTTGGTGACAGCAGGCCGTGGTTGCGATGGCGGGGGATAATGCACTCTGCGGCCATGGGGCTAACCTGCAAGGTGGAAGGTGGTTTGTCTAGTATTTGTTGTAGTCTTGGGTCCCCGTGGGCTTGTGAATGGACGAGGCGAGAACGACGCTGGTTGGTGCTGGGGCTTGGTCGCACTGCCCTGTAACTCGAGATGTCCGAGGGTAAGAGACTTGGTAGAGAGATCTGGGGAGTTGTCGAGGGTGGAAGGCACTCTAGTAAGCTAGTACTTAGACGACGTGGGTCGGAGCCTGGGCGGGTCGTTTTGCCCTGTAGCCTAGCAGGTGGGAGTCTTTTGGGGTGGGTCGTGCTACTCTGTAACCTAGCAGTTGGGGGCGTGAGGCCTAATAGAGACTACGTATTGGGATATAGGGATGAGGCATGTAGAGGTGGGCTACTTGGGGGCGTGAGGCCTAGTAGAGACTAAGTATCGCGATATAGGGATGAGGCAGGTAGGGGTGGGCTACTGAAAGGCTCTAAGGCAGGTATTTCTCGATCTGAATGCTATTCTAAAAACAAAATAGCCCTTTGCATTTAGTACTGTATAGATGTTTGTTTTCTTCTATTAGTCCCTTCAACAGGCATTTCGTTAAAATTGACATTTTTTACTATTTTTACGAAATTGATCTTCCAAAAAAACACAGTATTTTTTATCATTTTTTTGTGTCGACCACATTAGACCATTGATGGTCCGGCGTCCCCAGGACGCCGGCGTCCCCAGGACGCCGGACCATCTGACCTGCCTTGATTTTTTTTCATTTTTTTTTGACCCTCGGATGTATTTTGACGGTACTTTACGTTGAGATACATTAGATGGTCCGGAGTCCCCAGGACGCCGGACCATCAATGGTCTAATGTCCTGGGCACAAAAACACGCTAAAAAACATAGTTTTTTTTGAATGCCCAATTTCGTGAAAATGGTAAAAAATGTCAATTTTAACGAAATGTCAATTCTTCTTAGTACTTGGTGCAAGTTCTTCTCATATTTTTCTCAAAAGAAAAACTATCATAAAAAAAAAAGTTAATAGATAAGGGGTCCAAAAAGGGAACGGCGATTTTTGCAGCATCATGGTATGACGGAGCCCCAGGATCAATCCAAAACAATCACAGCCCAGGAAAACAACAAAAACCAATCTCTGTACGAAATAATGTATTAATGGGACGCTGGACCCGGTTTCCAGCAGGTGCCGCTCCCCACCAATAGATGGAGCAGCCCGACAGGTAAGCCCTCAATTCTGACGGTTCTCTTACCACCGCCAGGATAGAGGGATATCGCAAGGGCCTTTAAAATAATAATAATAATTAAAAAAAAAAAAAAAAAAAGGAAAAGATGATTGCTAGTTGCATCTTTCGGGATTCACGCTCACCTCTTCCTTTTTTTTGAAAATTTTAATATTCTTTGAAACGACATACTTTTTTCTCATTACCATCAAAGGACGATCCCTGCTCAATCAATCCGCTGGATTTCAGGGTATGGCAGGGGGCGGTTCTCTCAACTTTTGAGATTGCCTTAGGATTCTGGGTACTTCTTGCAACTCATTTTAGGCTTCTTTGATGTTGTTATATTCATGGACCTACAGTTTTTCGATGCCAGAACGACGCTGGCGGGTGCTGGGGGGTTGCCCTATAACCTGTTGATAGCAGGAGCGTGAGGCCTGGTAGAGAGATCCGGGGATGCCTTGGGCCGGGCATTCCACGGAAAAACCAAGGGCTGTTGTCGGGACAACGTTGGCCGGAGTTGGGGTGAGTTGTGTTGCCCTGTAACCTAGCAAGGTGGGGGCATGAGGCCTAGGAGAGCTCGACGGGGAATTAGATACTGTTAGAGAATTTTAGAGTGTTTTGTTGGGGATTCCAGGGATTCTGAGCATTCGAAGAATTTTTGTGGCTTTCCTATTTTACCTAGCAATAGGTCAGCAGTATCCACGTTTTTCCTAAATTTTTCTGAATTTTTTTTCATAAGTTCTCAGATTGTTCTCAGCCGAAGCCAGGTAATCACCCTTGTATTTCAAATCATTTGTATAATTCTACATGGGCCGCTGGGCCTGGTTCCCAACACATGTTGCTCCCCACGAATAGATTGGAGCTTTTGTCCCATAAAAAAATAAAAATAAAAAAAATGATGATGATGATAATGGTTGATGAAGCTGATGAGATTCATGAGAATGAAGATTTTTTCTCCCCCCCCCAACTCCCCTCCCTTTTTCCTACTTTTCACGCTGACACTTCGCTGCCTCCGCTGAACACAAGTGCCCTGATCAAGAGCAGTCCTCATCAGCCCCAACTAGGGTCAGACCCACTCCTCCCATTCTCCCTACAAGGCATATATCTCCCCCCAAAGTATGCCTCGATCAAACCTTTGCCCCAATCTGCCACCGTTGGGATATAATCCCAGCCCCAGATTAGTACAGTCCCCAAAATCTGCCCTTGCTCCCTACAAGGCAATCGCTTCCGCCTTGTGATGCCCTTGTAGAGGAAGGATCTCCCCCAACTGACCATCTCGCCATAACCAAATCATTAGTTCACGAAGGGAGAGTTAGAAAAGAGGAAATAAAACTCCATGAAGATGACAACTGCTGACGACGGCGAGAAGTGCCCTAGGATGAAGAAACTAACGAATAGGTTAATGAGAAGAGCAGCGAGGTGATGAGGAAGATCCACCGCACCCTGATGATGTCAACAATCAACGTGAAGATGGCGAGTAGCGCCATGCGAAATTATTGATTTTACGATGCCCTAGAAGAGCGCACTGCGCAATGAGGATTTTTTTTTTTTTTTTTTTTTTAATGCCATTGTGCTATTGAGCGCACAACAACATGATGAAGATGGTGACGGTGATGATTACATTCATTGACCAGTGATGCTGATGGCATTGTAGGAAAAAAAATGCCGATGAAGAAAATAACCACCCAGCAGCAATACTGAGATGATGATAACCTGCAAGAGACAGAACAAACAATAGAACAAGGAAACAGCCTGATGAAGAGCAACTCCCCTAATGATGACCTCCCTAATGAAGAGCAACTCCCCTGATGATGACCTCGCTGATGAAGAACAAGTGCATTCCAGATGATGACCTCCCTGTTGATAAGGATGGTCAGCGCTGTGATGATGTTGACGAATAACTCCCTGATGATCTCCCTCCACACACTCCAGTCGTATGATAATCCTCGCACTTTGGTTAACCAAGAGCTAACTCCACCCTACTCCACTGGCGTCGACGTAGCCAACACCGCCAAGGCTTTATGCCACGTGCAAGAACGCAGCGGCGACAATGGAGCTTCAATGTGAAACTCGTGGAAATCCCACAAGCCAGATCGTCTGCCACGTCTGTGACGTAGCGTGATCAAGCACCTCTGGTCCCCACACGTACGCTAAGCATTGGAATATAGGAAGACAACCACCATATCCGCCTCACACCATCTCACTCAACAATGCCCACAGCAACTCATCGCTCGCATTTGCGAATGTGCCTTTCACCCCGTGTTAGCGCAGTGCCCGCATTCGCGTGGCTCAATCGCAATGCTCGCGGCAGCGCACACGACATTCGCTTGCGCCATTCTTTTCATGTGGGGACACTCTTCCTCCCCTAAGATGTATCTTTGCAGCATTATGTATGCGGTCTATAAACCCCACTACCTTTGGCCATTATTATTTATTTAAAAAAAAAAAAAAAAAAAAAAAAACCCTTGTGCAGGGCCTCTATCCCGGTGGTGGTAAGAGAACCACCGGAATTGAGGCTTTGCCTGACGGGCTGCTTCATCTATTGGTGGGGAGCGTCACCTGCTGGAAACTGGGCCCAGCGTCCCTTCGATACATCATTTTTTTTTTTGTGAAGGAAGAACCAGTACCAAACTTTGAGCAATGTAGAAGACGTATCCCTGCCAGCATTGACTACCCTGGATTCCAGGGGATTGACTGAGAAGGGCAGGAGGCACACGGAATGATGATGGGATTACTAGGAAGAAAAACAGGGAAAGGAAAGCCTCTTCAGTCCATGAGGACCGCCACATAGAGCCTCTCAACCAAGCTATCCTGTCCCTACGTATTAACCTTGATTAAACCTTCCTCAAACTTCCCCAGGCCTTACCATTACATTTCTTCTGAAAAACAAATTGGAGATCTGAGAAAGGCTCCTGAGGCGAAGTCCCGCTGCCGAAGTTGAGTTTTCTCAACGTTGAGCTTTCTATCACGTGTGGCATGGTGGGAAGGAGCTCTGTCGTTGATGTATCGAGATTCTAAGGGTACCGAAATACAGGAGAATAACCTATTAAATTTGGTCGTTTTGTAGATTTTTTTTTTGACATAAAATCCGTTTTGTCATATGCTTTGGCCCTTTCCGTTTGGGTAGGAAACCAGTTTAAGTTTACAAAACTACCCTACCCCCTCAGGGTTGATTTCTCAACGTATGGGCCTCGCTGCACTACTCTCAACATGCACAAAAAGCAAAAATCATGGTCGTGTATCTTTCCATATTCTGGCGGAGGATTCACTCTCGTTTTGTGCATTTCGAGAGTAGTGCAGGGAGGCGCTATGTGCCTTTTTTTTTTTTTTTTAAGACATCATTACACCCTGAAACGGAGGAACTCTGACAGCTATGTTTGACTCTCTCGCATCAAACCCCCTTCCTTCTTTGGGCAATGAACGCATCTGGCCATCCATGTTGTCCCTGTTCATTTTACAAATGGTGACCTCTTGTCCCCTCACCACGAGAAGTGTCCCTTTTCCACGGAGACATTCACTCCGACTGTGCCATACATGTTTCATTTCTCCGAGTTAGGGCCTCGTTAGACCCTCCTTGGAAATCCGATTTTTAGGAAATCGGCGTCGTTACAGTGCGTCCTAATTCACCAAATTCCTTGAATGAATGTGAAAATGCTCCCGAGAGATTTCCTTGGATTCCTCAGGATCCCCAACCAAAACGTCCTTGGATTCAAGGGGTCCTCGTGAGGTCCCTTGGGTTCAAGGAGCCATGATTGACGGAGTGTTCTGGAGCGAGCACCGACAGGAAAATTTGGAATCGACGTTGGTGCACAGGCCGTCCGTGGTCCATTGGGCGGACATCGCCGGCCTCCAGTACGCGATGGGCCCCCAACGGCCTTCCACCGTTACCATTGGTGTGGAAATGCGTGGGGGTGGTTCTTCAGCTGCAAGGCGCTTCACGAAGCAAGGTTTTCCATGCGCGCGTCGCCGACCGTGGTGTCCAACAGTCGAATTTTTTTATTTGTCTACAAGCGATGTTGAAGCACTGTTGGTCGATTGCAGACATCTGCCTAGCATGTTTTGTCGGCTATTGTCGGGCGCATTGATGCAAGCTTTGTTTGGTACACGCCTCGCATGCTGGGATTCGTGGCAGACTTCCTCCGACGGTTCCCGCTCGTGCTGCTGGCCACTCTTCTCCTGCTCCTTGTCGTGTTGTTCCACGTGTGCGTCGTTGTGCGGGGTCCTGGCAGCAGACAGAAACAATGAATGGTGAGGAAGACAATGATGGACAGGCGGGAAACCTCTAGTAGACAGACAATGGGCGCCATTGACTACTCCATTGCGCAACTTACTTCTCCTTGTAGGAGCCCCCCGCCACGTCGTCAACCTGTCGGAGATCCTCCCATGTCCCTCCCATCCTTCTCCTCATCCACCATCTCGACATCGCCCGCGGGATCACACCCGATGCCATGGAGCAGCAGAATTGCACAATGGATTTCGATAACGACACAGAATCCGGTGCATCCATCACTTGTTGCATCAGCTGCCTCTGCCTGCGAACGGACAATCTCATCCTCAGGCGAGTTGTCGTTCTCTCAATGCGATAACGCATGGCGACGACTGACACAGCTGCGACCACCATGTTTCTCTCCAATGTCGTTAATGCCTTCGCACCACCCGGGAGCTCTCGTTCCATCGTCAGGACTTGCAATGCGCAAGCACCCACCACTTGTTCGCCTGTCGGCGCCCTTGCTGCACCTTCTGCACGTCGATGGGGACCACGCTCGCACGTTCCACGTTTCACGGAAGTGTTACGTTCGCGCTAAGCTGTGACGGCCCGAAGAGCATGCAGAACACGAAGGCGACATCGCATACATGCTACGTCCCCCAACGTTCCAATGCCCTCATTTTAAGCCATGGCCACCATCACTCCTCCGCACAGACGTTTCGCCCCAGTCTCCAGTCCAGCCGCCAGGACGCCTCACGCACGGATGTGTCACAACGGAGGGTTCAGAATTTGAAATTGGAACGGGATGTTGGCACACTTTTTCTTCGTCAGCCCGGTAGGCCTCCCCGCCACTGCCACTGGACCACGCCCGAGGACGCACGGACATCCCAGCATGATGACGGACATCCACCCCCGCGGCCGCGTGTATGCGTATGAAATTGGCCGCTGGAGACCTCCAAGGGTTTTCCTTGAAACCCATTGAATTAGGACGCGGTGTAACGACGACGCCGAAAACCGGAAATTTCTCCAAGGACTTCATCCTAATTCCTGAGGATTTTCCAAGGAGGGTCTAAAAGCTGTTTCTCGCGTTTTTTTTCAGTTTTTTTATTTCTTGTTTCGAATTTATTAATGTCAAAATGGTGTCACACAGTTGCGTTTTCTAAACTTAAACTTGGACGGTGGGACTTCACCCCTGGATGAAGTTGCCCTGACTCTTCTTCTCTGCAATACCCACTTCTTTTTCTATGAAAATTTTGAAATCAAAATGGTATTTGCACAGATTGATAGGTTATGCAAGTGGAGGGTTTTTCTGCTTGTCCCCCCGAGGGGGATTGGCCCCTCTTTTTGCCAATTGCAACACTTTCATTCTCTTCACTCTACCTTCTTTTTTTGGTCATACAATTATCCCTACACACTTGCTCTCTTCCTCCCCTACGATGTCCTTTGCAGCATTATGTACATGGTCTATAAACCCCGCTACCTTTGCCCATATCGACTATTCTTCTCTGCAATCCCCACTCTTTTTCCTACGAAAATTTTGAAATCAAAATGGTGTTTGTCACAGATTGATAGGTTATGCAAGTGCAGGTTTTTTTCCTGCTTGGCCCGCTGAGGGGGATTGGCCCCTCTTTTTGCCAAGTGCAATCCTAGGAAAGTGCATGAGGCCGAACCAGTGTGTATCATAAAGTGCATGAGGCCGAACCAGTGTGTATCATATTCCAGGAGAGGGCATGAAATCGGGGAAGGTTCTGGTTTGCAATCTTTGGGGAGGCTTCCCGCTGAAGTACGCATGATCCAGTTGCAGAAGTTCAGGCCGTCCTAGCTCAGTTGGTAGAGCGCTAGGCTTTTAACCTAGTGGTCGTGGGTTCGAGTCCCACGGACGGCGGTGGTTGTGGATGTACTTTATTTAGTTACTCGCTTGAAAACAATGTTAGGGGAAACAAGACAGGAAGTCGATTTTTCACTTATACCTCTTTAACTTCTTAAATTGTTTTAATGGGACGCTGGACCCGTTTTCCAGCAGGTGCGGCTCTCCACCAATAGGACCGAGCATCCGGAACGCGCATTAGGGGAGGTTGCTCGTATCACCCCCCCCTAGTGACGCCGCCCTGGCTTTTCAAAAAAAAAAGAAAAAAAAAACAAGACACAAACCGCGGGCCA
Source organism: Chara braunii (assembly GCA_003427395.1). Classification (NCBI taxonomy): domain Eukaryota; kingdom Viridiplantae; phylum Streptophyta; class Charophyceae; order Charales; family Characeae; genus Chara; species Chara braunii. Next base: position 1,588,036 of record BFEA01000103.1, on the reverse strand, counting down.
TTTCTTTCTTTCTTTCTTTCTTTCTTTTTTTTTTTTTTTTTTTTTTTTTTTTTTTTTT
>BFEA01000103.1:1495302-1505509 GCA_003427395.1 Chara braunii | reverse complement strand
GTGTGTGTGTGTGTGTGTGTGTGTGTGTGTGTGTGTGTGTGTGTGAGAGAGAGAGAGAGAGCCTTGCAGTATGCACCATGTCAGTGGCGGGGAGCACAAGGGCAAGCGATGACCTCAAAAAAAAAAAAAACGTAATATGCGATTGGAAAACAAAAGTTTTTCCTTTTCGAAATTCGAGTAGAAACGGTAGATGTTATATTTGAACACAACGCGCACGTGTCCTATCCGAACTGCTCTTCTATTTGAGAAAAGTGGACCCACACCGTTTTGATTTCGGAATGTTCAAAACTCAATGACTCCTTGACCTCCAACAGGCAGCTACTAGTCCTTCGCATGCCCCACCCCTTGCTAAGCCCCGAAACCTCAAAATGCCTACCCTCCCGAACGACCACCAACGTTGAAATTTCAATGACGTTGAAATGTCCCCGGGGGGAAAACCGCAACCCTGACGGGCTACGAACTCCCAAAAAAGGGGTAGAGGGCCGGTCACACAGGGCACGCTCACACTGCGTACCCAAAATCATATTTTCTTTGAAAAAATGGGATGCCCGATTTGGGAAAATTGTGGCTGGACTGGTCACACCACCTCCTCATTTCGCAACAGATAAGGTTGTGCCCGACTGGATTTTAGGTTCGACTGCACCAGTCACACTGCGAGATCGCATTTCTTGGCAATATCTTCGTCTTCAAATTTTTTTCAGTTTCCGCAGCTTGATTTCGAAAAATAAAGGGAATTTATGGTAACCTTCGGAGGTTATGGCAAATTCCTAACCCCCACAGCCCCTCATACCGCTGACAAATGAGGTCACAAATAAGTAGTTTGGGGAAATGAGATCATGTTGTGACTATCCCTCGATACTAGTTTTTCGAAGATGCACTGTACCTGGCGAAGGGGCTCACTGAACGGTGCAAAAAAAGAGACGAAACGAGCTTCAAACTCGCGCGGCCTCGCAAGGTCCAGAATCACTGTTTCGTCTCGTTTCTGGTATCATCGTCGCATAACACACACGAACTTGTAAGGGCTCACGAAAACTGCATCCGTGTGGGGTTCATGTGTGCTATGCGACTTCCGATACATGCTAAGGTCCAAATTTTTTGACCGACTCGCCAGACTCGTGAGGTTTCACACCACCTCCACCGGCTTAACGGAGGACCTACCGGTTCGTGTGTATTGCAGGCAGGGGAGGAACATGCATGTGCTCAACCTCGCAAACTCCAAATCTGACAACATACGCGAGTTTTTCCTGACAGGATTCTCGTGTGAGTTGTGCGGTAATACTTTGACAAAACGAAGTAGTTTCATTTTTCGTTTCGCCCACAGTTTGGCGAGGCCCGAAGACTGGGTAACCTCTATTTGGTGTGAGACAAAGCTACACTCTACTTGGCGACGACTGGGTAACCTTGAAGATGTTTTGTAATTTCCTGTCTCGTAACTCGGGGATGGCGTTTTCATAGTTAATATGTTGGTTTTATCCATATTTATTGAGGTTTTACTTGTATTATACTTACTACGTTTTGCTATTACTACTCATTTGCCTTTTGCGTGTTATGTTGACATTTGCATTCTCTACCATGAGGAAAACTGGGCAGATCTCCCCCACTCCTTTGATGAGCCAAAAGAAGAAAGAGAGGCTTAAAGAAATCCTCTCTGGTTGTTATAATGTGGGAGTTTTCCCTGACTCGCTCAACCCTGAGCACGTTGAGGATAGCGAACATTTCATTAAAGTTGTGGTCAACCCCGCCCTACACCTTGTGCAGGAATAATGGTTGAGCAAGAATGCAGTGTTCGTATTTTTTTATGATGGTTCGAAACCCCCTACAAGTCTCAATCAAAATACAACTTATTCGTTTTTACGAACATGGTTGAACGAATAGTAAAGTGATTCAGACGACCCCTAAACGGGGATCTTTCACAACGAAGGTTTTAACTTAGTCACTTATACGGCGCCCGCAAAAGCGATTGTCGAATGAATGCGGAGAAAGAAAGAAGACAAAATTCAGTTGGATAGGAAAATTAATATTGTCTCTGTTTGTCCGTGGATGTCTAAAAATGAGCTTTTTGAGAGGAGGGAAGCTCACAGGTACAAGTTCTTTTGGGTTAGGTGCATGTACATTCCGATGGCTGCCCTGCCTTACTTAGCTACAACGGTCAAAAAAACTTTCGAATTTTTTTTGAAGAAACATGACACCTACTCCAAACCGATGTAACCCCGAGCTTGTTAATGCTCGTTTCAACTTAGAACCAGACGCACGGCTCCAGTATAAGCCTTATCTTGTGATTGATATGAAGAAGGAAGGTTATGTGGAACTAAAAGTGGTTTATGTCCATACCTCTTGGTGCAGGGTATGTCGTCAACACTTTCACACTGAAAAGGATAACACATGTCCTGCTAAGAATGTGCAGAAAACCCAGGACCTTCAAAAAAAGAGCAGGGATCTGAGGAAGGATGATTCGTAAGACGACTCGGGTGGGGGACTGAGCAAGGGGAGAAAGGGGAAAAAGACAAGGAGAAGGAAACGAAGGAGGAAAAGTCTGAAAGGGAGAAGGACAGTGCTAATAAAAAAAATCAAGAAAATGTCGATGGGAAAGTTGATGGGAATACCGATGAGAACTCGGTTGCCGGCGAGAAGTCCGCGGGCCAAGAGGAGCAGAAAGGAGATAGAGTCCCTAATAAGAAAGACGAGGCAATGATGGAGGCGGGGACGGCGAACGATGGAGAGCAAAGGATAAAAGAAAGTTAAGGAGAAAATGAGACAGTTAAATTTGTAGAAGAAGAACAATAGGAAAAAAACGAGCATCCCTCGTCCAAAGTTATGCACAGGGAGAATCAGGGGGGAGACTTTGTCTCGCAGGATGATGGAACCTTGATACAGGGGAAGGAGGAGGATGGAATGGAAAAATAAGGTGGTCAAAGGGTTGGTAGGAAGGAAAGAACTAAGGATGCTAAGGATAGGTAATCCCTGTCGCCGCTTCGTCAACCATCACTTTTGGGAGGCAAGGACTCCGATGTTGGTGTAAACACCCTTACAAGGGTATTTGCGTGTGTTTTTGCACTGCGAACGAGTTGTGTCTAAGATGGTACTCAAGACAATTGCTCACATAAGTGTTGCGCGGCCCGAAGACGACTCTTTGTAGCCGGAATGACGGGCGCGCATGAGATGAGGTTAGAGAGTGTGTGGATGCGCGAGTTTAAGGCGTGGGTGATTTTTATAGTATACCGGAGGTTAATATCCCTGATTGAAAGGTTTATTTTTTATTAAAGATTGAGATTAAAGCTTAATTTTTAGTTTGACAGTGTGCACACGTGGTTCATGGATGAAGCCTGACATCCGCACGGCAAAGGCACCGACTTTGGCGGTTGGACCCGATCGGTAGGCCAAGGCATGGTCTTGGGGCACTTTGGGGAAGCCGCGCAGTGTGCAAAACCTTTTTAAATGGGTTTCCGTTGGTGCTAGTACCAGCCTTGGGCATATCACTATTGGTTACAATGTTGAACTTCTATGTTACAGATTCAAGGATCGAGGCCAACCACCGGCGATGGAGGAGCAGAGAAGCACTACAAAGGAAACCGAGGGGGTGAGGGTCCGGCGAGGCTATCCCCTTCAGTTTTGCTGCAGACCGCAGTAGCAGGCCTGATTGGTGGGACTGAGGGGGTGCAGGCGGTCCTCCTCCCCCAAAACCCCGCTTCCTTTTTTCTTTATTTTTATTTTTATTTTTATTTTTATTTTTTTAATTATTAGTTTTTTTTTTATTATGTGTTTTAGGGATCGGTCCCAGTATCAGTAGCAGAACCAATCCCGGTATGATGAGCCTAGCTTAGTTGGTGCACGAATGAACTGTCGAAATACAGACTTGAGTTCGACCTCCTGGAAGCGGATGAGTAAAATACTACAATCATGAATTACCTAGGGTGCGGTCAGTCCGACGAGGATAGCTTAGGCCATTGCGACCTGGTCCTTCCGGGCATCCGTAAAAAGTGGAACGATACAGAGAAGATTAACATGACCCTTGCGCAAGGACAACCTGCATAAATTGGGAGAAGACCCGGTGATTTAGGTTTTCTTGCCTTCTCATTTTGTGTACAGTGCTATCAGAACATGCGCTGGTTGAGATGTGTTGTGTTGAGAGGTTGGTCAGACCAGGTTGACAAAGGTGATGAGGAAGAAGAGGGATTGCGGAGGAAAGAGGGGAGAAAAAAACTGTTTACCTAACCGAGATATATCTTTATCATAAGGAGTGAAGTAGTTGTTGTGGAAGGTGGGGGGACGCATGTACCTTGCGGAAGTCTGCGATGCATCTTCCCATGTTCTAATGGATGGTACAGTTTCATATTGCGTAGTTGATGAGTAGTAGGGGAACGATTATAATCAAGTGCTTATGGGGATCGAACCGTTGCTTTGATTATCGCCTTCGTGAACTACAACTATTAGTTATGTTTGTAGTTGTCCTCATGGTGTACGGCGGCTTGAGAGCGTGATCGGGTTTCTGCAAAAAGGGTGAACTAGGCGTGGTATATATAGTTGCATTTCAGTCAGAGGTTGGAGTATGGCGACTTGAGAGCGTGATCGGGCTTCTGCAAGAGGGTCATTGCCACAACTTCGAGGTTATCAGAAGACAGTTACACTACGTATTGGCTGCGATCTGGTCTTTCTACTTCGTTTTTTGGCCACCATTGCAGGGTTCTCATACACGTCAAGACACCAAGGCCCTCTCGCGCAAGTTGAGCTGTCCCCTTCTTGTATCTCGAGAGTCCGAAACCCTTTTTTCTGCCTTTCTTCTTCTAAGTCAAATTTGTGGTTACGAGAGGAAGGCGGCAAGTGAGATTGCAACCTACAATTGGATTATAGCAATCTCTATTGGTGCTATTAAGTTACGGTTCTTGTTGCTGGACCGGGAGATACCGCTTTGGAGGAGGAACTATTGTTACGTTGTGGTTTGATCATCGTTGTGCATGGTCACTGCACCTTGTCGGATGCTCTGCTGCCTTTTAGTCACTTTGTATATAAAAAATGCAGCTATACATTACTACTGTCGCTGATGAGTTTTTTTGCGGTTGCGGTCCTTAGTCGACTTGCTGCACTTTTGCCGTATATTTCGTTTCGTCTTCGCTTATCTGTTGCGTACATAGTCTCTATCTTAGTTCTGCTACTTTAGCCTACATTTCGAATAGAGCATGGGTGTGTGCTCTATTTCAACGCAACCTCTGTAAATTACGCAGTTGCATTTCAGTCAGAGGTTGGAGTACGGCGGCTTGAGAGAGTTATCGAGTTTCTGCAAGAGGGTCATTGCCGCAACTTGGAGGCTATCAGAAGGCAGTTACACTACGTATTGGCTGCGATCTGGCGTTTCTACTTCGTTTCTTGGCCACCATTGTGGGGTTTTCAAGCGCGTTAAGACACCAAAGCCCTCTCTCACGAGTTGAGTTGTTCTCTTCTTGTATCTCGAGAGACCGAAACTATTTTTTCTGCCCTTCTTATTCTAAGTCAAATTTGTGGTTATGAGAGAAAGGCGACAAGTGGGATTGCAACCTACAAGATCGCAGCAAAACCTTGTGGGAGGTCGTCCACCGATTGCGATTCCGTCTGAACTGAGGATAAGTTATAGAGGCAAAGAATTGTAAGGTATATCATTCTCTGCCTTGTGTGAACCCACTACACTCCTACCGATTACATCTCTCTAGTCTAATTGAAATGTATGTGTGCATATTTATGTTCTATTGGTACTTTTCGGAACTTAAATCAGAGTAAGTAAAAGAAAAACTTATGTGAATTTTAATTTTGCACTGTTGCTTGAAATAAGAAAAAGAGGATGAACTGGGGAAGATGGGAGGAAGATGGGAGGAAGATGGTTTTGATTAAGATTATTGGGTCACAAAAGAGGTGAGACATGTTTCCAAGTTAAATGACCAAACTGCAAATAAAATTAGAAAGGATATCTCATTTTCTCTCAATCCAAATTCACTCAACCCTTGCATACGGTGAAAATCGATCGTGTAAATATACAAGACAAAAACATGGTAGGTCATCTGACATAGGGCGATCACTCTCACAATCATAGTGTGACTTCCGTCCAAATATAGAAATGATCGCAGGCAAGTCCAATCCGGACTCCAACTCATACCTGCAATCAAATGCGGATCCAACATACCACGCACTACACGGGGTCAACCTCAACCACCCTTTACACTCACACCCCTTGCCTTATTCACACAAGCCCCAACCTTTGTCCATCCTTTCGAAAGAAAAACAATCAGTCTCTATTTAAATTGTCATTTAATAAAAGTTTGGGTAAAAACCCGAGGAAACAATTCAACGCACAAGGCTTAAGGCCTTAAAGTTGAGTCATAGGGGTGAGTTGAAGTTAAGTCGAAAACCGACGTGTTATCAAAAGATAACCGAAGTTGATCCTCGTAGGATCATCTTGAAGCTGGTCAAACCTTGAATCAATATGAATGAAAAATGACATGTAGAACAACACAGACCAGTACCCAAGCTATGCTTAAGTGAGTGTGAGATGATTATACCTTATCCCTGACACTTGTATGAGAATATCAATAATTTCGGCAGCATCTCTCCTAGGCAGGGGTGAATTGTAAGATTTTCAAGGTTCTCAAATATCTTACTATCATAGATTTGAAGAAATTTCGACAGCGCTTCGAGTAGAAAAAGTGTCATGGCATAATTTATATAAAACTAAATATGAAAAATTATGAAAACTTCTAACTCCAAAATACAAAAAAATTATCTAATTCTTCGGATTAGCAAAACTTATGGCAACCCTTTTCATATAAAATTGTTATCCAAAAATTTATACTAATCCAAATTTAACGTCAGATAAGTTTTTTCAAATGTAATTTTGTCTAACTCCTCGAATTAGTAAAACAAGTGGACTTGCTGCAGCGGCGCTGCGGCTGAGGCGAGTTGCAGTACTAATGGAAGTGATGTATTCATTTCGGGTTTATTGTATCGTCGTTCGTGTTGTCCAGGGGGGCGTGCGCCGGGGTTAATGACAAAGTGGCGGTCATGCAGAATTTCGTCTGGCATTTCGGAAACGGTGTTGAAAGCTTGAACCCAACGATTGCATGATCGGAGGAGTGTGTGGAGTTTTCATAGGAGGAATTTTATACTACGAACAGTTGCTAGAGGTGTGTCAACAGGAAGATCAAAGCAGTTGGGACGGAGAAGCATTGCACCGTGTTCGTCTTGTGGGTCGTAGATGTAGATTTGTGCAAATGCAGGTTAATTGTTAGGATCTGGCAAGAGGGGGCCCAAGTTTTGGTGAAGTTGCCCTTCTATTCGTACCATACCTGGGCAGGCACATGCAGGATACTGTGTTTTTTTAACAGTTTGTGATGCGAGGGCAAGCGCGTTATTGAATTCTTGAGAGCGTGACCGCAAAAGCCTGTTGCGCACGGTGTCTGATTCCCATAATTGAAGGATTTCATGCTTAGGTGTTTCAGGTAGTGGGTATTCCCAGATTTGGGGTTTTATTTTGCCTCGGCGACATCATATCATTGTCCATGCATGTTCATGTTGTCATTTATATGCCCCGCAGTAAAGACATGATGTTCTGTTACCAAGTGTCGTTATGGTAATGAGGATATGTTGTGCAATGAGTGTTGGTATGTAAATGCGTCCAGCATTGATTCGTCGTTAAATGCGGTCAACGTATGCATATCTGTAGCGTTGTTGTCGGATTTGATGGTATTGCCATGCTCGTTCTTCCACAGCATGAGAAGATTCGACTGTAGCACGAGGTGATTGTGGGGGTAAGCCAAGTCAAGGGACACAAAAAAACAACAACATGCACAAAGAGGCGGATAATGTGTTCAGTTCAGGGTATGAAAAAAAAAAAGAGGGAAAAAGAGGCATTGCTTGCAGTAAGGTAGGAATGGGAAAAATGGGGATACCGATTTTCTTTGTTGAAATAAGATATAATTTCGGGAGTAAACATTGGAAAAAAAAAAAAATATTTAATGGCAGGGTGATAGTTGTGGCCGTCGGGCGCCGACTGGACAGACTGTGTAAGAAGCAAAGGAGTTGTGAGAGGCGAAAAAAACAACAACAACAATTGGGTAAGCTATGAGTTTGGCTTTCGGGGTGACGGATGCTTAGACAGTGCACAAAGCAGGGAAAAAAAAAAGGAAAAAATTCGAAAAAATAACTATCGTATATAAGAAAATAAACTGGAGGACTTTTGCCTCAAGGTTATACGAAAATTCCGAACCAAATTAAAAAAAAAAAAAACGTAAAAAAAAATAAACTATTCAGGGTAACCGGCGTTCGGGACGGGCCGAACGCCCGAACCTGAATGCCTGAACGTATGGGAACCCTTGGGGATGCGTTCGGCCGTTCGGGCCGAACGCGGACCCAAAAACAAAAACAAAAAAAAACAAAAACAAAATCATCAAAAAAATCTGAAAAAAATATATGTTATGGAGAAAAACTAAATTAAATAAGATTTGCCGAAGCATTACATCCGAATGCCTTACCTAATTTGAAATAAAAACAAAATAAGGAAAACAAATACTAATAATAAAAATAAATAAAAATAAATATAGAATTGAATTTAGTGAGTGCGCGAGCATGTTTTCGATACCGCCATGTTTGGCGATTTTTAATTTTTTTTTGGCATTGCTAAATGCCCTGAAAATTTACAAATGTGTACTTCACATAATACAAAACCCACTAAAAAAGTTTCAAAAAATAATAAAATTGTTTAGACCCCGAACTAAAGTGAAAACAAAAAGTAAAAAGTGAAAAAATACGTGGGCGAGCACGTTTTAACACCACCATCTTTGGCGATTTTTAATAATTATTTGGCTTAGCCGAATGACTTGAAAACTTACAGGCATGTACCTCACGTGATAGAGAACTCACAAAAGAAAATTCAGAAAAAACTAATTAACTTTAGGCCCCGAAATAATTTTTGGCGGGGGCCGAACGCCTTCGGGTTCGGACCCCGTACGGGACCCCGAACGCCCGTACGTACGGAGGTCTGCCCGGGCAGACCTCCGTACGTACGGGCTGGTGACCCTGGTATTATTTGTATTCTTTTTGGCCCGTGCAACGGCCAAGAACGACTGAGGCGACAAAAAAAACAAAATCCGGCGAAAAGGTATGACACAGAAAGAAATAAAGTGAAGATTTTTCGGTTCATACTCACATGGAAAAAAAAAAAAAAAAATGGTCAGGGCACCAGTGGTGCCAGATGTCTATTTTTCTTTGACATGTACATATATATCACCGTATTCAGATCCAATGTTGAAACAACATTACATTTTATGAATAATATTATATTGTATGAATATGACTAATCGTCAAAGGAGGGTGGAACAAATGAGCACCGAAAAAAAAAATAAAAAATTCAAACGCTCAAAGTGCAAAAAAAAAAGATACACGTTGTTGAGGGTGTTTTTTCGTCAGCATGCAAGTATTTCATTACCTCTCTCTCTCTCTTCCCCTCTCTCTCTCTCTCTCTCTCTCTCTCTCTCTCTCTCTCTCTCTCTCTTTCTCTCTCTCTCTCTCTCTTGCCATGTTCTATACATTCGCTCCCCGCTCTTCTTACATCAGCCCCCCCCGCCTGAGAGAAGGTTAGCAACAGTCGTATTTTTCATCATCACTTCAGGACACCCTTCACCACTTCAGGATGCAGCCTGCCTAAATAAGTGGTTTTCATGGTCTTCGAACAGTTCACCACTTCAGGACCAGTCAGGTCTGACAATCCTGAATGGTCCTGAAGTGGTGAAAGCTCCGAAGACCCCGAAAACCACCTGTTTAGGCAGGCTGCATTCTCAAGTGGTGAAGGGTGGTTTTCATGGTCTTCGGACCTTTCACCACTTCAGGACCATTCATGATTTTCAAACTGTCAAAAACTCTCACTTGACCACTTCATCACACCCTTCACCACTTCATGATGCAGCCTGCCTAAATAGGTGGTTTTCAGGGTCTTCGGACCTTTCACCACTTCAGGACCATTCAGGATTTTCAGACTGCCCAAAACTCTCACTTCAGAATTTTCATTTGTGAATTTCCAGCTACCCGATAACCGCTTGTGCCCCGCCTGCCCTGTCTTTCCTCGTGCCACGCACGATGAGTGTACCCTGTCTGCTATTGTGATCCATGCAGTGGGCATCTCTCTCTCTCTCTCTCTCTCTCTCTCTCTCTCTCTCTCTCTCTCTCTCTCTCTCTCTCTCTCTCTCTCTCT
>BFEA01000103.1:1481222-1494731 GCA_003427395.1 Chara braunii | reverse complement strand
CATCATGCACGTCCCACACTTGCTGGCGAGATACATTCCATGGGGCCGTAAGGACAGTGTGCCCTCTATCTGCCATGAGGTCGTGAAAAAAAAAGGCAAAACAACCATTTCCCCGGTATCGCGGTCAGATACAGGATGCTACAGTAGTGTGTCCCCGTCCCGTCTTCCCTCTCGATCCCGACTTTTCTCCCCCATCCCTTCTCGGATCCCCACTTGCCTCTCATCCCTTCGTATCCCGACTTCTTTCCCCAACCCGACTTTCCCTTGTCATCTCCAGTTTTCTGCCTATCCCAATTTCCTTTCTGATCCCGACCTCCCTTCCTCGTCGATTATCCCTCCCCATCCATTCACGAGTGAGAGTCTTTCCACCCCCCAGAGCATTCGCCATCCCCCCTGCTATCTAACTCGACTCCCCATCGTGATTTTGTGTCTCACTCCCCATCTCCCCCCTCCCCGTTGATCTCCCGGTCTTAGCTCTCGCGATCAACAGTCTCTTTCGTATCGGCAACACTTTTGCGGGTCTTCCCTCGCACGCAAGCCAACTTGGCTCCTCTTCATCTTCTCGCTACCCCTCTTCGTGCGGCCACGTCAGCAACCGAATCAATTTCCCCGCTCCGTTGATCCTCCCTCCCCATCCCCTCCTCTCAATCTCATCCGACTCCTCAGCGGATTTCCGTGTTTCTCCCTACCTCCCCCCATCACGTGCATCACGAAATTAGGCAATCGTATTTCGTGATCGAGTGGGGGATCGCGATCCAGATCACACTTCGGTGACGATCGATTGAAAAAAAAAAAAAACATCATGCACGTCCCACACTAATCGATGGAGAGAAACAGAGAGAGAGAAAGACAGAGAGAGACATACCTTGATCAGCCATGTCGCCAATGTCGTATCACTGCCGACTAACGAATAGTTCGATCGACCACTGACAGTCCCTCCTCCCCTTCTTCACCACTTTGTTCCCCTCCTTTACCCCTCACGACAACCTCCCCCGTCACAACCCTGTTGTACTCTCGGTGCGATTGTCACTCATGACTTATGACACCTCTGGTTTCCCTTCCTCATGCGCTACGGTGATGTATGCATGCTCACCACAACGAATGAAGACTCCCATAGTGAACGAAGACTCTCATCGCTTCGAATGAGGTAGACTCCCATCGCTGCAAATGCGCAAGCCAGGCGAACGAACCGCTCGACCGACTTCTAATGTGCAAGCGATTCGATTCAGGTCCGCATTCTTCCACCCACGACCCGACAAACCGTCGCCCATGGGCCCGTACCCGCCCGAAACCGTTCACAGTGGCACCAAACCGCTCCGCATACTTCCACCCGCCGCCCGACGAACCGCCGCCCCTCAGCCCGCACCTGCCCGTAACTGCTCCCCGCACTTCCGGTCACGGCCGCAGAACTAAACACCGCCCCTGGGCCCACCGACAATCGTCCCGCACCGGGGAGCAGTGTCTCACGTGGGACCGTCACGCGAGACGGCCCGACAAACTACTGCCCATGGGCCCGCACCCGCCTGAAACTGTTCACACTGACACTAAACCGCTCCGCATACTTCCACCCGCCGCCCGACGAACCGCCGCCCGACGAACCGCCGCCCCTCGGCCCGCACCCGCCCGTAATCGCTCCCCGCACTTCCGGTCACGGCCGCCGAACTAAACACCGTCCCTGGACCCATCGACAATCGTCCCACACCCGGGAGCGGTGTCTCTCGTGGGACCATCACGCGAGACCCGCTCCTTCCTTTATATTATTAGAGAAATTGGACAATATCTCCTTTAGGGAAACTAACTTCCCAAATTCCTACCGACTTAGAAATGCGAAGTAGACAAAACCTATAACTTTGCATAGAAGAATATGTCGAACTCCTTGAATTAGTAAAACAATTGACATCATCTTCTTTAGAGAAGGTAAAGTATTAAATTTATACTAGTCTAAAAATGTGTTAGACCATTCTATTATGCAAAGTCTGAAAAAATATCCGACTCCTTAGATCCTGTATAAATTTGGGCATCAGCTTCCTTTCCGGAAGTGATATCCCAACTCATACAAGTCGAAGTCATGAAACAAAAAATATGCATAAATCAAACTTACTCCTATCATTCCAACATATGACGAGCACTAAAGCAACTACCTATAAAAAATCAGACTCATACCACATGCAAGTCTATATGACTATTGGATAAGTACTCTCACGAAAATCCCAAGTTATTTTTCTCAAAATAGTTTGTTTTTTCTCAGTTAGATAAACCCAATACCCCAACTTACTTTACGATATAAAGACTTATATCATTCAACTTAGAAACAATGTCCAAGATTTTCTTATTTATAAACGTAACACATGATAAAATAAAATTTATCTTTTCATTGGGCATATGACTAAGCCATTCAACTTGGAAACCCTGCTTAGCCGTCCCTGACCATTTGATAACGCAAATTGAAGTACTTCTTTGATCCTCTTATGTTCAGTAAGACATAAGACAGAGCCCTTCCGCTTTAAAACAATGCTCAGCCCGCGTAAGTTACCTTCCTTATATTCTTAACTTTATGCCATCTTCCTTTAGTAATAAGCTATAGTCAGACTATTCAACTTAGAAACTTTTTCTGACGAACTTGTTCATATAAGATATATAGTATATAATATAGAATGAACTATTATCAAGTTTCCTGTTGTATGCGCTCCTTCTCAAACCAAGTCATTCAACTTAGAAACAATACTTAGTCTTAGCCTAAGTCTCCTCTGAAAAAAAATACAGAACGGGTTGAGTCATTCAACTTAAAAACAATACTCAATCCTTACCCCCAGATCTTTAGAAATAACAGAGATCCCTGCGTCGTTCAACTTAGAAACATGTCCATGCATTCGAAAACCTAAAAAAAAAAAGCATATAGACCAAATCATTCAACTTAGAAACAATGCTTGGCCACAAAAACAACCAAAGCATGTCTCAAAAACAGGCCACAACAACCTGACCATTCAACTTAAAAACAGTGTCTGGTAGGACTGACAATTGTCTTCACGACTGTCTAGCATCATGAGAGTAACCCCTCGAGACACGTGTCAGTCGACACTTGAGTGTCGAAGGCGAATTCTCGAAATCATTGGAGACTGCGAGGTTATGGGTACCACATAGTACGTCATACCCTTCCTTACATAAGGCATAGGATCAGACAACCCAACTTATGGGTATGACTGACCTGCGTAAGTTGTATGACAAGACCACACCAACTTATGGCGCTCCAGCCCGGTAGACGAGTAAACGTAAGGCATATGACGATGCCACACCAACTTATTGTGTGACTCGCCTCTGCCTACACAAATGACATAAGGCGTATGACAAGACCCACTAACTTATAGTGAGGTTGGTCAGCCTTAACATTCGACATATACAAAGAACTGAGCTGCCTCAACTTATGAGGGGTCTAGCCTCTGCCTGAACAAACGACAAAAAACATATGTCTAGAACACACCAAATTATGGTGTGAAAAATCAACCCAAACAATGACATATATCATAGAACCAGACTACCACACTTGTGGGTAGCCGAGCCAACTTAGACAAACAACATGTGCATATAACCGAACAACCCCCAACTTATCGGCTCACCCAACTTCCACGATACAACTATATCCAACAAGTAAGATTACACCTTCATTATCTCTTCTGACCGATGATCAGGTCACTTCAACTTATGGAGATCCCCAACCGAGTCTCAATTATTTTTAGAACAATTGTCAAGTTCGTGCGTTTTATGTTATCTTGGGCATAGGACTTGACTATCCAACTTATGAATGAGTCCAGCTTGTCCAGGTTACCTCTCAATTTTATACTATGAACTTTTTTTTTTTTTTTTCTTTGTCTTTTACCCGCTTATATGGCTAGATCTCCCAACTTACGGCTCCTAGGCTGCCAATGATATAATATATAAATAAATATAACCAATTTTATACTCCGGTTTTACTTAAGTTCACGACTCATGACTTGGTCACACCAATTTATGGTGTGACTAACCTTTGTTTGTATCCCCCTCGAAAATAAAAATGGAACTGGACACACACACTTAAAAGGTGTCCAACCCTATTCAATAACAAAAGAAAGAAGGATTCGAAGTACCCAACTTATGAGTCTCATCCTCCGTTAAGAAACCCCAAGAAAACATGTGACCGAACGGTCCAACTAACGGAGCGTTTCAACCTTTGAAAGTCAGACAAAGCAACCCAGCATACAAAAAAGAAACATAGCCCCGAGCCCATACTTGGAATGGGTTCAACCTTTGGTTGATCCGGTCAGATACAAGCAAAACACCTTCCTCCCACCTTTGGTTGACCCGGTCAGACACGCGCAAATAGTATTTATTAGCTTAACTTTTCAGATCATATCCTGAAATAAAAACGAACAAAAAGTAATAAACTTTCTCAGTCATACCTTCAAACGGATAGAGGGTAGTATAGTTTTAAGGGATGGGATCACATGCGTAAAACGATCATTATACATGTACGTTCCCTGCCTTCAGAACCCCGCCTGGGCTCTGGCAGAGCTCCCACAATCAGTGTATTGACCCCCCATAAGGTCTTCCTGCAGATTACAGTTTGCAATCTCGCTTGCCACCTTCCTCTCCGATCCAGTCAGACTAGACTTAGAGTAAGAAAGACATAGATAGAGGTCATTGAGTCTCTTAGATACACGAGGGGTGCTCTCAGACTCACGTGAGAGGACATTGAAACCTTCAATCCCATGAGACCCGGGTCTCCCAATGGTGGCCAATGACGTAGTAAAGATTATCAGATTACGACCAGAACGCAAAGTACCGGCCCCCAGACGAACCTCCACATCGCATAAGTGACTCCCTCTACCAGACCATAGCGATGCAGCCTAGAAAGGTTGCGTTGGAACAAATCACACTCCGTGCTCTATTCATAATACCAACAAAACTTTTAGGAATAGTCAGTCAAACCAGCAACACGCAAGCAGTTGCACGTAGTAGCCAAACAAGGCAGCAATGACCACTGATCAAATCCACAATACACAGTGAGCTACAACAGTATGTGGTGATGCACGACGGAGCACGGCGTCGCACGACAACGAGACACAACAAGACCCCAACAACTTAGCAATGTACAATCCCTCACAATAGCAACGCCCGATATACAAACAGCAGCAGCGCATCAAACTCTCAACAAGCTCGACAAGGCATAGTCAAATGCACAACATTGTGCACAACGTCCGACTACCGTCACACAACTAACAGACGAAGCCACATGCTTAACGCTCACAACAGCAACCAGAGTAAAGGCAAATATCGCCCACACACTAGCAATGAAGTAAAGTCAATGTCGCTCACATACCAGCAAACAAAGTAAAGTCGATTTCACCCACACAACAACAAACAAAGTAAAGTCGATGTCGTCCACGCAGACTGCAACAACCCTTTCTCCCTCTCTCTCTCTCTCTCTCTCTCTCTCTCTCTCTCTCTCTCTCTCTCTCCGTTATTACTCTCTCTCTCTCTCTCTCTCCGTTATTACTCTCTCTCTCTCTCTCTCTCTCTCTCTCTCTCTCTCTCTCTCTCTCTCTCTCTCTCTCTCTCTCTCTCTCTCTCTCTCCGTTATTAAAGTTGTCACCCTCACCTGTTTTACCATCCATTGTCCGCTTTCTTCCCCACCTACCTTTATCAATCCCTCAAAGAACCTGGTCCACGCCTTGGTTGGACGAATTCGTGAAAAACAAACTAACATACCCGGTCAGGCATCTTGTGACTAACCCCTGGGACGTACACCACACTCATAAATGCTACGGGGAGCGACGATTATAGTAATGTCGAGGGGGGGTCAACAATACCGAGACAATGACCAACGGCGTCGTGAGGATGATGACGAGAAGTGGTGCCGTGATCTTAGCCTCACCCACGATCAACAACACGATAAACACGCCTCGCGATCATAATGGTGAGACGACCGTCATTCGCAACATGAGGATCGAGGCCGCTATCCGACAACATCGAGACGACGATGGGTCTTACTCGAGTACTCACCATACGTGCAAGATGAGAATGGATCCTTCATCAGAAATAAGCCAGGTGCGTCAGCACTTCACGAACTTCCTCCCCTCCCCGCATGTAGCTTTCACTGCCCACCGCGTAGGAATCCTTCACCATGCTCGAAATTCAACCACGCCTGCAGATCCGTGGCAATTAGGAACTCCACCATCATGTTTCTATTCTCTTAATCTCACCAAGAATCGAGTACCCCGTTATGCTTTGCGCCCCTCCTTGCGCGCCTCGCTTTTTTTTTCCACCACCCCTCTGCGCTCTACTTCTCCGTCTTTTCCCAACACTCTGCTATTTAGCAATGTATCTGCCCGCAATCGTGGATATCAGGGGTCCCTGACAGTTTAGAGCATGGAGATTTCAGTGCTTGGTCGGGAAGACAACGAGATGATGGCAAAAGCTACGCCAATCTCCCTGATGAGCACGGACCCGATGATAAAAATAGTGAGTGAGGTCGGGCCCCGAGATGACTACCCATCGAAGAACGCTCCAGTAAGAGTGATCAATGACATACTCGATGTGCCTTTGAGACGAGGATAATCGCGGCGACTTCAGTAGCTATCACACCTGGAAAGGAGGGTGAAGTTCCCTCTGAACATGGCGAGGCGCGTTGTCGGAGGGCGCGGTGTCCCGACCCTCCTCCGTGTACCAAGTCCCTGCTTGGTACAGTCCCTCGCGTTGGTGCCTCGGCCTGTAGACGTGTCTTGGGTTTTCGTTGCCGTTAGTGCCCAGGTTGTGCTTCGGCTTGGACCAGTCCTGGTGGTTGTGCCCTTGACAAAAGGGGTGCGCCACAGGACTTCCATTGGTCCACGCAGGCTCGGCGCCCTGCTATACAGCAGAGCACGACCGGCCTGAAGTCGTGGTAGCCGCCGGGTCCGCCTTGGGACGCGGAGGTGAAAGGACCGACGCAATCCTTTCTACAACACATTGAGTGTTTTTTTGTCAGGTTATGGGTCAGGTACACTTAGTCGTTGTCAGGAATGAGAAGACTATGCAAGAGAGAACAGAAAGGGGGGAGAAAAGAAAAATAAAGAAAAAAATTAAAAAAAAGGGACTAGAGGCATGGCCCGCAGTTGGGTCGACGTGCCTTAGTAGGGAAAATTAGTCGGCCCCAATCACTATATCGCATCGTTTCAGATTGATGTTATTATTATTATTATTATTATTATTATTGTCAGAATTTTGTTTTGCTGTCTGCTTAAGTGTGGCTGAGCCTTAGTCGTGTCGCGGGAAGGGCCCACCAACAGTTCGAATTCGAACCCGTTTAAATTAGTGGCCTAGATGGGCCGACTTTTTGCTAACTTTTCCGCAGCTGTCACACTCGGCAGAGCGCCGCGCGACAGAACCCCAAAAAAGAGGGCGACCCGTGGCCGCATTGGCAGGAGGCGTATCACCCCCTATAAAGGGTCATAAGCCCCCTCCTTTCCATCGGACACGGGCATCCAGCGGAGATAGCACAGTGCTCTCTTTTAAGGTGAAAACCCGGACGGTCGGGATCCCGTTATGGGACCGTAGTGCCGGACCTGCTGTCTTATCGCGAGGGTCTGAGACTGACAAGTGCAAGGCTGGTTCACGATTGACCGTTGAGTTTCAGGCTCGAGTATTACTTTCTGAAAATCATTTAGTTTTTTTTTGTTTTGTTTATCGTCTCATTTTACTTATTACTTTATTTCAGAACCTTTTCTTTTTTTTTAAATTCGTGAATCCGGTAAGATCCGAAGAGGACTAATCGGAATACCTCATTTAGAACGCAGGAAGGCAAGCCTATAAAAAAAAAAGGAAGAGGGAGTCGGGATATCGTCCGCGGCCGACAACCTGGTAGCACGCAGTCTGTATCGCGGGCTCTGGTGGAGAGAGGCGTGCTATTGGAAGTTGATGGCCTTGCGCTGCGCTGTTTACTGAACGAGTGCTGGCTATTGAGAAAGAGCGGCTATGGCATTGCATGGGTACAGCCCCGGGTACTGGTATCACCAGGCCCGGTGGAAACCCATGTCTGGGGAAGGGCCCTGGATCACAATCATGCTCAACTACGATGGGGGTGATGAAGTGAGGATGAAGATTAATGTGGAAGGGGCTAAAGAGGTGGAGATGCAGACTGATGGAAAACTGCAGGATGCGATCACGGAGGCGAAAGACCATGCGGAGAGGCGCTGCAAGAGGGACGGAGTGACTGCAAGGTTGCAGGTAACGGTCTCGTATCATGAGATCGAGACCTCCATGGACACAGAGGACCTGGAACAAGCCCACGTGGACAGGGTCTCGGGTGGGGAGAGCGAGCTGAGTGAGGCAGGTAATCGGGAGATGGACCTCATGTCCTGTAATAGACCAGACGAGATCCAGAGGTATCACCGGGCCGCGAAGCCGGTGGAAGAGGGACCCGAGGCCAGCTCCCGACAGCTGACACCCAGAGGCCGTGGGACGGGTGAAAGGCATATCAGGGGGAAAAGACAGGTCTGAGGGGGCGTGAGAGAGGGTGAACGGGACTGAACCCGAAACAGAGAGACTGAGGCAAGGGCAGACACGAGGGCGCACGCGTGACAGGTGGCGTGGCTGGTAGAGCGAGAAGGCGGTCCACACAGAGAGAAAGAGAGAGAGGGTCAACGGAGAGGGAGAGACTAGAGCTGAGCGCACGCGGAGGGAGATGCTGACGTCAACCGGACTGCCGTACATGACAAGCTACAGAGAGTGAACATATGGGCTAGTCAGTGTGAGCAAGCGTGGTGATTGAGTCGAGAAGTAGTTATGTGCGCACGGGCTGCACGTAGCAAGGTCAGAGGCCGTGTGAGAAGAGGGTGAGGTCATCGCAGCCAACTGACAATGCTGTATTGCCATGGCAGTGAGAAGGTGAGCTGATTTTTTTGTGTGCGAGGGTGCTACACTCGATGTAAGTCGGTAGCATAGGAGGTAACTCCTCTTCTTCTCTACTTTGGTCTGTGCCCCGATCGGAGAACTTTCACCGCAGAACCTTCTGTTTGTCACCACCAATCTCCTGCTGATCAAAGAAGACACGGGCGCCGCGCGCAATCTGCAAAGGTAAAACGTGACCGGCATAACGGTGCGGTGATCACCGTCTGCATGCTGGACAGAGAGAAGGGAGACATGCGAGAGGATGTGCTCTCACGCGAGTGCGTGATGCGCATGAGTAAAGAGAGACAACTTGCTTGAAAACGTTTGCTCATGAGCTCACTGCTGACGTCAACACCTTTTCACGACATGAATCTTAATTCAACTTCAACACGACACCCATCTGTTTTTTGCTTCTTGAAGTTCGAATAGTTGAGAGGGAACGTACTGGCTGCTTACCGTTACGAACGGGGGGGGAGAGGCCATATCAAGTTTCGTTTTAAAGGATGCGAGGGATGAACATTGGTTGTTGATTAATGAGCTCGGTGATCAGTGCTGGACTAATGAGATCTGACATTTGATAGGCTGAGGACGTGAGCTCGAACTTTACACGCAAAGGCCAGTCACCTTTGACGGGAGTAATGGCGGTGAGACTGAAAGAACTAAACTGAGTGACAGCTAAGTATGCTTGAGTGTCAATAAGTCACACTGTTTAAGAAAATAGCTAGTTAACGATCATGATTTACAGAACCTCAATAAAACCCCAGTTGTTGCTCTCGTGCGAAATCTTGATAGGACTTGTTTTCATTTTCGGTTTCGATTTCTTTAAGTCTCGCTCTTAGCGGGAGTATTCTCTTTCCTGGTCAATCACGCGACTCGGGTACTTGCCCTACCATGACCCTGCCTGAAGAACTTCTGATCTACTTCTCGTAATTGCTCAAACTAAGTCCGTTGATGAATAAGAGAAAGTTAGTCCTGAGGAAAGTTGCCTATCTGCTGGCTAAGTATCTACTCGATGGAGATTAGTAGTCAGCTCTCTATTTTAGCTAATTACCTATATAATGGGCAATGGGCAAATGATCAAGAAAATGAGTGTACTTGTGGGGTTGAGGCAGTTCATGTCATGCAAACACTCAGTGGGACATTCAATTGAGTTTGGGTATGCTAATTCCCCTGTGAACCAGACTTCAAGTCATAAGTAGGAATGAAATAAAACCCTATAAATTGCTATGATATATTGAGACAATTTAGAGGGAAGCCTGAAGACGGAGGGATTCATATCTGCGAGACAAGTAATCGTGTGACTTTGTTATACCCCTGGGCAACAGTGTCTGAAGACTACTCGAGTGAGATCTATTGGTAGTAGCCTTTGGAAGTATTATGGGACAAGTTTTGTAGCCAGCTCGATGTTAAGCAGGGTTCCCTGATGACTCAGGCTCAGGTATCGCTCGAGTTAGTTAGAGAGGGTACTCTGTAGCGTCTAAATGTAATTCGTTGTTGCGTTACCCGTGCGAGAGAGATTTCCGCTGGCATTGCTTCTACATCTCCTTCATGCTTAATGGATTGTATGACGATTGTCAGAATCTATTGCACAAGTAATCATTACTAGCTAAAGCAAGATCATGCGTTAAACGAGGGCTAATTGATTTCGTGATTCGCTAAAATGGGGGCCCTTATCTGTGCAGTCATATGTGTGGGGAGGGAGACAGAACAGACCTTCGCCGAGAGTAACCCAAACCTTGCTATCCGGGGTTTTAGATCCAGCGGTAAGCGGCTTCGTCAAGCCTTTCGGTAGGGAAAACTTCCACTCGAAAGTGATTAGTTTATGAGTCACAGATCTCCTAATTCATGAGATGCCCAGCAATCCGTGTGAGCTCGCCGGCAGCACACTACCAACGAGACGCGTTGTAGTGAGACCACTGTAAATAACACGGGCATGTTCAGGTCGCATGAAGGGAACGTGTTAGTAGGACCCACTGCGTGATTAGAATCCTAGTCTGCACATGGGCATGTTTGGGTAAAAAACCCCGCTGAGAGTAGCATAGTATCAGGGCCAACTGAGCTGGCCTCGCACCCTGAGAGACTGAATCAGAGGCTGTCTGCGGCGGGAACTTTCGCCGTTTTGCTCCTATACCCGGTGAAACAACTATGATTTTTATTCATAAAAAGAAGAAAAACCCCGCATGACTTCCTCTCTTGCAAGAATGACTAGAGATGGGGGCAACTGATGAGGGGAAAGAGAGAGAGAGAGAGAAGCACATGGCGGATGGTGAGTTCCCTGCACGAAAGAGGATGAACTAGTGAAGGGATAATGAGACAGACTATGTTGCGTCCCCTTGAAAGCAAAGGAAAAGAGGGAATACTCAACACTTTTGCAAAATGAGACTCCTGCAAAATACACCGAACACTACCAAAATCTAGTCAAGTGAGCAGTGTAAGGTGATGCTGTTAAGCGGGCGGTGAATCAGTTAGTGTATAATCAAATGTTTGATCAAGTATTCTGTCGGAACTCTCGAGTGCCAGGTACAAGTCAGTGAACAGCAATGACATCCAGCAGCTCGTTGGCCATTGTTTAGTAGCTCATTACCCTAGCAGGTTTCAAGTAAATAGTCGGCCCTCAGATCAATGCTCAGATCAATACTCGGAACAGTACTCTGGACCGTACTCAGAATGGTGCTCAGGCCAATACTCAACAAATGTTCGGCTCTCAATCAACAATTAATCTTCTTTCTTTCTTTTTTTTGTATAATTAATCATCAACCAATCAACATTCAGACAGCGCCCTGGAAACGGGACTCAGGCAACTAGTCTCAGACAATTCGACTCGGTTTCAGACAAATCAAACTCAGACTGGACTTAAACAACCCTCCACAGACTCAAGTGGAAGTCCGACGGGCTTACAAAAGTCTCAGCGAGCTCAAGCTATCTCTGAATTTGAATGATATCAGGCAAGATGAGTTACACGTGATTTTCAAGTTCTGCATACTTAGGTTCAGACACGGCGAGGAAAACATGAAAGGTAGTGAGGTGCTAATTGTAAAGTGCAACTCTGTCAGAGACAAGGAGGAGGGATAGGAAGAAGAAGCATACAAAGACATGGAACTACATAAAAAAGTTCAACGCGAGTATGCAATTCAGATGGTGAAAGGTGAAGTGTACATTGAGTACGTGGTCTACTTTTATGGGCACGACGATAAATTACACAGTACCAGCTCCTCACTGGAGACGGTAGAGCAGGCTAGAGCAAAGCTCGCCTGATCTCTGTGGTACCTGAATTCCTTTTCGCTACAATTTAGTAAGCATCAGAGTCTGTGAGCACTTAGCAAAGTCTGCAGCCTGCTATGTTGCACAATGCCTCATGAATCAACAAACTGGTAGCTCAATGTGACCGCGCACACCCAATTGTGCTCGGACAACACTCAATTAAGCTTTCATCAAGCAGATAAGCATCTGACAGTCAGGAAGTCGGTTAGTATCACTGTTGTCTACGATTCAGCATCCAATTGTCCGAGTTAGTTGGAGTTCTCAGTTGGCGACTAATCAGTAATCAATCAGCTTTCTGATCAGCGAATCAATCAGCTTTCTGATCAGCAGAGAGACAGCATTCAGACAGCAATCAGAAGACAGCAATCAAAAAGCAGCAATCAGAAAGGAGCAGTCAGAAAACTGCAATCAGAAAACAGCAGTCAGAGACAACAGTTAAAAACAGCAGTCAGAAATAGCAACCAGAAAATGGCATTTAGAACGGTATTCAAAAGGCACTCAAACGGAGGACCTGTCATTCAAGCACAGTCACTTTTCTCTACCAAGGTGTAACTACGCATCCGGACATATGAGAGAAATCAACCCCATCACTGTTGATCAGTCGGTCCTTGACAGTCTCAATCTGATCGCTGCCAGGGAGAGCTTCCCCTACAGGTACGTCAGGATTGATGGGTTCAAGCGAGAAGACATGTCCATCTTCATCGTGCTCACTGAGTTCGTTGAAGGTACAATCAGTGACCTACAGATCTTCCTGAAAAAGGGGAACGAGACGCACCCTCATTTTAATGCAGTGTGGGAAACAGTAACCGGGTATGTGCAGTGGAAGGCTGAGAGACTCCAGGGGAACACAAAGCTAGTCTATAACTTTGGTCCTGAGCTTTTCACTGGCTATCCCAAACCTCCGGTCCCTTACTATCTTACTGACGACTCTTATTGGGGTGGACTGGTGGACTTGGCAAAGAGGTACATATCGCCTGCAGTGATCAACTATGAGGCAGTGACTGAGCCTTCCGAGTTTCCACATCTCAGGAGGGGTATTTTCTCTCGGCCCTACCTTCCCACGCTATGGGAGGAATTTTGTGCCATGCTTGACTTCCGTATTATGGGACTTGGCTATAAGTGTCTGGAACTAGTGGGCTTCAGGTGGCTTTACATTCAGAAGTCACAACCTCAAAGAGTATAGAGACATGGCAAGAGGCCCAGACGACAAGCAATAAAGTGACAGATGAAGAGTGAAGTTCTGAGGGTTGAGTGAGGACTCTTGATTGGTGCTGGTCATGTTCTCTTCCATATGTACTCCCTGGTAGGGGTTTCACCCCCGGACCCCCGCCACGGGGCTACGCGACCCCC
>BFEA01000103.1:1452156-1464875 GCA_003427395.1 Chara braunii | reverse complement strand
GAGAGAGAGAGAGAGAGAGAGAGAGAGAGAGAGAGAGAGAGAGAGAGAGAGAGAGAGAGAGAGAGAGAGAGAGAGAGAGAGAGAGAAGAGGAGGACGTCAAAAGAGAGTGGCAGAGGCATAGAGAGAGAAAAAGAGAGCAAAGAGCGTTTGACGGACGTTATTCGAGACCCATAAAATATATAACCGTAGAAGTAAATTTCCTCTTCTTCCAATTCAAAAGTATCTCAAATTTAACTAAATGTTTCCTCCTCCTCCTCCTCCTCCTCCTCCTTCTCCTCGTCTTCTTCGTCTTCGTCTTTGTCTTCGTCTTCGTCTTCGTCTTCGTCTTCTTCTTCTTCTTCTTCTTCTTCTTCTTCTTCTTCTTCTCCTCCTCCTCCTCCTCCTCCTCCTTCTTTCCAGAAACGATAGACAGTCGTGACATGATTACTGTAAGCAACAGTGTTTGACCTTTGAAGTTTGAACTGCTGCCTTATCGTTGTTCAACCTATTAGCTGTGTACTTGCTTGAGGTAACAATGAGGTACTGCTCCTCGACCAGCATTCTTTGACAATTGCTTTGTCGTCACTCTCCGACCTGGCTGCTTCTGGCTTCCGTTTATCCGTTTAATTTTGGTAATTGTATCTTCTGATTCATTTTGATTCTTTCGCTCTTTCCTGCCTCCGTCCTTGTTTTTGCTGTGGCTAGATCTCATTCCTTGTGTGCATTTTTGTGTGCCTCATGAGGACCCAACTGGGCTGTGCACTCTGCTGGAGAGGGTGCTGCATTCTATTGCTTTTATGCTCTGTTTTTCTGAATGGATGGATTGATGAGTATGCATAAGGCTTGGAAACGCTTACGAGTGTTATCGGTGATGGTGCAATTGCGCAGGTACTATTCTGTCCTCCTTAGGTTTTTGCAGTCTGTTTTGTCAGAGGGAACGACAGTCCAGGAAACAAACGTAAGTTGAGTTTTATAGCCCTCTGCCATGAGATCTCTGCACTGCATTTTTTGTACTAAGGGCAAAAAGGGGAGGACAAGGTCATTTTGAAGAGATCTCTCTCTTTTTTTCTTGGACAATTTCTTGATGTGTGCACGGCATCTTTGTGCATAGGGGCCATGGTAATCTTCTTTGCAATGTTCTGATGCCGTCGGAAGTTCTGAAGCACGGCCCTCTTTTTGTCGTCGATTTTGCAACGGACTCTCGTTTTCCTTTCCTTTCTTGACGTGGAAGAGATTCTGGAAGATTATGATGCTAAAGCGTTCAAAGCATGCATGGAACAAAAATGCACACACAAAGAAAAGGGGTGATGTTGCATTGAAGTATATGTTCTTTTAAAATAACAAAGCAAGAATGGGAGGACTGGTGAAGCAGGGGTGGGGCAGTGATTAATCCTCTCTTTAAACCACCACTACCTCTGAGTGCTGAGGTGGAAAAGAACTGCGGGCCAAGCTTGTGGAAGCGCCAAGCTGGCACTTCCTGGTAGCGCCCGGCCTTGGGAGTTTGCCGAATGATTCATTTTGTTGTTTCGGCGTTGCCTGTGAAAGGTAGTTGTGGTTTAAGGAAGCAATCAAGGCCACTGTCTCACGGTTCGTCAACCCTAATGGACGGAAGCAAAGAGTGGGTTAAGGGATGCTGCTGGACCCGTTATCCATCTATGCCTTTTTTTTTTAATAATATATATATATATCGTATATATATATTGTCATATATATATCTGTTTGTGACGATATATATATATATATATATATACTCTTACTAAAGCGTGAGCGGGTCTCACGCAATGCCCCCGGGAGACCTGGCTGCCAGTCTTGGGTAAACGCTCGGGACAGGGGGGCCGGGCCCAAAAGAAACTGCATGTGAGTGTGGTGCGGCGGAGTCATGTGTTCGAATACAAGTACATAGTGCAGTGACGTTCGACATTTTTTTTTTTTCTTTTTTCGTTGGGTTTTTCAGGTTTCAGCAGATTTGTGCTTCTATTTTCTCTAGATTCCGTCCTTTTTTGTTCTTTTCTGAAAGCATCTTGCGTGGCGGCATTTTTTTTTTTTTTTTTTTTTTGTGTTTGTTTCTGTGGCACCCTTTCGAACCACGCAGGGCGCTGTTTTGTTTGGTTTTCGACTCTGGCGCTTTTGCAGAAAATATGACGGTGTATCTTTCCATGTTGTGATTTTTTTTTTTGCCCCCGAGTCGCATGTGGGCCTCTTAGCATTCATGTCCCATTCCCATGTGGGCCTCTCAGCACCCATGTCCCACTCACGTGCAGGCCTCTCAGCACTCATGTCCGAATAGAAGTACATAGCAGTGCCTTCGGGTGTGTTTTGATTCAATGCACAAAAGACAGAAAATATATGAAACTGCTTTGTTGTCAGCATCTGATGCATGCTCATCTGAAGATGAGTGATGCACATGTCCAATGAGAGCCAGCATGGTGAACAGGACTCAGAACAAAACGATATAATGCAATGTAAAGCAGCGGAAGACTCAAAGATATGACCTGACACGTCAGACCCGGACTCGAATGACACAGTCATCATCACACATGTCAAACAGCAAGGACAGGAATCATACATAGAAGAATGGTCCCTCCTGCGCACACACATGGGGAAGAAACGACGGATGATGAAGGGGAGGAGAGACGGCTGTAGCGCTTCGAGATGTCGTTTAGTCGTCTGTCCCCAGAGATGGAGAGGGGAGAGGAGTCAAGAGTAGAACTCGTAGTCGGCCAAGAAATAGTCTCCCCGTCAAATGTCCAGCCAATGTCCGTCCTCAAAAATGTCGAACCGGATCCTGGGCGCTCATAGGCCCGAAATAATCACTGCCTGAAATCTCTCTCTCTCTCTCTCTCTCTCTCTCTCTGTCTCTCTCTGTGAAGAAGAAGAGGAAGGAAAAAGAGGGAGGAGGAGGAGAAGAAGAAGAACAGTGGCTACGGAGGAGCGGAGAAGAATCGTGAGAAGAAGGAGAAGAAGAAGAACTCTCCTCTCTTGCGCTCTCCTGATGACGATGCCATAAATACTGACCAGCGAAGGTGATGACTCCCAATGCAGGTCGCTGCTGAAGGCCGGTCCGATGACCGGTATCAAGTCCCAGCTATGGTGCCCAGGTAAGTGTCTCTCTCCCTCGAGGACATGGCCTCCGCCAACCTCTCCACTCCAGCCTTCTCCTCTACTCCTCCAGCGCTGCTTTATTGCAGCTTTTCCCCAAACTGGCGCTGCTCCAGCAGCATGACGCCCGACTGAGGCTCCAGCCCGAATGTCCCCAAAGTAGGGAGGATTGGCCCAGCTATATACCGCTGGGCCTGGCTGAGCAGTCCTCGGTTTGCAATCAGGACTGTCGGATATGATGTCCGATCGATGGTCCTGATCGCAGGCCCAAGTCCTGGTCCTACGATCCTGGCCAAAACGGCCTGCCTGGGTCCCTACCGGACGTCCAGGCAAGCGGGGTCCTGATGACTGGGCCAGGCACAAACAGACGAATGCCTGGTCCAGTCCCACATACAGACAAATCTGAACCTGGCCTGCAATGGCCGAAACTGAAATCCACTGGTCCTAACACGCATCTGCCCCAACCGACACATCTGAAACAGAAAAATAGTCCAGACAAAACCCAACAAAAATAATAACTGCTGAATAAAGGAGAGCACACGTGGAACCAAGTGTGTGCCTGGCCTGGAAAATGGCCGTGGGCCTCCAGGTTGCTCACCAAAAATGGGTGCGAGGCCTCGGGGCCTGGAACAGCCGTCGGGCCCCAAAACAGGGCCCGTGTAGCGGCCTCAGCATGCTACAGCACGTGTATCCTGTTGGGCCTTGGCTCCAGCACTCACCGAATGTGCAAAATGAGAAAGAATGTGCCGCTAGAAGCTGGGATGAATCTCCCGTCAGAACATGGGAAGATACACTGCTGCTTTTTTTGTTTGGGGGGGCGTGGCCTCGTGGGTGCAGCGGCTTAGGGTGTAGACTCCTTTTTTCTGTCTTTTCCGAGAGGCGTTGGTCTTGGCTCCAGCATTCACCAGATGTGCAAAAAAAGAATGAATCTCCCGTCAGAACATGGGTTTTTGTTTTGGGGTGCCCTCGTGGTTGCAGCGCCTCAGGGCATACTCGCACTATGAATCTCATAGCCCCTTAGTGCATACACGCACTATGAATCTCCCGCTAGAACATGGGGAGATGTACCAGTATATTTCTTTTCCTTTTTGGTAGCCCGAGTAGGGCCTTGGCTCCAGCACTCACCAAATGTGCAAAATATGAATGAACCTCCCGTTGGAACATGGGAAGATACACAGCTGTTGCTTCTTTTTTGGGGTGGCCTCGTGAGTGCAGGGGCTTGGGGCATGGTGTTTCGCGCAGGCCTCCCTGCCCTCCCTCCCTGCCCCATCTTCTTCACCGCAGCTTCGCTGCGGCGGGGTCCCGTTAGAACAGGGGAAGATACAGAGCTGTTGCTTTTTTTTGGGGGTGGGCTTGTGAGTGCAGGGCTTTGGGGCATGGTGTTTGGTGCAGGCCTCCCCGCCCTCCCTCCCTACTTTGTCCCGTCTTCTTCGCTGCTGTGGGTCCACTCGTTAATTTAAAGGAAGGACTGGTGGAACAGACTGAAAGAATGCAAGCCAAGGTAATGGCTTCAGAAGAGGGTAGTCTGGGTGCCTACGGCCAACGCCTACCGTAGGCTGTAGGCGCGCCTACCGGTCGGGCTGACCTGTAGGCGGTTTGCCGACCGGTCGGCACACTGCCTCACACTTTTTTTCCTTCTTCTGAGTACATGACTGTTCTTGCTTGAGCAGAACAGCCCAAATCCGCAATAAATCTTTTGCTTTGGGGGGGTTGGGGGGGGGAAGAGTGAGGGAGGTTTGGGGGGTGTTGGGAAGGTGTTGGGCTCAGGGGGGATTCAGGGGGGGGGGGGGGGGGGGGGGGGGGGGGGGGGGGGGGGGGGGGGGGGGGGGGGGGGGGGGGGGGTGGGGGGGGGGGGGGGGGGGGGTTGGGGGGGGAGTGTTCGGGGGGTGTTTGGGGGGTTCTGTGGGGGAGGTTCTGGGGGTGTTTGGGGGGAAGAAGAAGAAGGAGAATAAAAAGGAGAGAGGAAGAAGAGAAAAAAGAACAAGATGAAAAAGATGACGATGAAACAAAGAAGAAGATGAAGGCGAAGGTGAAGAAGTGAAACAAGAAAAGAGAAAAGGAAAAAGAGAGGCTGTGCTTCCTTCCCTCTTCTATGACATGGTGATGCGGTTTCTTCTAGCGGCAGTGCCACGAGGAGCAACATGAGAGTTACATCTTCTCTCTGGGAGGCACCACCATGACGCCCGCTGGAGGGCCACAAACCGGCACTCTGCAGAAGTGGGAGCAGCAGAATGGTGAGACTTGCTGCTCTGCTCTCTCTTTTCTTGACGGTGGGCAGCTTCTGGGTGCCCAGCCTGCCAGGCAAAGCCGGCTCTTGAGGCCGATGACGCTCCAAGGGCCCGGTAGGACCCCGCAATAATTTGTCGTTTTCGTGTGGGGTGCCTACCGGTCGCCTGCCGGTCGGCGCTGACCGGTCCTTCCGTCGGCAGGTCTGCAGAATTGTATACATATCACATTGAGTATTATTGGAGCTTTCCTCCTCCTCTCCACTTCTTTTCTACCTATGTCTCTTTTCTGGTTACTCACTGCTGAAGTTTGATACTGTATTGTGTAAATGGGACTACATGCATGATTCTTCTGTTGAAAGCTTCTTGTGAGTTTTGGGTTCATTTTGTTATCGCTCTTATGAGATCTAATTATTTGGTGATGATATCTAATCAATGTAATGATTGTTATCCCATTGATTATGACACCTACTCAATCGACTCAAGCTAGTTATGAAATCTAACCATTTAGTTATATGCTTGTTTGTCCTGCAATGTGGTGGCACAGGTTCTCGGTCTGGTTGTAGCGCTTCGTCCATTTCTTCAGTATGGGCTTCTACAGGGCCGGCAGGGTTTGCTTGGAAGGCAGGCGAGGTCACCCCTTGCAATAACTGCCAGCAATATATTGAACTCGAGAATTGGGGGTGCTTCACAAGTCTGTGCTACTGCTGAGGGAAACCCAGTGCTGGGTGTTGAAAGTGGCGGTGCGAAATGTCATGATACTATGCTTGAAGACAGGAATGCCAGCAGAGGAGACGAGCACCCACTGACAACTTCACAGACCGCACCTTGCAGTGATTCCTGGCTGAAGAAAAAGACGAGCAGTGATGATGGGAAGGTGGCGATTGGATGTGGGACAAAAAGTGGGGCATATGTCCCACCGCATTTGCGTGGCGGAACAGGGACAGCAAAAGATGCTGCTTTGGCAGGTAGCCGCCAATCTAATCCTGAAAGATTGTTCACAGCCGGTGGGCAATGCCCTCAAGAACTGGAAGTTGGAATTGACAGGGTTGTGGATGCTTCACCAGATGGATCTCTAACCTCAAGGGTTGTCGCTTTGTCTCATGAAGAAGGGGCTTTGTTCTCATCAGATTCAGATCTGAGTGACAACGACGGCGGAGATGGTGATCGCTTCAAAAGTTCGAAGACAAGAGTAAATGCACTCTTTTGTATACAGGTACTTGTTTCCATTGTTTCTGTTTGCTGTATGGCTCTTCAGTTGAAAGTGAATCTTCTTCTTCTTCTTTGTTCACCCAAAAAAAAACAAGCCCCTTGTATTCTGGGGGGCGTCAGTCCGGTTGCTCAACACCGGCAAGCAGAGAGAAAACAGATAGATTGTCGGGCAGACTGATAGTACAGCCCGTCAAACCCGCGCCGCCCGAGATGCAGCATGGGGGGGAGCTGAGGAGGCCTATCGAGATGGCCATCCGCTCATCCTCGTCCTGGGGCACATGTAATTGCTGGGAAACAGATCTATGTATCCAGATGTCCATTACACGTGTCCCAGGAGGGGAGGGCCCGGGTATAATTCGAACTTTGGGGTTATTAATGATGCTGGTTCGCACATATATGTGCCCGGGTACGAGTTTTATGCCCTGGGCAGCGCAAAGTCGAAAAGAAAAATAAAATAAAAAAAATCGATTAGCAACTATAATGTGTAGAATTGCAATGCAAAGAACTTTTGGCTGAGGGTCACCTCAGAATCCAGTACTGGATGTGAGCAAGTCCTAGGGTTTGGGATGAGAGTTTGAAAACACACACTAGCTCCAAAATTAGGCGTCCGAGTTAAGAAGGCCGCCGTTCTTCCCAGGCAGATATTGCATTGAACAATGAACATCCAATTTCCAGAGGCTCGTCTGGCAGCTGAGGGAGTGGTGGTGAAGGGTTTACAACTTTACGCTTTACGGTCAAAATCACAGAGTCTGGTGATTGTGGTTTAGGATCTGTAGGGTTTATGGTTCATTCCTTATGGCATGAGCAGTCGCCGCTCTCGTACCTCTGGATGCCAATGGTTCAAGGCCATCGGAAAGGTAGCATGCCTATAAGTGGCATCGTGGAGGGAACATTTGGCAGGTCTACGCAAGGTAACAGGTCTTTGCCCATGGTAATGGTAGTCGTTATAGCTGGACTTCCAAATTGCCTATCAATGAAATGAAAATGGATCCTCCTAGAAGCAAGCAAGGAACAACCAAGGAGAGGAAGTCGTGCAGTCATGTAGGCACCACTGAAGAATTGTGGCAATCAGCAGTTGGAGGTTGAGTGGGAGAAAATGACATGATTCGCATTTAATGTAGAGTGTGGACAGTCAATAGCTGATAAGCTTTCCATTTGATATGCTCTGGGCCTTGGTGTACTGGATGAAGGTCAAATGACAGAGTGGGTATTTTTTCACGGTGTACTCGTCTGGACGGGTATTGTAGTGTGGACCCGGTGGGTCAATTACTTGTTTATTATTGATTAATTAAATTTATTATTTATATTTTTACTACCGAACGGCCGACGGTACTGATGAGCATGCTGCATTCTCACAGGCGATTGCTCGAGTTCATCCTAAATCTCTACATTCCTGTTGGTCGATCCTTCTGCCCACAGATGGGGTGTTACACTCAAGGTAATTCCACCCCATGCCCACCCCCCTCTGTGCCTGTGATTCCTTTCGTCAATTCACCCCACAAATGCACTAACCCACCCACCCAAACACACACACATGCACAAAGAGAGAGAGAGTTGGGGATTCTTTTGAAAACACGCACCCACACACAAACACACACACACACACACAGCTGTTGTTTTCTTGAACATCTGTCATCCAATTTTTTGTCCTTTTATTTTGTACGCATGCACTCCTCTACCATTACAACCCTCACAAATCTTTTGCTGTTGCTTTGTTTAACTTTTGCCGTCCAATTTTGTTTACTTTTTTTTGTTATGCATGCACGCACCTCTACCTTTGCTGATTGGCATATGTCTTATTGTTCCCCCTATTTGTTACCGGATAGGGCAAGGGTATCCAACTGGTCAAAAACAGCAAACTGAAAAGTATTTACAAGTGCTCTTATGTTTTCGTTCTGTTTAATTAAGCCTGTGCGTGCCGAAAAGACATATGCCAGAAGGCCCAGAAGTGGATATCTGCGATTTCTTTTTGAAAATTGGAAAGGACTCTGTCATTTATCAGGGCTTCCTTTGTGCTGGGTAAATCTCAGTGTTTGAAGCATGTATGTTTTGTTTTAGTGTTGGACATTTGTTAGAATTGGAACGATACAGGGAAGATTAGCATGAGCCCTGCGCAATGTGATCACACATAAATAGAGAAATGGTATTGAAACCACAACTACTTGCCCAGCCAAAACGAGCACCTGTAAATGTATATTTCCGGAAGTTTCCGAAGCTTGAGATTACCGGAACGCAATGTACTAAGGAAAATCATGAAGTTTTGTTTATTGTTGTGTCAGGCTCTTTTTCCTGAATTCAGTCCTTACGCCTTGCTGAATTGAAAAGACATTGTTGATAATCTTTTGTGGGCCGAATGGTGAAAGATTCCCTCCAAGACTGAGTGTCGTGAAATGAAGCTTTCCTGCCGGCGTAGCTTCTTTTGATGATGACCTTTCTGCTTCGCATGCTTATGATTTTTGCAGGCCTCAGCAAGGTACTGTTGTAGCGAATATGCTTTTTGACCCTGTACCAAAGGTAGGACTTCGATGCCCTATGTTCTGCATTCATCCATGTGGTACACTCCTCCCTATGACCATCTCGGGTATGAGCTCTGAGGACTAGGTACAAACTGTACAGTTAGGATCTTCAGGGATCGATCTTAGAGTCACTGTTGCACTGCCACTGTTGGGTGGTGGTCGGCTTTCAGAGCAGGACAACCTGAAAAAGACATGAAAGAGAGAGAGAGTTTAGAAAGGAACTAAACTCCATCCCCACCTTCTCCTTCTCATTCTCCGCCTCTCCTCCTTCTCCTCCTCCTCCTCCTCCTCCTCCTCTTCCTCTTCCTCCTCCTCCAGTGTCTTCTTCTTCTTCGTACTGCTCTGCTCCTTCTCCTGACCCTGTTTCTTATTCGTCTTTGTCTTTTTCTTTCTTCTCTCTTCTCTTCTTTCTTCTTTTTCTTTCTTCTTTCTTATTTTTGTCTTTGGCTTGGACGTACAATGGTGGTCAGAGTTCCCGGTTGCCTCCTTCCCTCTTTTTCTCTCCCTTAGGGAGGTCCTTTCCGATCCTCATCCCGATCCGTTGTTTCCCCTCTTCCTCCCCTGTTCCCCAACTCCTCAGTTCATTGGCAGTTGATTGTTGTGATGACTATGGTTCTAGGGGAATCTGACAATTCAAAAAACGATTCTGCTGCCTGTCTCGTGTGGAGGCCTTCTTGCAAGGGACTACGGGATGGTCAGCAGAATGCTGATCTGATCTGGCAGGCGCTCAGCTCAAGCTGCTTAGGTCTAAACGGTAACCTGTTGGGATGATTGGTTAGTGGCAATGCTGGCTTTTAAAGACTTGCGACTGGTTCGTGCAGATGCCTGAGGGTGTGATTGGCAGGTGGCAAACAGTATGGAAGCTGAAGATGAATTTTATTTGGACTGTCTCATGGACTGCACTGAACGGATTGATTGGTGGACCGAATCATGTCAAGTGACTATGCATAATAAAATCAGCAGAAAGGGAGCTACCATCTGTCTTAAAGGGACACAAACACCTTTGTTGTATACCCCTCGGCAGAACCCCATCAGCGGCCCATTGGCAGCCTGGTATACCATCTATAACACTGGTGTAGGATTTGACCCTCTGTTGAGTTTTCTGTACAGATTGTCAAACCCCGGGAGAACATCTTATCCCCTTGTTATACCCCTTGAGGCAGTGGTTATCTTCTGTGACAGGCAATGGGTTAGGGCAAAAGTCGACCTGTGGCCAAGAAGGGTGAGTTTGGCAGTAGTCGTCCTGGATTTGGTAGCAGTTTGAAGGAACCATGCATTTGTCTTTTCGTACGTATTATGTAGCCATCCAATGCAAAAAAGCAACTTTCGCTCTTAGGGAAGCCTTTGTGATGACTGTGGTGTTGGTCTTCAAAGTTGTGACGTGTTCATTCTCTTCGCTCCAGGTCCGTTGTGCTGCGGCAAGTGTCCTTGCAGCGATGCTGGATGGACCTGCACGTATTTTTCTTCAAGCGGCAGAATGGAAAACATTAGCTAGGAAACAACAGCCTTTCACAAGCTTGTCATCGACACTTGGTCAGATTGTTGTTCAGCTTCACACAGGTAACCATTGTTACGGTAGAGCGCCCCCCTCCCCCTCCCCCCACACCCACCCACCCACCCACCCACAAAAGAGACCACCTTTATTGCCATTCCCCTCCCTTTTTCTCTTCAGTGTTCTTCTTCTGTTTGATTTGTCATACCAGGCTCTCTCCTATTTTCACCACTTTCCTGGAGTATGTGCGAAATGCCCCCTTCCCCCCCCCCCCCCCCCCCCCCCCCCCCCCCCCCTCTCTTTCCCCCTCCCTTTCCCCCCATCTCTCTCCTCCTCCCTGCCCCCTCTCTTTGTTATGTATGCATGTGTAGAAACATTGTGTAGGCACCCGTTCTCTCTCCTTCATTCGGCATCCAGAATAGCTCTCATCTTCACAGTCATTCTCACAATTTGTAGGTCATCATCTCCCCTCCTCTCATCTTCGCCACCTTGTCAGTGCCAAAATGTCAAGTACTATTTCCCTCTCTCTATCTCCTCCATACTGTGGGCCCGCAGTCCCTCAAGTCTTCCAGGTAATGTTCTAAGTGTGCATCTAAACTGGGAGCAAGTGGGTCTAGCTATGTGGCGGCAACGCCAGCAACAGCATGAAGGACGTGCAATGGGTGATCTGTCATGAATACATGTTGAGCTCAGGTCTGTTTATCAACAATTACATGGCTGTACCCGTCAGCCACATGGGCTAGGTATATGTTCTTCTGTTTGACAACAGGGAAGCCTGTTTTTTTCCTTTTTTTGACCTCCAGCAAGCTGGGCCAATCCCCGTTCCATCCGTTCAGACAGGAAAGAAAAGAACCTTAGGAATCGGCTCGCTAATTGAACGAACCAACTGAAAAAGGGCAGGCCTCCGGAAACCAGAGCGGTGGTTGTGCAAGGTAGTGGTGGTTTTATCACAATTCCATCGTCTAATGCTATCGATGATGCCTCACGAGTTATTGAATTTGCCAACAGCCACTCCTCTCAGCTGTTCGTATGCTGCACTCATGCTTAGCGGGAGGATAGATGTCCGAAATTCTCAGAATCAGGTCTAATTCTTGATGTTGGCTGTAACTACCTTGACTGGGGAACCTCCAATTTCAGAATCCGAAGAACAAAACTGAACGGAAGTATGGTTCTTGTCTACGACTGACGAAGCTTGGATGACTGGTCTGCTCTGATTGAGTCCAGGGCTGCAGTATGCCATCAAGAATGAGACGCATGTGCCAACCTTGACCGGTGTTCTAAGGGCGCTCTCTCTCCTTGTGTCGGCTTCTCCGTGAGTAATTCCTGCCTTGCCAAGCCCTCACTTCCCACATGGCTGGCCACTCCATTCCTTTGCAACAGTTGTCCTCTGTCAAGCCCGCCACTCGCTTCCCTTGCGATAGTTATCTCCTCTGTCAAGCCCACCATTCGCTTCCCTTGTGACCGTTTTTTTTTTTTTTTTTTTTTTTTTTAATTTATTTAATCAGGACCGTTTCTCGATTTATGCGTGTCATTATCCTCTGCCAATGAGTAATCTTCATCTGCCAGTTACCCTCTGTCAAGCCCGCCACTCGCTTCTCTCATGGCTGTTATCTTCTGCCAATTTGTAGTCTTCACAACAAGACAAAAAGCCTTAGGACCATAGTTGCGGCGCACCTCGGTGCCCGGATTTGCGCACGAATTGCGCACCGCGCGCAGCGCACTGGAAAAATTAGGTCCACAAAAAAAAAGAGAGAGAGTAGGGGTTTTGTAATTTCTTAGGGCCCCCAACTCGGCAAAAATGTTAAGCTCACCGCACGAGCTCAGAAACCGGCCGTACCCCCAGCTCAAATTTTCTTTTGGGTAAGGGCTGCCAAATTTCGATTTCTGCAGGCCCTTTGCCCAAAAGTTTCAAAATGGCAAAGCATGAAATACTTAAAAAATAGGGCTCATTCCATCTTTTTTTTGAGGCGGGGTATGAAAGATGTTCTTCCCGCTCCCTTCTGCAAATCCCACACAGTGGTGGGGTAAGTTCGCAAGAAGGGGTAATCGCCTGGTACGACCTGCCCCGCGAAGCTTCGCAGAAATCACAAGTTGCGTTTTCTACGGCCAGCCGACCACCAATATATGCTGAAGATTGGCGTTCAGGTCTGCATGTCGGCAGTTATGGGTTAGGATGAAGATGCCCGTGGCTCTCT
>BFEA01000103.1:1429539-1446340 GCA_003427395.1 Chara braunii | reverse complement strand
CACGCCTCACCTCCACGCCTTCCCTGACCCTCGCGCCCCACCCTCGCCCCCTGCCCCCGCACCCCTGCCCCCACGGCCAGCCATCCGCGCCCCCAAGGTGGGGTAAAAACGGGTTTTTCAAGGTTTGGGCCACGGGGTGCGGGCTCCTGCTGCGCACCCCCTATTTATTTATTTATTTTTCTTTTTAAACAAAGCCCCATCTATTCTGGGGGCCATCAGTCCGGTTGCTCGTCACCGGCATGCCAAAAGTACATGAGAAGCAGTTGAAGAGGAAAAGAAAGAGTAGATCAGATAAGAGTCAGATACAGCCACCCTTGCAGCTCTAGTCGCTTACACAAGGGAGGGGTTTGCTTCGGCCGCTCTTCCCCCGAACCATGACTCATTTGCAGGGTGCACTTGCTGGCTGGGAAGCTTACTGTCAGCACCCAGACACATAGCATGTGGATCCTGTAAATGGCGGGGCGCGGGGGAGAGCCGGCGGGCAGCCTCACTGGCCGGTCAATGTCCAAATTCTAACTGAATATCTATTCCCCAGTCATTGTCCCTACCTTCTATTAAATGATACTATCTTACTGTTTCCTTGCCATTTGCTTGACATCCATATACTTTGCCTATTGCCTACTTTACTACTACAAACTACAATATATCATAAGCCTCATGCTTGGCCTCACATTATGTGCCCATTCCCTATCTTGGGGTATGCCCCTAGTACTCACAAGCTCCCTTTGTTCCGTACGGTCTATGTATAGTACCCCGGCTTTTTCATTACAGCTTTGTCCCTTCCCACCCTCCCCCTTTCCTCACATACTTGTACCCCCACCCCTGCTTTCTTCCTATCCTATCCTCATCCCTCTCTTTGTGTGCCTACCCTACAACTTGAATCTATCCTATTCTCATCCATTCCCACTAACTTCTGAACCTCTATATTACACATCGGTCTCCGCTTGACATGTTCATCGCCGCAACAGAGGCCCAAACGAGACACTTGACTGGGGGTCTGGTACCAGCAGCTGTGGATATGAGTTCCATCTCCTCCAAAAGCGATCCTTTCCTTCTCCTGCTCAGTCACACCGACAGAAGTCTGCCTGAATGGCTACTCAAATATTTTCCATAGCTTGTCCCTGATATGCCTGCAGGGTGGGGGCCGGGCCCTGTCTGCATCGCTCGTTTCTCAGGGTCCAGATGGTCCATATTAGTGCTGCTCTCACAATTTCCATTGCCAGCTGATTCTCCGGCTGCAATCTATTGGCCTTCACCAGGGTTCGCAGGAGAATGAGCGCCTCATCTGTTTCTGCTACTTCCAATGGGGTGTGCTCTGCTATTTGCGCCCACCACGTCCAGAAGGCCTTGATTACTGGGCATTGCAGGAAACAGGTGAGGTATGGTCTCCACCTCTCCGCATCCTGCCGCACATTGTTGCTCCTTATGGCAGCTTCTGAGAGCCAGCCATTGCGCTGTCGGAATGGCCAGATGATAGATTTGCCATAGCAAGCCAGCCAGTTTCTGATCCAGCAGCGCCGCCATAAGAGCACATTGCACGTTCCACTTACGCTGAGTCCATCTTTCGTAATAAACGTCTGGAAGCCAGTCTGTCTTGGCCCAGCGACTCTTGAGTTCCCCACAGATGTCGCGTGGCTCTAGCAGGGAGTTAGAGATGTCCTTGTTCATCAGCTGCTGCAGCGGGGTTGTTCTCTTATGCATCCTCTGAGGAGGCCACTCCCAATCCCGCGGGTCCCAACTTAAGTCTCGCTGCCGGTGTGCCACCCTAAATGGGCAGAAATGGCCTTGTCCCTTCGTCCCTCCCTCGCATACCACTACAGTCTCCGCATTTGAGGATGTCCCCCACCTTTTTTTTTTTTGATTTTTTTTTATTNCCTGCCATAGTCCTCCCTCCTGCCAGATCGCTTCCCGCCTCCCTCCTGCCATACCCACCATAGTCTCCCTCCTCCATCCTGCCATACTTCTCCATCCTCCCGCCCACCAGATGGCCTCCCTCCTCCTCCATATGTCCTCTCCTCCCTCCCTTCCTCTTCTAAAAAAAAAGGAAAAGCTTCACCCGATTCACCGCCATTGTCTCCCTCCCTCCTCATCTGCCATATCTTCCCTCCTCCCTCCTTTGAGGAGGCACCCCTCCCTCCTACCTCCCGCCATAGTCCTCCCTCCTCCCTCCCGCTACAGTCCTCCCTCCTCCTCCCTCCCACCAGACCGCCTCCCTCCTCCCTCCCGTGATTGTCCTCCCTCCTCCTTCCCACCATAGTCCGCCCTCCTCCCGCCTGCTATAGTCCTCCCTCCCTTCAGATCGGCTCCCTCCTCCCTCCCGCCAGATCGCCTCCCCCCTCCTCCGCCATATCTCCTCTGCTCCCCCCCCTCCCCTCTTCCCCCAACGCACAGAAACCGATTTGCATTAAAAAATAAAATGAGGGCGGATTTGGGTGGTACTCGGAAAGTGCAGCAAGGCCGGACAGTCAGAAAATAAAATAAAATAAATTCTGTGGATTTTTTGCATACCCGGACCGGGGTACCCCGGGCGGGGTCCCTACCCGGCCGGGTGACCTGGGAAAGCTAGGTTGTAAATCGATTAAAAAAAATTAAAATCAAAATTCTAAACGACAAGTTTCTCCCAGGACCCGAAGTTCCAGCTATTTTCTCCTTTTTTCTTATTTCCCCCCTCCTCTTCTTCCTCCTCCTCTTCAACCACGACTACCTCGCTCTGCAAGGAATATCAGCAAGAGCGATAGACAGAAAACAAGTTTCAAAATCACGCAGAAGTCCAGATAGTCATGTACCAAGCAGAGAACTCGAATGCACCAAGAAAAAAAAAAATTGTACAAAAAAATGCACCAAGATTCCATCCAAATAAGAGCAAAGCAACTCGTGTTTCAATGTCATCACCAACACAGTATCCAATGTCGCTCATCTCTGTCTGGCGCCCGGCACCCAGCCTACTCTACTGAGCCTATCTAGCCTATCTACATTCTCGGAACAGGATCACTCCGACGTTGAAGACCAATGTACATGACGTCAACACCAGTGCAGACCTCCCACATACACCAGGTACGTTCTCTCTCCTCTTCTCATCAGACCTCGACCACCCACTCATGCGCCTCCTACCCGAAGACCTGCTCCGCCTCTCAACCGCATGTGCCCCTGCAGCCCGGCTATGGCTGCCGTTCGCCCGCTGCCCCGCAGCGCCCCTCTCACCTCATAGCGCCCGTGTGCGCCCCAGCCAGCAGGGCACACGCAGACACTTGTACGGCAACGCAGCAGCGTCTCCGCATTGCCTGCCTAGGCCAGAATGCCGGCCTCTGGCCAGCGACCTTCCTATATGGAAGTCGAGGCCTCTATTTCTCTGCGAGGACCTGGCTGAGGAAGCTCCCAGTAGCTTCCAGTCGGGCCCCAGGTGTCTGTGTCCAGGCCCTGTCCGACAGTTGGGGGCCTGGGCCCTTTCTGGTTATGCACGTCCAGGCAGCCTCCAGGCTCCTTCGTGATGTGTCGGCCTCGCACTGGGTGTGCCCGGGGCGCAACCACCCGGACCTGGGCTCAACTGCTTGACGCAGTTGCTGTTTCTGAAAGGAGCCCAGGGAAAGGCTCACGTTGCACTTCAACCAACTGGGGTGCTGCAACTGTCTGATACCCACATCGGAAAATGCTGAGATAAGGGCCTCTTATGGATATTCAGGCCCGCTTTCACTTAGGGCGGGCACGAGGCTTGCTGGGGGCCACAGCCCAGATCATGTGCATGTTGGCTAGGGCCCTGTCAGGGCACATTCCTCACAGCTCTTCTTTTCTTTTCTTTTCTTTTCTGATTTTTTTTTATTGGGGGGGGGGGGGGGGTTCCGGAGCTGGGGTTGGGGGTGCCCACCCCCGGACCCCTGGACCCCTGCCGGGGCCCTGGGGCCGGGGCTCGACAACCCTGACAAAATCTGTTGTTGATCACTTGATGCTACCAGATACAGAGCATGCAGTTCTTCAAACTGGATTGTGTTGAATCTGTGCGTTGTGGTGTAAAAAACAAAGGTGCACCACGAAAACAAAATTGAAAGAAAAAGAAAAACAAAATCGACAACAAAAAGGGAAAATCGTTTTTGATTTTTTTCCCACACGTTGAATACGATTTTGAGGTAGCATCTCAAGCGAATGGTGTGCGAAACATACTTTATTAAGTTTATTTCCAGATTTTCTTATGTTTTTTCTGCAGTTCTTTTTGTTTTTTTTGCTGGGGCTGCCTGGGCCCTGGCCTGGGACCTTGCTCAGCCGTCCCACTTGTGAAGCGAGCAGCAGCCCGGACATCCAGCCAGGTAGCCCAGGAGGGAAGTTCTGATAAGGGAGCCCGGAAACACAAGTAGAAGAACAGGGGCCGTTTGGGGGTAGTGAGCAATGAATTCCCTCAAACATGGCTCCCTCAACCAGAACAGGGGGTGGCATCTGGAGTTCAATGTCATTTAAAAGAACTCTAGAGCATACTTGCGGCGCATCTCATGCGTGGGGACGCGGCACATGCGGCGCACAGTGCACACGCATGAGATGCGCCGCATGTGATGCGCCGCATCAAAAAAAAAAAAAAAAAAAAAAAAAACACAGAAAGTTCAGAGTGGGGTGGCCAAACCCTCCCCTCACCTCTGAAAATCAGAGAGCAAGAGGGAAAAAAGTTTGGGCCATGCGATACCCCAMAACTGTGGGCACTCGTCTATGCATGCGAGTATTCATGCCCTACTGGGTCCAGCCTCTTTTCCGAAGGGCCCTTACAGCATATTAGCTGGGGCCCTTTGTGTAGCAGAGGCGAACTTCACACTACCCACTTCTAGGCGCGGGCCAAGAAAATATAATCTGGATTCGAATCCAGGTCTCTGCATCTCGGTTATGGGTCGCTATTTCTCGTTGTTCTCGTTTTCCATTTCTTTCGTTTTCCTTTTCTTTTGTTTTTCTTTCTTCTGTTTTCCTTTTCTTAGGAATACGTGCAGTGGCCCTCAGGGCCTCTAATCATGACCATGCATAAAAGACAACATATGGCGGCGTACTATTCCACGTTCTGCAGAAGATTCATTCTAATTTTGCACATTTGGTGAGTAGTGCAGCCAAACCCTGAGAATCACGTGTAGAGAACAACAGGCCATAGCTTACTGACCAACCCATAACTGCTGAATTACAAACCTGAATTCAAATCTTCACTATATATTCGGCCAGCTCGTCGTGCAATTCACGTTCACTGCCTGCCTCGTTTTTGGATGGGGGTCTGGGCTTTAATGCCGTGAGGACCCTTAAGAGTGCCTGCATTGGCAGCCTGAGGTGTGTTAAGGGGATCCTTTGCTCTCACACACCCCTGAAAAACAACAAAATGGAGTTGAGAGGAAGGATGTAGGGGCCCATCCACACACCTTAAAAAAAAAATAAAAAAATAAAAAATAAAAAATTGAGCGCATCACCAATTTGCGCATGGCGCATGGCGCATGCGCACCGCATGGCGCAGCGCAGAAGTGCGCCGCAAGTATGCTCTGGAGTCGAGATCTGGTCAGCATTTTCCCCCTTGTCTTTATTTCATGGGACGCTGAGCCTAGTTTAGGAGAGCTGTAGTGCCCCAGCAATAAATCGGAGCTTCAGTTTTGAGGAAAATACAAGAAAGGAAAAAACTTCTGGAACAGTGAAGTTGAGCTGAGTTCATTTTGGGTGACCTTCCTGAACGGGATGGACCATGTTATGACCCAGGATGGCTGGATAGTATGCATGCTTACATTGTGCATCCCTCTGTTGGCTTGCTTTTGGGGGGGGCTGTCTGGGTGGGCTTTGTGAGATGCAGGCGTTGAGAGCTGCTGCCCACAATTATACGAGTGCGCTGACTCCTAAATGGGATGTCCTACAGTCATTGATTTCAAGGATGATAGAGAAAAGAAATGAAAGTCGAGTTGCTGTGGCTGTGGACGAATGTGGCAATTGGAGAGGGGCTCCTCCAAAAGCCAGTGACAGCTGTGGCAGTGGTGATGACAAATCAGTGCATGCCGCTGTGAAGGTTGGTGATGATGTTTGCTTGTTAGGGCGCCATTTCTCTACATTATAGTGTCTGCAAACAGGCACAAATACTTCTTCTCTTGTTGTATGGTTTCGTTTGATCTACTTTGATGCTTAATGCATTTATCGCAGTATACCTATCTGTAACTTGTTGTCAATGAACCGGCAGCAGGCATTCCTGTCTGTACTTCATTTTTCTCATTTTTTAAATAGTCACAGCACCGGGACTTCTGAGGAGGGCACCCATTCCAGTACGATTCTGAGCGAAGTGTGCTTGGCTTCCGATCTCACATGGGATCTAGCATATCAGATGTGGTATGACCGTACCATGAAAATTCTAACCATTTCTCGATTTATATGTGCCATCCTTGCGCAGGGGCCGTGCTAATCTTCTCTGTATCGTTCCAATTTTAACGGATGTCTCAAAGGACAAACTTCTTGTTATGTATTCTGACTCTTGTGACTTATTGTCAATAAACCGGCAGCAGGCATCATCCTCATTTTCTGTAACTTATTGTCAATAAGCAACAGGCAATGATGAGCCTGTCGTCCTCCTCCTTATCCACCCCCGAAAATTCCAGTAGCTTCTCGGTGCTGCGAATTCCACGTAGCTGCAGGATGGTTGCAATGCTCGATTGCATTGAGAGGCTCTTCTGCTCTCTACCACTGCCTATATCGTGTTATACGGGCGGAGCTACCCAGTTATCCTTAGGCCCTTGCCCTTGTTCTGTGGCAGAAGAACGATGACTTTCAGGTCAGCCTGCAGGGCACTCTTGGTACTGGATGTACCAACCTCTAATCTAGTCCATGAGGAGGCTTGTATCTGGGTATGCCATGCCTCCAAGTGTACTGAACTGCGGCTGACATTCACTTCCTCGACAATCCCTACTTGTACTCGAAAGGTTTACCTTCTTGGCCCCGCACCGTCTGGGTTCCAAGTCCCTCCATCCAGGACTTCAACCTTTTGTCGTTCCATTGAGAATAGCACAGCCGGCCGTCAGCGTCCCCAACCAGTTGGCGAATGACCTCTCGACGGATCCACCCGTGTGCTGCTGGTCGGTCCGCCACAAAATTCCAGTGGGACCTGAGGTGGGGATGGCCGACCACCAGGGGTCCTTGCTGGGCCCAGTAGTGCGTCTGGCAGCCCAGCTGGTCTCTGTTGTCGACTCATTGGCAAGGCCAGCCTTTTCCAAAGCCAGACTGCAACAAAAGAGCTGGCTCACCCACCTTTGACCTCATTGCAAATGTGAGGTGGAATGTTATTGCCGTCCCGGAAGCCGTGCTCTCTCCCCCTGACCCACAATTTCACCCGCCAAACACCAGCCAACAAGGAAAGTGATCAACTTCTTTTTGTTGTTGTTCTTCTTCCACTACTTGAAAAATTGTGATTGTACTCCTGATCGGTCCACTAAAAGGCAGCGCTGTGCGCATTTTGTACACGTTGAGTTTTGTTTTTTTTCTGCAGATTTTTTTTTTAGGGTTAATAATGACTTAAATTTAAAGCATTTTTGGGAACATTTCGGCAACATGGACATGCCAACTTGACTGCGAACTTGTCTACAAGAATGGAAACATGATTGCTGTCTTTCGTGCATGCTTGCAGACATGTCTCCAAACGTCCAAGCAAAAGCAACCCTCCCAGTCCCTACAACCCTCAACCTGTTCCCTAAGAACACCCTCGTATAGCAACTCCCCTGGCACTTCCCACCCCTGCCTACAACTTGTCTGCAAAAACGCAAGCATGATTGCAGTCTTTCACACATATTTGCAGACATGTCTGCAAACGTCCTTGCAAGAATGCATGATATTGCAAACGTCCTTGGCAGACATGAGTGCCGTCTTCAGACATGGTTAGAGATATGTCTGCAAACA
Organism: Chara braunii; assembly: GCA_003427395.1. Classification (NCBI taxonomy): domain Eukaryota; kingdom Viridiplantae; phylum Streptophyta; class Charophyceae; order Charales; family Characeae; genus Chara; species Chara braunii. Next base: position 1,438,465 of record BFEA01000103.1, on the reverse strand, counting down.
TCCCAGCAAATGCACCCCTGAAGCCCGCTACAACCCCCAACCTGTCCCCCAACAACACGCTCATGTAACCCCTCCCCCAGCACCCCTCCCCACCAAACCTGATCACCCTGAAACAGCATTTTCACAGCGGTTTCTGGGTGTTCGGGGCATGCACAGAACGTTCTGCCATCAGTAAGAGCCTCAGCCTGCAGGCCGTTGCCGACCGGTTGGCAGTGAGTGACGGACTGTCTGTGAATCTGTTGGTGGTCAGCATTGGTTGTTGACTGCCGTGCTACCCTTCTTCCATTGCCATTCTACAAGCCTGTCCCTGCAGGTCTACCTTTCGCCTGGAATTTTTTCCCCTGGACTCAGATCTGCTGGCAGCCAAAACAAACGTTTGTTCCAAAGTACACACACAAGCATAGAAAGCTTCAAAAGTCACATTGAACTTGATTGAAGTGGAACCAACTTCAACCAAGGACGTACTTTTGTATGGAAAGTGCAGGAAAGTCAGGAAAATACAGGAACAGCTGCAAGAACACAAGGCTCAGCAAAACTGCGGGTAGGCTCAGACTGACACCTGCAATAGTCATTTCGAGCTTGTTTTGGGTATAGCAGTTCCAGAGTTTATCGCATTTTCTTCACATGCCTTGGGTAGGGACCAAGTGTGTGGTTTCGTTTCTGGGTTGTGCAATGAACCACTTGAATTCACACCCCAATCATGTGCACCATGAGAGTTCACACAGAAATCCACACCGAAGTCCAGTGAAGGAGAGACCAGATCAGTGCAGCTTGGAAATTCTCAATGAATGATCATATTAATGATATTATGTAAAATTAGAGTTCGAGTCACATAGCGCTCAACAGCGCGATAGCCAGCAGTTTCAACCAGGTTTGTCACAGAGGTCCTGCTCTCTCTCTCTCTCTCTCTCTCTCTCTCTCTCTCTCTCTCTCTCTCTCTCTCTCTCTCTCTCTCTCTCTCTCTCNCTCTCTCTCTCTCTCTCTCTCTCTCTCTCTCTCTCTCTCTCTCTCTCTCTCTCTCTCTCTCTCTCTCTCTCTCTCTCTCTCTCTTACTTGTATCACACAGCCTTACTATCTCCCCCCCCCTCTCCTCTCATTCTCTCTCTCTCTCTCAACCTCTTCTACTATGAGGATCATTCCCTGGATACATCCGCCTCCTACTCATGCTCTACTACTACTACTACTACTACTACTACTACTACTACTACTACTACTACTACTACTACTACTACTACTACTACTAGTGCGGCTATGACCGCATGTCTTCCACTCGCGATAGCACGCAAGCAGCCAACACCGTCTCACGAGTGAAGAATCTGTTTGAATGGCACTGGGCCAGTCCTTTTATGTTGACTGGACTGGGCCTTGACTTCACTTGGCCTCTGCTTGACTTGGTCTGGGCCTGACTTGACTGGTACCGGTCGCCGGCGGCCTGTTTGCAATTGGAATTTTGAGGCCTGGTACCTTCCAGAGTTTTCTTGGAGCGTGGGACTGTGGGACTGGACTTTGAGGCCGGGTACCGGTTGGATTTTGATGTGTGTGGCCTGTGGGGTACCCGACGCGGGACCTTGACCCTGAATTTGGGGTCTGCAAAGTGAAAGTCCTTTCAGTTGACTATCCAGTCGAACAATCTGCAGGCCATGGTGCCTGCTTGCGCACGCTGACGCTCCTCGTTTGAAGAACAATTGTGTGCTTGTTCGTTGCCTCACTTGTATAAAACATTCGAAGTGTGAACTTTAACCATATTCTCAGACCAAATTCGGTACATGAGAAAGTTTGACAGCCTTTTTCCCCTTTCAACCTGAGTACAATGGGCTTCACAACAATGGGCCCTTCAGTTCCTGGCTGGGTTGGTTTCCATCCCGCCTACTACGGCTCTGTCGTCCTTCTCATTGTTGAAGGAGGCTGATCCCATGTTTAAGGATGGGTTTAACAATGAGTGTAGCAATGGGTTTAACAATGGGTTTAAGGATGGGTTTAACAATGAGTTTAGCAATGGGTTTAACAATGAATTGGGTTTAACAATGGGCTTAACAATGAATGGGTTTAACAATGGGTTTAACAATGGGTTTAACAATGGGTTTAACAATGGGTTTAACAAGAGGTTTAACAGTGATTTTGCTACTTGTTCTGCAGTTGATGGATGAGTATTTGCGAGCTGTGTCAGGCTACAAGGCCTCAGACGATATGTCTCTAGATGAAGTCTTTGTTGAGTCACCTCGTGCTCAGGATGGAAACAACGGAAGCAGTCCTTTTCCCTTGAATGTGAGGACTCCATTAAAGGTTGCTGGTGGATTGCCAGGATCAGATGACAGTGGAGCGAGGTCCCCGGAGCAAGTGGGAAAGGTGGATTGCATGCCAGCTTTGAATCATGAAAATGCTATACGGGCATGGGCGCTTGCGGCAAATCACACTCTGCCTTTGGCAGTGAAAGACCAGTCACCAATGGTGCGTCTCTGGTTCTCAGTATTTACTATTTAGTCAGTAAGTGAAACCTTTTATCCTCCTCGGGTCTTGCTGTGAATAATGAAATTGAATGGATATAGCTCGGGAGAACCCAAAAAAGAAAAAAGAAAACAATGAATATTCTGGGGGTATAAGAAAAACTGACTCTTTGTAGATATGAGATGGATGACATCAGTCCTTCGGGGCATCCATTAAAATTGGAACGATACAGAGAAGATTAGCATGGCCCCTGCGCAAGGATGACACACATAAATTGCAAAATGATCCAAAAAAAAAAGAAAAAGATGGATGACAGCATGATTCGTGACAGATTGGGACTGGAATGGAATGCAGAAGGTTAGCATGGCCCCTTGCAAGGATGGCTCGCATAAATTGAGAAATGGTCCAAATTAAAAAGGAAAGAACTGATGCTATTTAGACATGAGACAACCTGGCAGTTTGGGAAATATGTCATTGCAGATAAGCAAAACCAGCAAGGAGTTGGCCGCATACACTGCTATGGGTTTTGTTTGTCCAAGGGGGTAGTGCCGGATGCAGGAGAGTGATATTTTGCACTGCACTTTCTGGTGCGTACTTGTGGCCATGTTGTCCGCACGCACGCACGTGTGTGTGTGTGTGTGTGTGTGTGTGTGTGTGTGTGTGTGTGTGTGTGTGCGTGCATGTGTGTGTGGGTGTTCGTGTGTGTGTGTGTGTGTGTGTGTGTGTGTGNGTGTGTGTGTGTGTGTGTGTGTGTGTGTGTGTGCGGGTGATCGACTCATCTTGCCTGTCTTGGTCCTCTGTTGCCTGGTAAGCAGGTGCCCGAGGTTTGAATTGTGCCTATTAGTAAGTTACCAGCGGTGTGGGACCGTGACAAAGCAGAAATGTTGTGTAGTTGTTATGGACTATGATATGGGAATGGGATGTCAAGTTCTCAACACGCACAATGTTATTTAATGTGCGGAGGGTCTTCAATGGTCGAATCAATATGTCTTGCGCATGTAGTTAAGACCATTTGGTATATAGCCACATGAGAATTGAAAAAGAGCTTGAAAAGATGATGATCCAAGAAGCTGTGTAGTTAAAACTTAAAACAACATAAATTGCACTGGGTGTTCCAAACAGGACTCGACATCTTTTGGAGCACCATTTATTGATTTGATGTAGGCACATGTGTTGGTGAATGGCTATTATTTGGAAATGAAAAGTTTCATGAGAAGTCAAAGGACATGACCGTCCAAGGAGCTGGATCTAAAAGACCATGTTCTGTGCTGGAGTGTTCATACAATTCACTGGACCTCTGTTGGAAGATGGAACCTTATCGGTTTAATGGGATGACACAATCCATCTTTCGCTATCCTTGATGAGCTACCTATTCATCCCTGTCAATCTGGTTCCCATCCTTCCTTTGCTGCACATGCCATGCATGTGCTCCCCTTGGCATGAAACTGGGCTGGGATTGAAACCTTCTCAAAAAGCAGGGAGGGTATTTCCCATTTGGGACATCTCAGCAGAAAATCCATGCCTTGGTAGGTTTCAGCAGGGCCCAGCAGCGTTTCCCTGGCTTTTCGTAGATACAGGGAAGTGTACGAGCTACAGAATGGATCCTCTTCAAGTACAGTGAAACGGTTTTCACCTTTTAGCAGTAGCAGATGCAGTACCCAGGGTTCGATCCCTAGACCTCACCCTACCTATGTGCAGTATCTCTATGGATCCCGAGAATTGAACCTGTGACCTGTGTAGCGAGTGTGTGCATGTGTGTGTAGTAGCTGCCATAGCTGTAGTTAGTAGCGAGTGTGTGTGTGTGTTCGAGTGTTAGAGTGATGCGTGTGGGATATCCAGGGTGATACAGTGTATGTGAACAGTGAGGTGTTTGGGCGCTGAAGTCACCATAGCCAATTGAGTGTGAACTCGTATCTGAAAGCCATATCTCTGAGTTTTGAGTGGGCGCATGTCGCCAGTTTGCTGCGTTGCTGTTTACATGCATGAAAAGTGTGTTTGAGAACGAGTCTGATTGCAACAGTCGTTTTCCTGACTTTTTGCTCTGAAGAACAGAATGAATGACATGACGGCAATTGTTCACTGTGTTTGAAAATGCCTCCGCAACAGGAGTTCGAAGTTTGGATTATATCTTTGGTCACCTTTTGTATCACTCTCTACTGAGAGGGAAGATACTGACAAAGGCAGACTGTGCTTGTAGGTGCGAGCTGCAGCCCTGACTTGTTATGCAGGGATGACGGCTGCTGGCTTCGAATCCCTGCCATCCACCAGGCAAGAGTGCATACTATCGACAGTTGTAAGTATCTGATCTAGGATCTGCACTCGCTTATTAGGTTGTCTCGTTGTTTCGTTTGATTATTTATTCTTTTTTTCCCTTTCTCCGATCTTCCTTGCCTTTTTACCCCCATCCTCTGGACTCGTTATCGCATTGAAAGCTGCCTTTTGGCCCCTTTGTGCATTTATTCGTGCTTGCCTCAGGCTCGCAGACTATATACAAGACATCTTAGTAGCACAAGTATATGGCAATGAAATGCAATATGGGTACAGTGATCCAGCTGAAAAGACGGAAGATGAAAAGTCAAAATTGAGAACTGGTAACTTATCGTAGCCCATGGAGACTTTATTTTCACAAATTGGCACATCGAATGAAGACGTGTTTTTGAAACAGGAGGACAAGACATGGTGGAAACATTGACTAGGCCACACCTTATTTATCTCTGGACGTCAAAGCGGTCAGATTCATCCAGGAAACATTGACTAGCCGTCAAAGCGGTCAGATTCATCCAGGAAAGTCCTAGTGGGCCACACCTTAGTGCTTTCACTATAGGGGGGGGGGGTTGGGAAAGTCATTTTTGATGATTTTTCTGGATTCAGTTCTTTTTTAAGATTGAGAACATTCTCAGTTGACTATGAGAAACTTGTCAGCAATTGGTTTTGAAATTTTAATAAATTGATTGAACTCTAAAACGCAGCGAACTTTCGATATGGCATCTTACAACTGCAGACTCTTGACACACCCCCACCCCCCTTGAGTAGCCTCAGAGGCATCAAAGGGAGAATGCAAGTAAGGCCACACTCACACTCGGACCTTCTGAACTGAATCTGGCTGCGTTTGCGGCCAGATGCATCGAGGACAGTTCTTGTGTGAGCATGCCAATGAGACCGGTAGAAGTAGGCAGCAGGAAACATGCTTAGGTGCATTGTTGGAGTCCAGGAAGTTTCCAGCAAGCTGGCTGTAAGGGTGTGGAGAAAACAGTCTAGATCATCACCGTCTGAGGTCGGGATATGTATGGTTCTGTACCTTGCCAAATGGCAGTGTCAGTCAACGTATACGTTATGGACGTTTTGCTATTGCTCCTTCAAAAACAGGACAAGCTAATACCTTAGGAATTACATTACGAAGAACACTATTATCGGAAGGACACGATGGATACGTCAAATGTGTTATGGGTGGTCTATTGGCTATCGCAATTTAATCGGAGTTGGTGAAGCGTCGTAGGCATAATTGCTGCGCAATCCATTGGTTGACTGTGCATGCCAATGGTTAAGTTTGCATGGTGAATGAGAGAAGCAGCTTCATCAACACCTGGCAGTCCACCATAGCAAGGAAGGAAGTCGCTGTTCAAAGATGAAGGAGAAATTTCCAGTTATGACATGCTGTGGTGCCGATTCTCTCTTCAGATACCATTAGGAAACTACCGTGGTTGAATTGACCCGATCGTATTTTTTTCACCGCAGCAACCATGATTATAGCCGTAAAAGAATGGGGAAATGGAGGGTGAGGAGATGTAGGATATACGATGAGTATGATTCAGACATCCATCGATCCTCGTGCATCATTCGAAACCCGAAGTCAAAAGTTGGAACTTGAAACAGATGCTACGATGGCGTTTGACAACTGTAATGCAGAGACCCAAACATGTCTGTTGACTCTGTTCTAGTTTGTTGGGAATTTGAATAAATGCAGGAGGGAGGGTATGGCAGGCTACATGTACCTGTGCATTACATGGACCAAAAGAGATGGGAAGAAGAGGGAGAGAGTTTGGGGGATCTACTGGAAGCCGTCATCACATGTCTGTACTTGGAAGTCTGGTTGTATCTACCGTTTTCACCCGAATACAACGCCTATCATTATCGCTGTACCTAGACTGGAAGTTTCACCAAATATGACTATAATGACATGGCGTTCTGTTCGGGTGAAGACGGTAGCATGCAATGATTCCACAATGCAATCCACATCATTCTGGAGAACTGTGCAGAGCATGCTGGGAGAACTTCAGACAGAAATGTTGAGCTTTAAAGTTTAAACGCAAGTGTGTATATCAGAAGCAAAGTTATGAGAGCATGGTGAACATCTATAAGTTTGTACTATGTAGCCGTGTAGTCAGCATGCCACACTCTCCTTACCTCTCATTATTCAAACGGATGAGATCAGGAGCCCAGGAAGTGCCACGCGATCAATCTGGAATTCTTAATGGAAAAACTGACTGGTTCTGCACTGGGCATTCATATGAAAAGCCTTGGTGATAGTGAACAGACTCTGGACAAGAGCATTTAAACTGTTGGTCAACTTGCTGAGTTTTGTTGTGTGTTACTGTTTGCTTTCCCTTTTCTTCTTTTGCACCAGTTGAGTATGGCTTGCGAAGACTCTGTTCCCGCTCCGCGGTCAGCTGCTTTTCGTGCACTTGGAGTTCTTGTTTATTTCAGGTTCATCAATGAAAGGTACGGCCAGGGAAGGCGACCTGGTGGTGTTATGCAGCCTGGTCAGTTTGCTTCAAATTGCCGTTGACTGAAAGTGAGCTTAATGTGTGGGTGACGTGTCGCATCCTTTAACCATCTGCTTGTTGCTTATCATGGTTTCTTTCTTGTCCAAAGTCTAGGGGCTTGTAACTATGTGGAAGATCAAGGGGAGTACAACCCTAGGGGAGTACAACCCTAGGGGAGTACAACCCTTCCCATGGCTTTTGGTTGTTTCATCAAACTACCATTGGTAGCAATCCCAAAACATGCAGAACTACTATGGCATATGCATCTTAACTTCTGGTAGGTTTGACCAAAGTATTCCGAACTGGACTGGGTGTGCTAATCTTCAGCTATCACAACTTAGTGATCCTGAGAGCTTTTTGGTGTTTTAGTTATGGCTGACCTCAGGTATACAGTTCGGTCATCACAGCACACCTCAGTTTACAATTTGGCCAGCCACGACATCACCATCTGCCTTCACTCCCTCTTCTTTGCCTCTCATGCTCATCTATTTTGCACACCTCCGTTATGTCCGCCTGCATTATTATCGATACTTTTTCCTTGTTCTCTCTCTCTCTCTCTCTCTCTCTCTCTCTCTCTCTCTCTCTCTCTCTCTCTCTCTCTCTCTCTCTCTCTCTCTCTCTCTCTCCCCCCCCAGTTGGCACTCTGTAGACATGATTGAATATCAAGTTGGCTCTCTCTAGACATGATTGAATATCAAGTTGGCTCTCTCTAGCCATGATTGAATATCAAGTTGGCTCTCTCTAGACATGATTGAATATCAAGTTGGCACTCTCTAGACATGATTGAATATCAATTTGGCACTCTCTGGACATGATTGAATATCATGATAGGCATTCTCCAGCTGTGGCCTGAGAAAGAACCTGTGAGTGAATACTTCAGCAGCTGTAAGAGTGGTTTTATGCTTCACCATCATCCAGGGTGGTTTTAGTTCCTTCTTGTCTTGGTGACACTCGTTTCCACACCGTTCCCTGCTGGTTTACTATTCTGTTGCGGGCCAGCACGAAGCTCAGAAATGTGCCTTCATGGTGCTCTTCTCTGGTTATGTGGTCTTAATTGCAGTCAATCAAGGTTAACCGCTGCACATCAAGTGATTGGGAAGGGAATATCAGACTCGTCACTCTCGGTAAGGATTATCATCTGTTGTATAATCCGGCTGATTGATTGATTGACTTTTGGGGGGAAGATTGAATATGACATGATGGGTTTGATAAGGATGTGAATGAAATGGACTCTATTTAAATGTTCATTTTCTTTCCCATCTTTTTGGGAATACTTTGGTTGCCAATGGCTGGCAAATTCCTTGAATTCAGTGCGATGTGGGGATAGGGTTGGCTCAACTTGGTTGCTAAGGTATTTAAACCACCAGACCCACCAGTAGGTTTCCCAGCCATTTTTCTACGACATGGCCGTTGACGCGCCGTGACTTTTGGGGCATGGCCTACCGGCGCTGAATGGCTGGTGAAGGCAGCCGAAAATGAAAACGCGCCGTTTTTTTTTTGGTTTTTCTTTGGCGCCCAGGGCATTTCTAGGCGCAGGAAGGGAAGGTCATAAGTTCTGGTGGTTTAATATTTATGATTATTTCTGAGAGTTATTTTCTTTCATTCTTGGGTTTAATTTGCAAGGAACATGAGTATGGACGAAGCACAGAAATCCAGAATGCAAAATCACACTGAAGTCCAAGTATTCAAAGCCAAAGCAGATAGCACATGGAACCGAG
>BFEA01000103.1:1211893-1237794 GCA_003427395.1 Chara braunii | reverse complement strand
AAAAAAAAAAAAAAAAAAAAATGAATGGCGGAAGCATCACGACTTTCATATGAAAAAAATGTAAAAAGTTCAGGAATATAGAATGACATTGGGATTTGTGGTCATGTGTGTCTCATAAGGATTTTAAAGTGGGTGTTTTTCCCATACAAAGCGTTTCTCATGTTAGTCACGAACAACATACTGTAATCAGTGTCTTTATGCTTTTTCCAATAAAAAAGTTTTTTATGGATGCCCTTAAGCAAACAACATATGAAAATCACGATAAATTGTTTTTACTTTTTGTTGTGTATGTTGTTTGTGTGATCGTTTATCCCCCGTTTATTCTTCTCAAATTCTCTGCAGTTATGAAACTTCACACGCGAAAGTTGGAGTTGGTGACGAAACCCGTGCACCTCAACGAGGAAGCGGGACTACGAGCAAAGTACTAAAGCATGCGCAATCAAGGTTCGCAAGCAATAAGCCGTTTGAGCGGGTCAGCGACAAGAGGCGTGATCACAAAGATCGAAGACATAGCACGCATTGCGGATCCAAATGGATGGTTAAACGATGAAGTTATAAATGTTTTTATTCAACTTATAACCAACACACAAGGATTTCATGAAGAAAACACTCTCCAAATCATAACGTTGTCGTCATTCTTCTATCCCGCATTGGAAAAGGACAAACGCCCAAAACTCAACAAAGTGCGGAGATGGTTTTCTAGGAACGATTTTTGCAGCATAGACTTGTTTCTGCCGCTGCTTAACAATCCGACACGCCAACATTGGACTTTGCTCGCCATTGACATGCGATTGAGAGTGTTTGAACACTACTCTCTAACAATAATAGCGACCTCATTCCCTCAAAGTGTTGTATCACTTGTGCGGTATTTCTTGGAAGAAAGGATTGCATCAACAAGGTCTGCTAAAGTATACTTAAGAAGTTTCGAGCAAATTATAGACGTTCCCAATACTCCCAAGCAAAAAAGACACTAATCAATGCGGTGTCTATGTATTAGCATTTGCTTCGTTGCTTGCAAATGGATATAAGCCACCATTTGATATTAAAAGTCTATCAACATATAGCATGCGATTACGTTTATTATCGTACACGACAAAGGTATTTAAAAAATATCATTCTACGGTGTGAAATGTTCGAAGTGCGAAAAATTGAGTAGGAGAGAGAGACGGATGTTGCAAGGGGTAGGACCTAAACCAAGTGCAGTGAACGAGGGATGTGCGAATACTCCTATGCGTAAATTTAACAATAACACTTGTTTGAAACTAGGTATTTCACCATATGCCGCGTTCTTTTTTTATGCATTTCTTCCCACATTCTCTTCACAATCGTCATTCAATTTTATTCCTCAGTTGCACTAAATTGTGAATTGTAGTGATGCATAATGATCCTTAGCAAAACTTTTGGTAATGATGGTTACATTTTTCATTCAAATATGTGTGAATACGAAAAAGAAATCACTTATTTTTTTGTGCAACATACGTACAAAAGACAAAATTAATGTACGTGCTATTCACAATGATGTAAAATAAAAGCACAAGCAAAATCATATACGGGATCGAAAGGGAAAAAATCCACACAATCACACACCACCAGTGACTCGGTAGGGTGATTAGTCACTGTCTTGATATGTTCGGGAATAGACCCCCTCATGTGGCGATCAGTTTATAAAACAAGGGTTTGCCCGCCGCACATGTGGCGAGGGCCACGGTGAGGAAAAATATATATATATCTCGCAAGTGTTACCCACACGACGTACCACAATATGCGGACAACAATACACAAGATGGGTGACACACAGGTTTGGGGAAAAAAAAAAAAAAAACAATATGTCACCCCCGCCAAAAAAAGGCCCAACCCATACGATTAAAAGATGCACCATCTATACCAATGGGTCTAGCTCAGTTGGTACACCAACGAATTGTAGAAATATAAACCCAACTTGAATTCCAAATCGAGTTACAATCAAATAAACAACATAAAATCATTTTTATATGGGGTTGGTCAATTCGATGATTATTTCAAGGTCATTGCCCTTTTTAAAAAAAAAAAAAACGTGCACCCATAAAAAAATAAACAAAAACTATATTGGGGTAGACTTCCGCATTTAAGTAGGAAAATTCATTCCCATTTTGCACATTTCAATTTGTGATGGGGTGAGACCCTAACCTAAACAAATCTAACAACAATCACATCCAGTGGAAAAAAAAAGAAAATGAGAAAATGCACAAACGACAAAAACTATGTTGGTGTGTGGGTGTATACTTCCGTGTTCAAGTATAAGATTCGTTCTCATTTTGCACATTTAGTGAGTGATTGGGCAAAACCCTAACCTATTCATAATTAATGGATGTAACTCCCATTACAATCAAATGCTAGTAAAACGCACCCTGAGTGCCATAAACTTGTATTCCAACACAAGGCAGATGACACAAAAACAATTTTCGATTCGTAGCGGCCTCCGAAACTATTGTTGCACGAATGCCAACTCGCGTCACAAAAAAGAAAATTATGTCCTGTGGGACCGCACACTCGTCCCCGCACAGTTTCATGTGCCAACGCCTTTTTTGGGGCCCCGAAGGGGGCGTCATGAAGTGAACGGTATTTTTTTAAGAAGAGTGAGGAAAATCATTTTATGAAAATTACTTCCTCGCCATGTTGATCTCTCTTGGCAACAAATCCTCCCCCATAATCCTTCGTGGGTATGGGAGTGGGTGTGCACCATTGTTCTTTCCTTTCTCTTTGGCTTCACTATCTTTTTTTACTCTCAATTTTGAAGGGGATAAGTAACCATATTGCAAACCCCCTAAAATAGACGAGGCAATATGTCTGTTGTGTGAAACAGTGAAACTAGAAAGTCAATCTCGCAACTGGTCATTCGATGACACTTTGAGCAGTGCATTGCAGTCATCCCAATGTCATACAATCAGTAAACAAAAGTTTTACATTGTCAAATCTTCGTGTCAAATTTGTGAAAAATACATAGGGAATACGAGAGATGGTGAGATAACCACGTCCCTAGAAAAGTCAATAAAAAGTGAATGGGTTGGAACAAGAATCTCCAAAACTAAGAACCGAATTATATGTCCAACCCACTTCTAACGCTATCAAAAGTTTGAGATATATCGGACCATACTGCCAACCGATGACCCATGCTTTGTCAACCTCCAATCCTACTCCACGATTGACTCAACCTACTAATCCGTGCCTGTGGCCATTTCGCGTCGCGCCGTCACTATGCCCAACACCTTTGGCGGCAAGGAGCCCGTTAGATGCATGGGAGCATAGCTTGCAGTCTGCACAACATTGCAGTTGGAGCAAAAAGATAAACAACATACGAGACATTACTTATTATGTAGCATGCAATACAATAAAAGGACAACGCATGTAATGGGGAAAGGCCGATAGGCAGGGCCAAGGAGATATTGACGAAGGAAAAGCGAGAGATTTCAAAAAATAAAAAGATGGGAAGAAGTTGCAAAGATGGATTTGCCACCAAAGCTACAACAGCCTACAAGTATTAACTTGTGCACAACCAACGAGTTAAGAGAAGATTAAAAAGGAGGCGAAGTGATGAAAGAAGAAGACTTTCAACAAAAAGGAAGAAGGAGATGAAGAGCGCAGACGACAAATCGCCTTTTTTTTTTTTCAACTATGCTACTACGTTTTTATTTTTTTTTATTTTTTAATGATAAAGTTGATGATTTCCACCAAGAATTTGATTTCCTGGCTGTGCTAATTCCATGCGAATTAGTACAGAGAAGCATGTGCCCATTACTCCAGCAAGTGCACCAAAGATTAGATGTAAAGTACCTATATCCTTGTGGTTTGTGGAATCCACTTCGTAGGAATCGGGTGCAGCTTCCCTCATGAACATACAACAATCAAAAAAATCAAACATTTATTGACGCCATGACCCCATTTTGGCAAAAGAAATTCTTTAAAAATTTGGGTAATTTTTATGTGGGAGAAATATAGAAAGTCTACGCTACCAGCCAGCCCGCCCAGGTCACCCTGTTTTCCCGGGTGGCATCCAAGTGGGGGAAACTAGTGAGCGAAGTCTGGCCACCTATTGAACAAGATACATTGGGAGGGTGAAATTCCCCCTCGTCATCAGATATAGAGCTCTTCTTTCGCCTCTCGGGTCGGCTGCTGTATCTTTGGCGTTTGCAACGTGTCATACGGGGCGTCCTCTTGGCGATTGCATGCGGACAGTTGTGGTTCGTGGACGAATTGCAATGGGTGATTATGAAGTACACGTTGTCTTGGCGATTTTTCAACGTAGGGCACAGAGCTTGGTGTTATTGGGTTGATTGGAGCGACTCGGCCGACTCCAACAGTGGTGTGCGGTAGTGCTCGACTGACGGCGTTGCTGAGTTGCTCATTAGGCGACGTTGCTGCACTGTTGGATTTGCGTCACCGATGCAGGATTGTCGAGTGCTTCAAGCATACTTCTTCGGATATGTGTCCATGTTTCCCCTTATCCTCATTAGGTATCTACGTGCTTGTGCATGAAGAGTTTTTATGATCGCTCTTGTTGGCTTCCGGTTCGGGTAGATCACAAAAACCTTGTTATCTTCAAGCATACTTCTTCGGATACATGTCCATGTTACCCCTTATCCTCGTTAGGTATCTACGTGCTTGTGCATGAAGAGTTTTTATGATCTCTCTTGTTGGCTTCCGGTTCCGGTAGATCACAAAAACCTTGTTATCGTTTTCCTTGCCTGTGGGTTGCAGAACTATTTTCTCCTCCTTTTGGGTGTAGACTAGATTGTTTTTTTGAGGGTTCGTTGATACTCTCTGTTTTGTGTTAAACCACCAGTACCTCGCTCAGCTATTGACTCCGAGCCTCGCAGTACGCTGCGCGCCAAGTCCTGCCGAACCGCCGTCGCAATTTTCTTTTTCGTTTTGCCTGCGGCCTCCAGCCAATGCGGTCCAGCAGGCCGAAGCCCAAATGGCGCCGCGCGTATACGGGAAGCGCCGCAACCGATAGCTGGGCCAGGTACTGGTGGTTTAATGTGGTCCTTTTCGTTGGCGGTCGAAGGCCGCGCTTGGCTTGGGAGGAACCTCGAATCTGTTCCTTGCCTTGTAATACAAAGTGCTTTTTTCAAAGTCAAAAAATAAAAAGGGGCAAAGCCATCTAGAAAATTAAACCAAGAATACAAATATCGCGTAAGCCTTCCCTATGAGCCGAATTCTACTCACTGTCCCATACAAATATCGCGTAAGCCATCTAGAAAACATCGCGTAAGCCATCTAGAAACTTAAACCAAGGCTTATTACAATGAAGTTACAATATCTGATACTATTGTGCCAAAAAACAGTCCCTATTTTGAAACCGATAAGGGAACAACATCACGCAGTATTGCTCTAAGCATTCTCAAGGCTTTGCATTGTATAGCGCCTTGGAGATGAAAGTGGAGCGTGACTCACCGCATCTTAGTGAGAATTTGGTGGCGCTATGCAGCATCGCAGGAAGGAACCACTCACAACTAAGGAACCATTCACAACTTGTGCCGCCGATCAAGAAGGGAGGAAGGTACCGTCGAGATAGATTAAAGTTGTTTTACATTACGACGGAGTTTCTTAAATTGTGCAATCCCTAAGATGTCAGAGGTTGACATGGATAAGAAGAGGGGGGGGGGGGGTTGATGTGGTGTTCGGCGACATGGATCTTAATGAAAAAGTTTTAGCTAAGCGCGAGGAAGCCGCCATCCAGTTGCATCGAAGTTGTTTTAAACTATGGCGAGTTTCTTGCTTTAAGCCATCTCTGCAATGTCACAAGTAGGCATAGATAAGGGAGGGGAGGTTGATGTGGTGTTTGGCGACATGAATCTTGATGGAAAAGTTTTAGTTATGTGCCACCCAGAATAGCAGCCACACACGCTTGGGTTTCTTTTAGGCCAAGTGGATCCATACAGAGGGAGGAGAGGACTACCATATTTCGACTTCACGACGTTGGTCGTCATTTGGTCGATCCAACACGTTGGAGGCTCTCACTAGCGTAGCTCACACATGGCATCTGATAACATCTCTTGGCAGATCGTCTATGGTCGACATTAATTTCCTTGTTCTAAGCGTCTACAATTTTGGGATTCTTCCGTCATTGAAGTTTTTTTATTGGTTTGTACTTGCTGTTGCTAATATGTTTGCATATTGTCTTTCATTCATTTTACGAGCTAGTCCCTAAATCCCAAAGTGTCACACCGGCTTCAATTCGTGTGATCTAATCACTTTCATTTTTCCAAGGTGAATCCCTAATCCAAATTCTTTACCGGGGCGTTGTACCGTTGTGCAGGCGGGAAGGAAGGCGTTGCGGGCTTCAGCACGGTGTCCAATGTGAATCACCAATTTGAAGTCCATACATACCAGGGGCACCGGACCATTGTTTTGGCGGTAGGGAAGACATTGTGGGCTATAACATAGTGTAACATGGCGGGCGGGAGGGAGGCTTGAGCATTGTGCGGTGCGGGAGATGGCGTGGGAGGTGAATGGCGATGGTAAAAAGGGTGGTGGGTGGGTGGATGTCTCCATTCTCCATCATATTCTCTCTCCCTAGAGGAACAACTTCAGGTGAGTTGACAAGGTGAAACAACATTTCACGTCGATGACATATGTATCGATCAAGTGTTCACCTCGATGTTGCGCTGTATTCACTACCTTCTACCTATAATGCTCGTTCATCTTTGTCACTTTTGCTCAACTAGATGTGAACGTGATAGGGGTGTCAAATCACTAGTCTCTTGTACATACCTTTCATTGATTGTATATTTTTATTGCACTTCTCTCTTGTGCATTGATTTTACGTTTTCATTGCACTAGCGTCGGATGCGTTTAAATTCCACGTCCTCTCTAAGATTATTTTCTTCAAGGTGATCCGGTTGTAATCTAGTAATTATCCAAGCGTACGATTTCTTACTTTTGCTCACCAGATCAAATTTCCACACTTGCCAAATTTCTAAATTATCCATTCCTAAATGTATAATTCCTAAACTCATAATTTATTAATTTGTAAATTCATTCATCTCTTTCCTAAGTTTTTAAATTACTCAGCTCAAAACTTCTAACGCTTATATCCCAAAGTCCTAAACCCCTAATTCCTAAACCTCCCGATTGCCTGCTAAAAAAACTACCAAATTTCCTCTGTAATTCCAATCATAAAGATTTTCAATTTTTTATCCTACACTTTCAATTAGTTGCTTCACGACCTCATTGATAATCTTAGCCTCGTTGATGCTTCAACAAATTTGCTGATATTCTAATTCATGAACAAGGGTGCAAAAATGTTTTTTTTAGATCGCGGGCACTTTGCAGGGCGTACAGTAAACTGGGACAAGGGTTTTAAGGTTTACGAAGCATAATTTAAATCATATGGATCTTGGCCAGCATCTGCACAATTATCCATTGTCTGTTATTGCTCCGCTGAGTATGCGACATCAGGAAGTTACATTTCACGTAAGGTATCTGAAAGTGGTGCAGTGCCAATCTCTACCAGTTGGGTTCTGTGGCTACCCATTGTTTCTAAATCAGGTTATTATGTTGGTTATCCAAATTGTAGGAATTCTATAATTTGCTGTTTTGGTCTAAGCTTTAATCTTATCCGTACATCTCTTTACACTTCCTTCCAAACCGCTTGTAGTCATAGTCGTATGGTTTCAATTATCTCCTCCCACACGTGAGGGACGCCAAAGTTACACATTTCTCCCTTTCATGAATGTCTCATCCTCCAGGCAGTCGAGCAAGCCGAGCTTCATATAGCTAAACCGCCAGCACCTTTCGGCGTTTGAAAACAAAAGCACTGCGGCTAACAGGAAGGCCCAATTTGGCCTCCAGCGCCGACCAGATACACCGGCCGCGCTTGGCGCACAGCGCCCGCAGGCGATGTATGATAAACGTACTGGCGGTTAAAATGGGCTAGCGCCAAAGGTATCCCAGTCGTTTATGGCCGCTGTGGTTCGCCCCATGAGGATCAGAGATGGTGATGGTCCCAAGTTGTAGACACTGAGGTGGGTTCATGGGAGTAGGGGTGCACCAGGGAGAAACAATGAGAGTGGAAGGGTGGGAGGGAGCCTCGTAAGGAATAGGACCTATATACAGACCATCTGGATCTCTCGTAGGGGTCCCGATGTCTGCTTCCCTTGTGAGGGTGAAGAGCAAATTCACCAACAGTGGTATGGTCACAAAGCATTTCCTCACGTGGTCCCAGACTTGCGGGGTGATTCGATATATATACCTTCCACAGCAGCGTCTGTCATTGCATTGATAGCGATCCAGTTTACTGTACTCCGCAATATTCTAAATCCTATGTCTAGCTAGCTTTTCTCTCTGTGTGAACAATGGACATGTATACTGGTGGGGTTTCGCAACAACTCGGCTCATTAGATGGATATTAAAACCCATCCACTTGATGTTCAGATGAGCCAGATGAGCAACATCTCTCTGCGAACATCAAGTGGATGGGTTTTAATTCGAGCGGAAAGGTACAGGGAAGAAAGCCACGACGAACTATTGAACAAGAGTAAGCTTTGCTACCTGAACGTTATGAGTACTGACCACACTTAGGGACTGATGGAGAGCCCACTGGGCCGTCAATTTGAGGTTTGGCGGTTAGCATCCCAAGGAACATGGAAAGAGAGCGGTCCTGAATGTATCATTAAGTCCATGTAACCACCTCACGGAGTATATCTTGCGTCTAAAGCTTTCATAATATAATATCCGATTTCGAAACTGGGAAATTCCGCTAACGTGCCTCGATCGACACAAGAGAAAGAGGAAGGCTAGCCAAGCTATATATACGTTGGATAGGAAGAGGATTCTCTAACAAGCCCCACTCCAGAAAGACAAAGAGTCAGACACATCATTCTCATCACAACAGAGAGAACCAGAAGGTTCGATTAACAACTCTTATATGTGGCCAATTAGAAGAACAAACGACAAAAAAGAGGATGGGGTGGGTTCGGATGCAGTGCTGTTGTGTTCTTCAGCTTGCTGCATGGGGGTGAGGGCAGTGTAGCGCGGGGCTCCGGTCGCTTGACCTGGTTTCCAGCAGGCGCAGCTCCCCACCAATCGACCGGCGCCATAGACAGGCTGGTGCTACGGGAGGATGCTCATACCACCCCCCGTAGCAGAGTCAGCAGATGTAATAAAATTAAAAAAAAAAAAACACTCAATAGAAACAAGTGCATCATTTATGTCACATTTAGAAAGGGCGAAAAAAACACGAAAGGGCAATGAAGACACATCCGCAATTCGGAAAGGCCTTCCCAGGCATGAACAGAACGCACCCACAGCCGAGCCGTATTCAAAATCCCAGCTTGTCCCAGGCCTCAAGTGGTGTCACGTCCCACAGCCGGGTCGAATTCGAAATCGGGCAACAAGATAAAAAGAAACCAGCGAATGACAAGGGTCGCGAACACACCCTCATTTTGCCTGTACTGGACCCGCAAGATCGCTTGTCTACATTTATTGTCAGGGTACGCTATGTTCAGGGGAAGACACAGATGTGGACAACGCACACAAACACTCTAAACACATACAAACACATTCATTGTCAGGGTACACTATGTTCAGTGGACAACAGTATTCTGCTCTCTCTCTCTCTCTCTCTCTCTCTCTCTCTCTCTCTCTCTCTCTCTCTCTCTCTCTCTCTCTCTCTCTTCCGCATGTATGTGCGCGCCTGTGCCGCACTGCCCCACTGCATTGAGATTTTGCTGCATTCATAAACAAGGGTGTGGAAGGGGAGAAGACGAGG
This sequence comes from Chara braunii, assembly GCA_003427395.1. Classification (NCBI taxonomy): domain Eukaryota; kingdom Viridiplantae; phylum Streptophyta; class Charophyceae; order Charales; family Characeae; genus Chara; species Chara braunii. The sequence goes on along the minus strand of BFEA01000103.1, from coordinate 1,228,046 downwards.
AGGCGGAGAACAAAGAAGAAGAAGAAGAGGAGGAGGTGGAGGAGGTGGAGGAGGAGGAGGAGGAGGAGGAGGAGGATAAGGAGGAAGAACAAGAGGAGGAGGGGAAGGGGGCCGCAGGGATGTACAACGATCCGGAAGGGGAGGGAGCTGCAGCAGCAGGCCCTCCGCCCCACCATCCCCCCCCCCCTTCCCCACCCCCAACACCGTTTGCCAATTTATTTACTTATTGCTCCAAATGGGCCCAAAATTTTTTGGGGGGTCCCCTCGTGGTATGCAGCCCCCCACCATTTTTCCCTTTTTTTTTCCGCTTTCGGTGCGCAGCAGCCGTTTCCCCAAAAAACGAGCGCGTTGTCCGGAATCCCAGACAAATCACCAACCCGACGTCGGACGGGGACGTCCGTCCCCGCTGTCCGGTCATCGGGAACTGGTAACAGAGGAAATTTCAGAAATGTCAGCAGAGGACCTTCCAATGGTCCAAAAGACACCTTCGAAATTTGACATAAGAGCAACTTCTTTTTCCGCAGGGTTTGCAGGAAGGTGCTGGGAGGTACACACCCCCGTTATTTTCCAGCGGATTTCTAATGGGCGTGGGCGTGGAAGACAAGGGGGGGTTAAGATTTTGGAACCCGCCCCGATTTTGTCTTTTTTTTTTTCAAGTTTCTTGTATATATTGATTGATTGATTGGTTGGTTGGGGTGGGGGCGCCCTGCTATAATCTGCACAGCAATTGTGTCCAAGGACATCAGAGGAGAACATGCATTGCTGAGGTAGCGATAAGGGAGAAGCCGGAAGTAAAAGTGAGGAGGGGTGAGAGACATACATGTATTGTCGATTAGTATTGGGACTCTCCTCCTCTTCTCTATCTATACTTTCCTGTCTCTTTTCCTCATGCTCTTCGTTGATGAGACGATGCTTCTGCATTGTGCACATAATCAGGAGTGGCTTCTGAGAGAGACTGGGTTCATTACCATTACATAAATCAATGAATATCGCGTTGTTGTTGTTGTTGTTTCACCTTTTTAAGTACACACACACACACATGGCAGGAGGGGGTTTCCGCCGGTCAGCAGGCAAACTGCCCCCCTGCCTAGAATTCTTTTTTAATGAAAAAATGCGTAATGAAGATTCTCCCTTCCGCAACACAAAAAAAATAAGATAAAAAAGTGAAAAAAAAATCTTAAAAAAAAAGAAGAAAATAATTAAACTTCGCGTTTGGCTGAACACGAAGTTGGGAGTTCCTGAGCGCTCGGCCGTTCGGGCCGTCTTGTTTGGCCCGGGCGAACTTTGATAACGCTGAACACAAATAAATATTCATATTAATATTAATATATATATATCGTGACAAACAGAACTGCCCGGTAAAACCGTAGGCAGAGAGAGAGAATATATATATATTTTTTAAGATTTTATTTTTATTTTCACGGTGAATTTCGATGTTACCCTGAAGCAAAATTAGTTCAGTTTGTTCTCCGGGGCATCTGTTAAAATTGGAACCATACAGAGAAGATCAGCATGGCCCCTGCGCAAGGATGACACCCACAAATCGAGAAATGGTCCCCCCCCCAAAAAAAAAAAAGGAAAAAAAAAAAGAAATCAGTTTATTTTCCCGCACAATCATGCCTCAATGTATTTTTCTCGGGATTTTTTTTATTTTCTGTCTTTTTGTTCTTTCCCACAGAGACCTCCTCTGACCCTCTTGCCCTTCCACACTGCCCGGGCAACCAAGGCGACCGGGCGGCCCTGTTTGTAACACAGTTGCTCATCCCTTTGAGACATTCACCAACAAAGAAAAAAAAATCATAAACAAAAAAATATACATAATAATATATTTTACAAACAAAGGGGGAAAAAAAAAAAAAACAGAGAGCAAAACAATAAAAATTATAAAATATATTAAGGCTTCATGAGGCAGAACAATGCAAGGGACATATTTCCTCAATGCTATTCCAAAAACGAGGGACAAGGTCAATCAATCTATTTCCCTGGAAATTGTGCTCCACCAAGCATTTGCCCAACAATGCCTGTCACCTGCAGAAAACACAGGCACATCATACAAACACACGGGACATTAGGCAAATATTGGGGGGGGGGGGGGGGGGGGGGGGGGGGGGGGGATGGGGAAGCCAAACCGAATATTGCAAACCATTGCAAGGATCAGCATGAAAATGAAAGTCAGTTCACGAGCTGAAAAATTGGTGGTCTGCATTAGCCGAAGGGTTCATTCCGCATTTGTCCTTGTCTTCTTTTTTTTCTGACTAATATATGTTCTTCTGTCAATATCCCTATATATATTTTCCTCATCAATCTCATCCTATCGCTACTGTATGTATAGTAGGGGGGAACACCAACCAGCCTGGACCTCTCACCAGCCCATGGGGTAGGATTGCACCACAGTGGTAGTGCGAGAGCACGGGTGTACCAGCCCCTCATCACAGTGATGCAGGGTGGGCAGGCATCACCGACGGGGAAAAACGGCGGTGCTAGTGCCGAGTACGATGGCCAGTCGCTGCACCTCCCCCTACCGCCCCCTGCCATCCTCACATCAGCGGTGTCTAATGGCGAATATCGTTGCTGCATAGCAACCTACAATATTGGCCAAGGTCCCGTCGATGCCGGCTAGGGGCGCCCAACAGGTTATGTCTAGCTTTTAGGACGTCAAGCATGCCCAGGCACGTAAGTGATACCAATGGGAATGGAACCCCAATAGGACAACAGACGAGGGGCTGTGACAAACTGTTTCATTGGGCTTCTCCCTCTATGCGCATGCTTGACGTCCTACAATATTTAAAGATATGAGTTGGTGGAAGCCCAATGAAACAGTTTGTCACAGCCCCTCGTCTGTTGTCCTCTTCTCCTTCCCTCCCTCTCCCTCTGCCTACTACAGTTTACCGTAGGCAGTTCTGGTCGAACTTCGACCTACTTTGACGATCTATATATCGTCAAACAGAACTGCCTCGTAGGCCGTAAGCAGAGAGGGAGAAGAGGGCAACAAACAAGAGGCTGCGACAAACTGTGTGTGTATATATAGCCAGCGTTCGGGCCAGCCCAAACAAAATGGCCCGAATGCCCAACCGTTCAGGCCCCCGAGTCCGGCGTTCGGCCAAACACCGGTGTCAATTTTGTTTTTTATCGATGTGACGGAGCGACTTCGAGGGAGGATTCTTTCCGTCCACATTTTTTTCAGAAAAGAAATAATAATTTCAGCAGGTGGGCAAGTTGCCTGCCGAACGACTGAAAGCCCCCTCGCCGCAGGCCATAGTGTGTGTGTGAGTACGTGTGTCATATTTGTTATACACAACTCCACAAAGAAAGCATGCTCGTGGGTGACCATTTGCTTGCTTGATTGATCCATAGATTGTTGATAGAGTTGATAGCTTTGATAGATTGATTGATTGATTGATTGATTGATTGATTGATTGTAATCGACGGGCTTGATTAGTTGATTGATTGATTAGTTTGATTGATCGATCTTAAAAAACATAAAAAGTAAACGCAGTTGCACACATCCACACACCCACACAAGCGCGCACACACACACACACACACACACACACATCGTAAAGGCTTTTTTTTTCTTCCTGAGCAAGCGACTTCATCCGCAAACATGAAGGTGCCGATCAGAGTAACCCCAACCATACCTGCCAGTATTTAGCCACACATCGATCAATACAGCTGTTCTCCCCAACATTGAGCTCAGAGTCCTTATAGCTGCAGAGAGCAAGAACGTCAACAACATTTGTTTCCAGAAAACGCAAAAGACAAAACAAATACGTGTCGAGGTCAGATTCCCTTCTCATTAACAAGAGGAAAAACAGATGCAGTCCTCATTTCACTGTTTCAGAAGCAGCATTTTCACTTCCGGATGGAGATCCCAAATGTCTTTCCACAAACAATAGATAGACTGATGCAAGATCAATAGTCAGGATGCCAGGTCAACCAATATTCAGTCAGGATCCAAGGTCAATCAATACTCAGGTACCCTAGAGCAACACGTTTTAATCATTTTTCATTCAAGGTACATAAGTAAAGCCAGTGCGGCTACGCCCGCACACATGGAAATGTCAATGGGTTATTCAGAATCTACATAAATATCCATCTACAGATCTCTCTCTACAGATCTCTCTCTCTCTCTCTCTCTCTCTCTCTCTCTCTCTCTCTCTCTCTCTCTCTCTCTCTCTCTCTCCCCTCCCCCCCCTGCCGCCCCCCTACCCGCTCGCCTTCTTCCCTTTCTTCCTCCTCCATTGCCTCCCTTCCCCCTGACCAATTCCATCTTTCAACTTGCGCCCTCAATCCCACTTCCGATCCTCCCCCCCCCCAATCCACTTTCCCCATGCTCCGCTCCTTATCCTGTCTGTCACCTCTCCTTTCCCTTCGTTCTCCTCGTCTTTCTCTCCTCCGTTGGGATCCTCTTCGAGATCCTCTCTCCAAACACTCAAGGTGGCCCCTGTGGTTCTGTTGGGATCCTCTTCAAGATCCTCTCTCCAACACTCGACATGGCCCTCGCAGATCTGGCACGTCCTTTCCTCTCTCCCTCTGTCTGTTCTTTCTCTCTTTAATGCTCTCTCTCCTTCACCTCCATATCCACATTTACTCTATCCCACTCGCGATCCACTCTCCTTTCCTTACATGTTCTCTCCCCTCTGCTCTGAGATCCTCTTCTTGCCTTGCTCTCTTATTTTCCACCTTGTCTCGATCCCGCCCTACACAACCTGCATTCCTTACCCTATTGCCTTGGACTTCTTTCCCCTGCACTTCATGGGTTCTTACACCCTAAACCCTGATTGGCAGACATTCCGACCTCCTCTCTATCCCGCATCCTGATTGGCCCCCTGCCAAACCGCGCTTCCGATCCCCTTTGGGTCACTGAAAGACATCCTCCTGCCATTTAGTATAGGACCCTCACCTCCACAACCTCCTCAACGACTGCAAAGTCGCCCTGCATGCTTCACCATATCGCGATGACCCTCCTGCTTTCTCTGTCGTCGCATCCCGTCCCGACCGACCAAAACCCCACTCTCTCATCCTCCTGAACCCCCATCCTCACAATCCTCCTTTGCCCTTCTTCTGCTACTCCAGCTTCTCTTAGATTTCGATGGCAACCTCTCCTGCCTGCATGACCAGCCACTTGACCGCCCCCTCGTCTTCCTTCTCCCCCTGCCTCTCCGCATGCATGGCATGATCCCCACCTACTCCTTCCGATAGTGGCCGTGCAAAAATCCAGTTCCACTTGCAACACGGCACCCCCCACACAAATTGGACTAGCATACGCCTGGGGAAACCACCTATTTGGTTTTGGGGCCGACTGTGAATGGAACCCTCCACCTCTTTGCACACATTACCACTAAGAGAGACAGGGAAGCCGCGCGGAAGGGAGGGAGAGGGAGGGAGGGAAGGAGGGAAGGAGGGAGGGAGGGAGGGAGGGAAAGAAGGTGCACTTTGCTGCGTCACGAGGACTCGTCTATTCCATTCTGGGCCAAGTGTGCATGGAACGCTTCACATCTTCAGGCAAACCATCACAGGCACACACACACACACACACACACACACACACACACACACACACACACACACAGAGATTCGCCGAAGGGGCAGCTGTTTGAACGCAGCCCAACGGTCCGGTCAAACAGCCGCCGCAGCCGCTGCTGTTTGCCTGCCTTTCCTCTCCTGGCAGCCCTCCGAAACCAAAAATCCAAAACAGCTGCGGTGACGGAAAACCTACGCATCAGGACTTTTCGTTCTGGGCAGAGCCAAGCGACTCTACAGAGACCGGTGTGCCCAGCTAAGTTGGCACACCCATGGACTGTTGAAATTCAGACCCAAGTTCGGAGAGCTCGCCGTGTCACTCTAAAGAAGAGAATTGTGTTGCTGTATACTTCCATGTCCTAGGGGAGTGTTCATTCTCAATTTGCACATTTGGTGATCGTACAGCAAGGCCCGCCGACACAAACCCCAAAACACCAAAAACAAAAACACAAAAACGACAAAACAAAAGACCAAACTAAACGGCCCAGACATAGCAGGCCTCGCCGTGCCACTCAAAGAAAATGAGAAATAATTTCAATGAACCTTCCCTTAGAAGGCCGCGAGAACACCGACACATTTTTTGTTCGTTTCGTGTCAGGGCCAAGGTGTGCCGCCGCCCATCATTACGTTGTTTCCCCATTTTCTTTCCGCCGGTTGGAATCATCGCGTGCGGCCAGTACTTTTCAATTGCCGACTCATTCCAAGGCACGCTTTTCGGGGCACGCCATTGATAGATGCCGGAAAACACGCAGCTTATCGGACGGCCCATCTCACAGATGGGTGCAATCCGGTCGGGATGGGTCGCAAAGTAGCGTTACACCCAACCTAGCATTACACCCGACCGGAATAAATTTTGATAGAAGGTAGTGTATTCTTCTCACCCACATGCATGTGGGTGCACTCCTTCCGGCTTCAATCTCGGGGCACTTTGGGTGAAGTACGCATTTCAAATGCAAGAGCGCACGGACATGCATGCGCAGTGAACGCTGACTTCTTGCAGAAGGTAGTACGGCTAGAAGTAGAGTGGGAATCACACTGATCAGAAAGAGAAGGGAAACAGAGCAGTCAATAGATTTAATACCATTCAGTGCATTGACTGGCCATTCACCATCATGATCTAACTTTATGGATATAAGAAGTGGTAGATTCACTGCATCAGGGTCAGATTCCCCGTCAGAAGCAGATTTTGTTCTCTAGATCAGAGGTGGTAGATCCATTGCGTCAGGGGCAGAAGTAGCATTATCAAACCCAAGCATGATTCCTGGGTCCTGTGGAAGCAGCAGGATCAGACATTAAGGACTCTTCTTTTTCTTTTTCTTTTCTTTTTCTTTTTCTTTTCTTTTTCTTTTTCTTTTCTCTTTTTTTCTTTTCTCTTTTTTTTTTTTTTTTTGTTCTGTTTCCTGTGGAAGAGCAGTGTGCCACCTGGGTCCATCTATCCAGCTGGCAGAGACCAAGATACCAGCCAAGTCTGATTCCAACTCCCCGTTAAGAATGTCAAACAAACAACGCAACCAATGAGTCAACGCAATCAATCAAGCAATTAAGCAACCTTGATCCTGTCCCTCCCTCCTCTCCCTCATCTCATGCCATGGATCTATCAAAAAAAAAAAGAAAAAAAAAAAAAGAAACCATCAAGCCATCAAACCAATCTACCAATACACTGATATATCACTCTATCGATCTATCAATCTCAATCAATCCCAACCAACCTCGGATCGATCAAACCAACCAACCAAGCAACACCATACTTAAAGACGGTCAATCAATAAGCACTCCCATCCGCAAGACAACAAGTCTGGACATGAAGCCTTGTCATCGATTCTCGAAGAGTGACGGGTAGTGGCAAAAAAAAAAAGTGTAGTCTTGACATCCCATCATGGAACGCAATAAAGCAAACATATTTCTGAAAAAAAACACTTCTCTCCAATTACAAGCAAAGACGTAAGGAGGCGGCGGAGACACTTACGATCTTCCAATGCACTTCTCGAAGCATGCTGCTGTTAGCCTGGTCAACACACACACACACACACACACACACACACACACACACACACACACACACACACACACANACACACACACACACACACACACACACACACACACACACACACACACACACACACACACACACACACACACACACACGTTGTCAGGAAGGAAACTCCTCAGTCATTCATATCCCCTATATATATCGTCACATGAATATCAGAGCGCAGAGGCGAAAAAATAGAAGAAAACAAGAAAAAAATATTTCCTTTTTTTAATCTCCTTTCTTACAACTCCCCCTGTTCAGAACCTCTTGCGTACAAGGCCGCCCACGTGGATGTAGGTTGAGCGGCGGCTGCCCCCACCCCCGTGTGTCATATCGACCCACTTGCACACAGCCAAAGGGCAAAGCGGCAAAGAAAAGAGGAAGGGAACAGCCAAATACAACAAAACAGGGGGCAACAAGCAATAGCACCAAAAACGGATCCTAGATGACAAGTCCCACATGCAAGCACCACCCCTCCTTCACAGGCCAAATGACAGGCCAAGACCACCTAGGACAAAACTCTTGTCTGCAAAAAAAAAAAGAAATCCCAGATTACATATCTATATACAGCAGATGGCCTTATTCGTCATCAAGACGTGGGTATTCCCATTTGTAAACCGTTCTTACTGGAACAAAAAACATAAAAGACAATCCCATATGACAATTCCCACATAAAAGCACCGCCCCCTCACACAGGCCGAACAACGGGAAGCAACCAACTAGGATGTCAAGACAATAAATGAAAACCCGGATGACTGGTACCACATAAAAGCACCGCTACGCTCGCCGAAATAGACCGAACAACAGGACAAAACCAACCGGGATGCAGACAAGGTTACCAAAACAAATTCTACCATATCCATAGTTGAAAAAAACGGAACCATACAGTAGGTCCGCAAAACGAAATACCCCATAAATGGAGAAGAGTACAGGAAAAAAAGAGATCCATCCTTTTACAGATGATGATGAGGCACACAAGGTCTGCCAAAAAGGAACTCCTTTCCTAGGAGAGCCACTACCCCAGTCCATCTGTCACAATTCCGGCTGGCTGTGTCAGCACGTTTGTTATCTTCATGCGCGTCACTCCGTCACGTAGCAACTGTTAGTATCTGACCACCTGGTCCACAACAGGCTTCACCCATCACAAACGCTACAGCCCCCTAGATGCTGACATGCAGGAAGGCAACAAGCAGACTGGCAGCTTGCCAGCGTCTGTCTGGACGCCCAGCAGCCTCGATGCGGCAAGAGAGACTGCAGAATCCAGCTCTTAAAACTCACCATGCATGCCGAGCCTGCAGAACTTGAACACCCTGCAGATGCCAGCTCTACCTGACCATGCCTGCAGAGGCCACTTCTGCCTGACCATGCCTGCAGAGGCCAGCTCTGCCTGACCATGCCTGCAGAGGCCAGCTCTGCCTGACCATGCCTGCAGAGTCTGCAGAGGCCAGCTTCGCATCAGCATGCCTCCAGCACCTGCAGAGCCTGCAGAGCTTGCGGAGGCTTCGCAGCCTGCCAGCTCTGCCTCAGCATGCCTGCAGAGTCTGCACTGACGCTCAACTGTGCCAGTGGCATACTACCGAACTCTTCAGCCTGCAGAGTCTGCAGAGTCTGCACTGACGCTCAACTGNCTGCAGAGTCTGCACTGACGCTCAACTGTGCCAGTGGCATACTACCGAACTCTTCAGCCTGCAGAGTCTGCAGAGTCTGCACTGACGCTCAACTGTGCCAGTGGCATACTACCGAACTCTTCAGCCTGCAGAGTCTGCAGAGTCTGCACTGACGCTGTGCTGTGACAGTAGTTTTTGTTTCCATCGCTGAGAGTGACAGTGGTTCATAAGTCATTCTGTTTGTTCAACAGTTCGCCGCTGGCCTCCATCAGTTCGTGCCGCAACCAGGGAATGAGACAGTCTATCGTTCCAAGGGAACTGATTGATGACTGAATGACCAGTGGTTGGCCAATTACCAACAAACAGCCAAGTGCTGCGCATGACATCAGATCCTTTTTCTTGACCCAACGGTAGCATCAGTAAACTGCAATGAAGAAGCAAAGGATGAGTAATTGCAAGGTATAAGACATGAAAAGAAGACGGAACGAGTTGCACCAGATCGCACGCACGCACGATTTCCAGACAATAGCTGCAAGTTTTCCACTTTCCTTTCCTGATTGTCAAACCCAGCAGATGGCCAGTCTTCCATACTGAACTGCAGTTAATTAGATTACCCCTAGTCAGCCTCAACTGACTTATCGCTGAGTCAGCAAAGTTACAAACCAAAGTTTTTTGTTACCCAAGCCACAGAGCACAGCAGCAGCAACATCAATAAAAACGAAAAAGCAACAACATAAACGAAAACGAAAAGGCAACAACGTCAACATGGCAGGATTATGGTTACTTTTTTTTGAAGGATGAATGAATGTTGTTAAAGGATTAAGGGTTTTGGGTTCTGGAGGAATACTTACGTTTCGGTTAATGTAGGATAAGGGTCTGGACCGAATAAGTTTGAAGGACTGCTGTGAAGTCTCGACCGCTCGGCTGCTGCCGCAGGCCCTTTCTGAGGTAGGTTGTTATTCTTTTGGACGGTCTTTTGGAAGCTTCGAACACCCGCAGCCCATTTGGTTAACACCAGGGTGGGTCGAACTGAAAAGTGGCGCGGTCTCGTTTTTCAATTTTGGTGGGAAAGGTTTTAAGCAGGCTGAAGTGAAGAACTGGGATGCGTGGTGCGCTGATACCGGAACGTGTGCGAAGAATCGGACCAGGTTACTTGGATAGTACCACAACATCAACATGGGTTCTGCCGACTACTGCGGCGGCCACCTGGTCGTGGTATTAGTGGAAGCACCGGGTACTTACCAGCGGTCTCCAGGGACGCTTTCTGGGTACCAATAGACCAATACTGTAGCTTAGTCAGTATATCGAATCATCCCCCTGAGGAGATCGTTACCTGGCAGCGGCCAAAACTACGGTAGTCGGGGAGTAGCCAGACACCTTCGACTTCTCGAGTGGCACTTTTTTTCAACGTGGAGGAGGGAGGTCACGCCACAACCGGCTATGGTAACATAGTCGATTGTGGCGGTTGCGCGCTGACGTTCCTATCTTATGCTGTTTTGCTGAATTTTCGAGATATCTTGTGCATTATCGCTGTGATTTGCGGCTATGTGTGCACGCGCGTCTGGTCAGGCTTCGTTCTGACTGTTGCTGTTCTCATCTCATCAATGAAAACGAAAAAGCAACAACATCAATGAAACCGAAAAAGCAACAACAACAACATCAATGAAAACGAAAAAGCAACACCAGCAGCAGAAGTAGAACAAGAAGCACAAGGAGGAGGAGGAGGAGAAGGATGGAGCAAGGGAGGAGGGAGGAGGAGAGGCGACAGGAGGGAGGAGGAGAGGTGACGGGAGGGAAGAGGAGAGGTGACAAGAGGGAGGAGGGGTGAGGGAAGGGAGGACGGAGGACAGAAGGTAAGAGATAGGAGGGAGGAGGACGGAGGGAGGAGGGGAGGGACGAAGGAGGATAGAGGAGGGAGGAGGACGAAGGAGGGAAGGCAGGGACGAGACGAGGAAAAGAGGACCGAAAAGAGGACCAAAAAGGGAGGATGGGGCAATGAGGAGGAAGAAGACAAAGAGCAGGAGGACGAAGAAGAAATTGTAATCTACCTGCTGAACATATCGACCCTGAACTCCATCTCTTGCTGTGCCATATTTACAGCCTGGATTAACAGTTATCAAACGAAAACACAAAGACAAAAACGAAATCAGATCCAATATTAGCAAATTGGCAAATATGAAGGGGCAGAACACACAGAACACACTAAGATGTGTTCATGAACCGGCCGGACCTGTTGTCTACTTCCCCTTCTACCCAGCGGTGTGGGAGTGGACCCACTCTTAGTGTGTTTGTGTGCGCGTGTCTGCAGGCGCGCATGCACGTGTGCATGCGTGCGTTTTTTATGTTCGCTATACACAACTCCACAAAAAAAAGCATGACTGTGCCAGACTGTTTTGCCGGACTTTCACCTACTCATCACGAGGTTGAACCCCGACAGTGTGCGCAGGAGGCATTCACGTGTGTGCGTGTGCTTGTGCGTGTGCTTGCGTGCTTGTGCGTGTGCTTACGTGGGCGTTCGTGCGAGTGCAGTTGTCTCATTCGCTATACACCACGTCTGTGTGCGTGAATTGTCTCGTTCTATATACACCACTCTGCAAAAATGAAAAATATGCGCCTCCAAATATATCCTCGGGAAAACAGTCCAACCGCTGCACCCGGTACCAGGCCGACGGCCCAGATGGTCGCACTATCTTAAAATCTTAGGAAATTTTGTATCTTTATCCCACTTTAAGATAGGAATACCGGTATACCCGGTCCCAGCGCCCAACTTGCATCTATACCCGGACCTCGTTCAACCTTGCCTGGTGCCCAACTTTTTTCCCCTTTGCGAAATTGTAGGCATACCCAGTCCCGCAGGCCCCCAGTTTCGGACAACGAAATTACGCCCATGCCCATGCCCATGCCCAGAAACGGGCTGGCAAAACTGCGGGCGTACGCACACCCAGGGGCGGGGACTTTGGATGGCGGACCACAAAATTATGTTCATGCCCACCACGTGGACCATTGTGCTGGGTATGAGCATAATTTCAGCCCTCCGGTAGTGGGTATGAGCGTAATTTCAGCCATCCAGTAAAAGGGTATACGAATAATTTGGCTGGTCCACCTCAGTCTCGGGTATGCCCGTAATTTTGCCTAGCTAAGTCCACAACTTGTGCATTCCAGTAGTTCGTTATAACTGCAATTTTGTGGTACGGACCTGGGTCCACCTCAGTCGTGGGCATGCAAACATTTTTTTATTTTTTTTTTAATGCAAATAATTTTAAGCGGGGTACAGATGTAATTTTCCCAACATGGGGCAACGATCCGGGAAGTCACCCTGGCAGGACCGCAGCAGACAGTCCAGATGCCAGATTTCTGACATTGGCAATCTGGGGGCGCACCTGCGTACTTTTTGGCAGCCGCAAAAACACAAAACGAACCCGGGGCCAAGTCCCACTAGCAGCGTTGAGCTACCTCAACGCCTGAATCTGGACGGTTTGTGGAGACGTGCAGTTCAGCAAACTCGACACCATTTCTGCACATCACCGCAAAAGCCTCCAGATTCAGGCGTTGAGGTAGCTCAACGCTGCTAGTGGGACTTGGCCCCGGGCGCGTTTTCCCTTTTCCCTTTCCCCTCTTCTATTTGTTTTTTTCATCATTTCTCCTTTCGGGAAACGACCGCAAATTTTTTTTTTTTTTTGCTTTCTCGAAACAAATACGAAACCGAAAGGAAAGAAAAAAAAAATTGGCGGGAAAACGAAATGAAAAGTTACTGAAACGAATACGAAACCGAAACGAAAAAAAAATTGGCGGGAAAACGAAATGATCGAAAAAAGCTTCCCTCTTTTCGGCCGTGTGACAACCTGACACTCTCTGACACACCCGCGCTCTGACACTCACACTCTGACAACCTGACGCTTCCTGCTGACACAGGTTACCGCGCGACTCACATTCCTTCTGCACAATTTTTTAATCTGGGCCTTCCCACAATCCACACCGTCCAACGTTCACAGTGTCACCACCAGGGGCAAGGTCCCACTTGCACGGTGATTAAGAGATTCTGGCCGTTGATCTTTGCTATCCTATCTACGGTCAACATCGCTTAATTCGTGTAAGTGGGACCTATCCCCAGGTGTCGGACCAGACATAGCATTTGAGAGCGCAAATCTCAGCCGTCGGTTAAACCATCGGGTGATGGAATAAAGTCCATAACCACTAGTGTCAAGCCCGCGGCTCATATACGTTAGCATGTTACGCTGACCATGATGATGACATCGTAGGTGCTCAAGACGATTACACGTGTCATCACCACTGGTACCAGAACTTGCTAAAGCTTCACGCCACCCATGATGATTACATCGATGATGATGATGACGACATCGAAGATGATGACGATGATGATGACATCGATGATGACGATGATGATGCATGATGATGATGGGAGAGGATCATGCTGAGGAAAACAACGATAATAATGACATAATGACATAATCAATGTTGCAAATTAACTATATATTGTCACAAAAATATCAGAGCGCAAATGCGAAAAAACGGGAAAAAAAAAAAGGAAGAAAAACAGAAAAAAATGAATTCAGTTTTTTACTATATATCGTCAAATAGAATAGACAAGTGTATACTTGTACTAATATAGTAACGGCTTCGGACCAATCAATGCTTCGAAAGAGTAACAGATTCCTAAATAGCTTTGAAGACGATGACGAAACAGTCGACTGGAGTTTCATTCTTTCAGAAGACATCACCGCTTTCTCCATGACTTGATGATTCCGTCATCTCCATCGCAAAGAACTTTCAGTAGATCATCATAGGGTGCTGCTCGGGAGAGTAAGCCATTCTTCTTTTCGTCCTTTTTTTTCTCTTTTCCTTTCCTTTCTTCCCTCTTTTTTCCCCCCACTGTTCTCCATTGATTGCTCCTTTTCTTCTCTTCTTTCCAGTGCATTATTACAGTACTGAATCATGTCAGTCGATAAAGGACTGACGTCATCGCCTCACCGCCTATGTACCTCGCTCGGGTATCTGGCCAGATGACCCATTTATTAAAGGACAACCCTAAATACGGATATACAATGCCCATACCCCGAGCTGACTGTCGTCATCGCCTCGCCGCCTCTGTACGTCGCTCGGGGTATCTGGCCGGAAAGATACCCTGAATACAGATCCAATGTCCATGACCTGTTTATTCAAGGACAACCCTAAATGCAGATACAATGCCCGCAACCCCCCCCCCCTGCCACCCCCCCGCCCCCTTTATTCTGGGAAAAACCCTCAATACAGATACAATGCCCATGTAGCCCTTTCTTATTCCACGGAAACCCCTAACTACAGATGCCACGCCGTCGACCCCCCTTTGTTAATTCCAGGAAACCCCCTAAATCACCGACCGCGCCGCCCCCATAATTTTTAGAGTATAGATTAGCGCATCGCCAGAACTGGCGATGCGGGAGGAACCGGAAGTCGAGCTACGGTGTAAACACGTTTTTGATAATTCCAGGAAAACCCCTAAATTCAGAGATACCGACCGCGCCGCCCCCTACAGTTTGGCGCCGTAGCTCGACTTCAGGTTCATCCCGCGTCGCCAGTTCTGCTTACAAAAACGTGTTTACAGCATTGTTCTCGTCAACAGAATTTTGATTTTCCCCCCCTACAAAAACGTGTTTACAGTTTGGACCACTTGGAGAATTTTCATTTTTTTTTCCTACAAAAACGTGTTTACAGAGGGTATAGCAGTAGTTATCTGGCGCCTGACGTCAGGCGAAGAGGTTCTCCCCTCTCAGACGACCTGCTCAGTCAATCCTCGGGTGTCCCGAGCAATCAATGCTGGCAGGCGGCACCACTAAAATTACTTTCTGAATATCAGTCTGATGTAAAATGGGACGCTGAGCCCGATTTCCAGCAGGTGAGGCTCCCTACCAATAGATTGGAGCAACTAGGAAACCTGCTAGGGGGGGATGCTGGTATCACCTCCCCTAGCAGCCTTCCCTGTTTTTTCAAAAAAAAAAACAAAAAAAAAAAACGTGTTTACAGCATTGTCCTCGGCAACAGAATTCTTGATTTTTTGGCTGCTGTAAAACGTGTTAAGGGAGAGCATTGTCCTCTGCACCTTGCCTCCTCAAGGGACAGCATGCTAGAAGTGGTCCCCACAGCTTCCACGGCAGAGACATACTGATGATAACTGAGCCGACTTCACAGCTGAGCAAACAAACAAAAAAAAAAAGGTTCCAGGCATACAGTCAATCTACGCGGACCCCACCAATTTCCCGCCAAGTACAATCAACATGTACCCCATCACTTTCCTGCCAAGGACAATCCACACGGACCCCATCACTTTCCCGCCAAGGACGATGCATTAAGTGGATGCACAGTCTCCTGTCCTACGCGGACCCCACCAATTTCCCGCCAAGTACAGTCAACAAACATGCACCCCATCACTTTCCCGCCAAGGACATTCCACACGCACCCCATCACTTTCCCGCCAAGGACCATGATTAAGTGGATGCACAGTCTCCTGTCCTCGCCTTCCCTGTTGCCCTTAAGTAATTTACCACGAATGATTGTCAGGTGACCGATCGTGCCACGTGTCGTAGTGTGAGTTGCATCCAGGCTTCTGTGCTTCGTTTAGCCTATAGCTTCCTCATCACCCGGGCTGAGATCCCAGTTGCATTAATTAGCAGATATATATACCATAGCTACGCAGGTCCGGACGTCAGACCAGATCCCGACGCCGGATGCCGGATATCCCGGTCGTATCCCGACGACCGGATAAATGGAAAAGCCAGGAAAGCCAGACACGACGCCTGGAGGGCCTTATAGCCGTACAAGCTACTACCAGCATTCTCACAGGTAGGTGGTTCCCTTTTAATTGGGTCCCCTTTTCCTCCACGGTTCTCAAAATAACTCTTGCTTACCTCTTCACCTCCCTTAGGCATCCTGCATTCGATGACAATCACAATGCAGCACAACAGCCAACGAGAGGTGTCAGACGCAGTGAGAT
>BFEA01000103.1:1185882-1203047 GCA_003427395.1 Chara braunii | reverse complement strand
CCCTCCCTCTCTCTATGTCTCTCTTTCTTTCTCTCTCTCACTCTCTGTGTCTCTCTCACACTCATAATAATAAATGGAACAATTTTTTTGTTTTTTTTTTTCTCTCTTGTGTGTGCGCTCTTAGTCTCATTGTTTTGGCTACCTCAGGGTTATGTTCCCCTCGCCCACGAGATAAACAATTGGGGCTGCGATATAGTGGGCTTCAAGTCCGGCGTTTGTGTCAAGTTGTCGCATTTTCGGCAGCGGGCTGCGATACAGTTCGCAATCCTAAGGCTGCGGTCTAGTGGGGTTCGGCGTCTATGTCAAGGTGTCGCATTTTTTACGGCGGGCGACCAGGACACAAAGTGGGTTCTTAGGGGGCAAAAAAAATTGGGGGGCTGGTCCTTGCCAAAATTGCGGACTACCTACCTACAACTAACTCTGGTAGAACCGGGACTTTTGGAAAAAGGAAGGACCGGTCCTCGGGTGGAAGTGGACCCCAAAAAGAAGTGGGGGGCATTTGACCGGTCCTTGGGTAGAAGCGGACCCCCAAAAGAAGTGAGGGCATGTGAACTGCAAAAGGGCCCTCAGGCCCAGGCATTGAGGCCCATCTTCTCAAAACAGGGAGGTCAGGCACAACGAAATAGACGTTTTGCAAGAGGCAACTTTGGCGATTTTCTGTACTCGGACGACCCCGCAAAAATATATGAATTTTTTTTTCCGCAGAAATATATGAAATTTTGAGAATCCATAAACGAGGTCATGTTATTTCCATGAATAATATTCTAACATTTAAAAAAAAATCATTTAGACTACGAAATAATCGTCGCGTCGATTCGACATATTTTCCATTTTTGCCATTCAGCCATGTATGGGCCAACTGAAAAACTACTATAATTCAGTGAGTTTTCATGCTCAAAAGAATGCATGAAAAACCCTGAAAATTTGAGTACTCGAAAAGTTTGTTGTGATCTTCGCAGGAAAAATGCTCAACAGATTAAAAAAAATCATTCCAACTGTGAAATAGATCATGGCCGCAATTCGACCCATATTTCAATTTTGCCATTCAGCATCTCTCTCTCTCTCTCTCTCTCTCTCTCTCTCTCTCTCTCTCCCTCTCCCTCTCTCTCTCTGCGGTAGGCCCCCCCCCTCCCTCTCTCTCTCACACTCATAATATTAAATGGAACGAAACTCTCTCTCTCTCTCTCTCTCTCTCTCTCTCTCTCTGTCTCTCTCTCTGGGGTAGCCCCCCCCTCCCCTCTCTCTCTATCGCTCTTTCTTTCTCTCTCTCACACTCTGTCTCTCTCTCACACTCATAATATTAAATGGAACGAAACTCTCTCTCTGTCTCTCTCTCTGTCTCTCTGTCTCTCTTTCTCTCTCTCTCTCTCTCTTATGTGAACTCTTAGTCTCATTGCTTTTGGCTACATTAGGGCTGCGTTCCCCGCGCCCACGCGGTAGACAATTCGAACACACGTTCTATTCAAGGTTCTCTGCTATTCGAGAAAAGTGGAGCTGCGCCGTTTCAATTTCAAAAAAGGACCTCGGCCTCCTCAGCCTGCTAGCTCCTACGGACAGCTACCGGTCCTACGTGGTCCTGGGCCTTGCAAGGCCCCCAAACGTCAAAATGCCCACCCTCCCGACGTCCCACCGACACTGAAAAAAATTTGATTGACATTGAAATGTCTCAGGGGGCGGGCTGCGAACAGGCGCACTCCCACATTCCACCAGTACTCCGCACATTCCCGACACTCCAGGCAACCCGTCCACACATGCCAGCCCTCGTCTCGGCGTCCCATGCCGTGAGTCCGGATCCACCAGGGCAGTAGCAGCGTTGTGCCGGCTTTGTAATCGGACTGAAGGCCAGATCCCACTAGCGCCTATTGTTCATTTCTGACCGTTGATCTTCGTAATCGAGGGTGAAAAATGAATAATCCAGGGTAGTGGGATCTGACCCTGAACCCAGCAGCACATCTGGAGAATTGAAATGAGCCTCTCGGTCGCAGCGTGTAGGCTTTTTCCAGCAGGTTCGGAATGGCCTGCACGGTGCCGACGTCGGCCTACCGCTTCTTCGTTCCGGCCGTACCTCTCTTCCCTGCCCTTGGCTGCGCTTCCGCGCTTGGCGCGGCCTCCAGCAGCAGCAGGCTTTTCAATTCGAGCGGTCCGCCGACGGATCCACGATGGGGGACCGGTCGCCGTTCGGTACCACGTGTCCATGCCTTCACAGATCGTCTATTGATTGCCTCGATTGGATCGGTCGGTGGAGGCAAGGGCAAGGGCAAGGGCGTGCTTCATTTCGCTAAGGATTTCAACGTTTCTCCGGTGGCAGGGATGGCAGATGGCCAGCTGTCGAGTGATCATCGTGCGGGCGATCATATCGACGGCTGTGCCATGCCTGCCGTGATGGTGGACGGTGATCGGAAGATGGCGGCTGTAGCTGAGGGGCCTACAGCCGCAGAGGCGGCTGTGGTTGCCGCGCCAGCTGATAAGGCACTTGGAGAAGCCGCTCAGGAGGGAGGTGATCCTCTTTCTGAGGCCGCATCAGCTCCCCTCTTGGTCCAGTACCTGGTCCTTCGGAAGGACCTCGTGGAGAACATGGGGTGGTCAATCGGGAGCGTGGTCGCACAAGCCTGCCACGCCGCCGTCGCCGCCACGTGGCTCTCTAAAGACGATGCGCTCACTCAGCGGTACTGCTCCGACTCTAATATTGATCACATGCGCAAGGTAAGTTGCTCTCACTGTCTCTCTCCTTCCCCTCTCTCTCTCTCTCTCACGTTTGTGTGTGTGTGGCCGTGGAAATCCCCGTTCTTTGGATGCCTCTCTACTCTCTCCTGTTGGTTTCTGTACTCATTATCTTTGCGTTATTTTTGGTGCCACTGGCTTCTCCTCCGTTCAACTCGGCCCGCCATCCTCTCTGTTCTTCGTCTTCTCCTCCGTCCTATTCCGTATCCCCTTCAACATTGTAGCTTCTTTGCATTTGCAGGTTTATGCAAGAGACGATTAAAGGATTACTGTAAATGCTCTTCAAGCGAAGTTGACTTCAATAAACTCGCAGTCGCACAGGAGACGAAAAATTAACCGAGCGAGGTATCCTGCCTGTAGCCGGAATGTTGCGCGCATCGAACCCGTAGTGGCTTCTGCTGGCGAAGGTCATCGCACTGCTGACTCTCGATTGTGGCGTAAAGTGGTGTACTCCCCCTCCCCTCCCCTCCCCTCCCCTCCGTGTGAAAACATGAGCGAAAGGTTTAGCAACTCCGAGATGGGCGCCTGCTGCGTGATGTTTTGGTTCCATAGAAAAAAGGGCAGAAGGACATCGATTTGATCTCAGATGTGGAAGCGGAAATTGATCTCGTTTGATGATCAGCAATCCCCCCCCCCCCCAACCCCCCCTCCTCTTCCCGCGGCAGCCGATGCTTATTCGAGGTATACCTCATTCATTTGGATTTTTCTAACACCATATTTTTTAAAAGTCTTTCTTTTGTAAACTTTGCGTATCTAACGTTCAACACGTGAATCAAGATATAAAAAGAAAGCCAAAAAAAAAAAGAAAAACCGTGAATCAAGGTTCCATTTGTAATGACCATTCCGCAGTATCTGGCTAAGCGTCATCAGCTCTGTAGAAACATTTATGGGGTAGTTATCTCTATGATCTCATCATTCCGCACATCATATCCCTCCAAGGTAAAAAAATAAAAACTTTGAGATTTTGTCTCCGATGGCTTGAGGATTCGTGCAGTTTATCCCCGGGACATTCGACGTGTATACCTTATTTATCTTTGACTTGGGGGGGAGGTTAAGGATACGTGAGATTGACCTTATTTATTTTTGACTTGGGGGGGGGGGGGGGTTGTCTTTCAAAAAAAAAAGAATTCGCGAGAGAGAGTTTGTATCCCGAGTATGCAACGGAAGTTGCAAATATAAAGAAGGGACATCACTGCCGTCTTCACGCGCGAATAGAACGCCCGGTCATTGCATTCTGTGCTCTGCGCATTTGTATGTATGGATGCAGTTCTGGCAGCCCTAAAGTCCTTTGAGCTGCTAAACTTCTAATCTGGGCCGGACTTTCCATTCGTTTGAAGACAGTACCTTCAGATTCATTCTTCGATACTTTGCTAGTCTGAAGGTACTGTTGAATTACTACGTATCTCTCCCTCCTCAGCTCCCCTGTTGTGTTCTCTTGAGCGAACAATTTTAGTGATTTAGTATGTAAATCCCAACCTTTCCAAGCTTTTTTAAGTGTCACTATAGGACGTGAGACGGTCTTCTGTAAATGATGCGAAGAAGGCCACAACCGTTCGATCTCGCTAGCCGAGGAAACTACAGGGGTCCGGAGTGTTTTCGCCTCACTGCTATGTGTGTCTCCCAGTGGATGTGAAAAAGAAAACGAGCGAAGAAGAAGCAGAAGAGAAAGAATAGTTGAATAGATGGACAGAGGGGCAGAGGGACTGAAGAAGGGAGGGAAGGTGGTTTACATGGGTGTATGCAACGATTGATCGGTGGTGGATAGATAGATGGATGAATGGGGGCCGAGGGATAGGAGGGGGGATGGATGGATGGATGGATGGGTCCATGGACTGGACTGGATGGATGGATGGATGGACTGGACTGGAACGGAGGGCGGAATGGAGGGAGGATGAATTGTAATCGTGGTGTTCGTACTGTTCTGCGCCCACGCTTCGCGTCTGCGAAACCTCATACTGAACGCTCCGATGGCCTCGACGTCTCTCCTGCTGTAAAGGCCAGGCCGTTGCCGTTGGGGTTTGCTGGACCTTGTACTGTACATCAAGACATACATTCCATGAGCAAAACTCAGAAATCAACTGTGTCTCGGTCTGTGTTTGGCAGGTCATTACAGTAGCAACTAATATATCAATCAGTGGAAGTGTTTGTCCCCCTTACCATCGGATTAGGGGTTTTGGGTGGTTATGCTTCCCCATTTGAGTAGCTGAGGCTGTGCTGGTCCAATGTGAACAACTGAAGTGGATTGGCAGGTGGGGGATTGGACACAAACGGCCGTGCAAGTTGCCCCCCGTGCGGTGCATTCTGTTCTCCGCCATGGAAGGAAAAAAAAGGTTAGGACTAATAAGGCACTGCACTGGAGCTCTCCTTGGCTTCAGGCTACGATTTGGGCGATACCCGACTGGCGGCTCATCCGCTGAACCCGGGATAGGATGCTGCGGAGTAGGTTTGAACAGCCTGCATCACTTTTGTAGACATGCCAGTGGCATCATCAGGGGTTGAAAGTTTAAACCATGTGTCCAACGGGCAAAGAACAGAATGCACCGCACCGGGGCCAACTTGCATGGGCGTTTGTGTCCAATTAAGCCATGGACAGCGTGGCTCAGATTAAACCCCCAATACCGCGGGTCAGTTGAAACCCGCAGTACTACAGACCATTTTGAACCTCCAATACCATGGGCGACTTTAAGCCCCCTAATACCACAAACCCCCAATACCATGGCCCGGCTTAAATCCCGGACACCATGGGCCAGCTTAAACCCCAGATACCATGGGCCGAGGAGCTTTGCTGTCCCGGAGTGTAGATGGCTTAAACCCTTCACACCACGGATATGCTCTCTAAGGAGCTTCGCTATCCAACAGTGGCACATGGTTTAAACCTTCAATACCATTGACATGTGCCCTCAGAACACAGAAGCTTTGCTGACCTCACGCTAAGGAAAGATCATTCCGGTCGAATTCCACCTGGCCTGGCCAGCACTGTTTGCCAAGGTGTATGAAAAACTCGGTTGTCTCTTGGTCTGATCTCTTCCATGATTTACCTGAATTGCTCCAACCTTACGTGGATGTACAGATGCCCATCTGGTCGTCAAGGTGCATTCTCATATGCACAGCAGAAAGTAAGGTAAACTATGGGGGGCCTAGAGCAGGTAATTCAACACGGAAAGGCAAATTCTCGAGGCACTGGAGCAAATAACCCAACACTGGAAGGCCAGCGCAGCGTTATGGAAGACAATGCTCCCAAAGTGGTCTTTGTGGTTCCAAAGGCTGAGAGCCTCTGACAGTGTCCCTGTTCACGAGGGCTGAGCTCTACAATCCGGATTTTGCGTACTCTGTCCATGGATTGCCAAGATCGCGCCTGTGAGAACAAACAGTGCAAAGGAGCAATTCATTCCCATAGGCGGTCGAATTGAACTGAAGTATCCTCGAATTTGTGAGCCATTATTTTTAGGGGCCCTCATTGGGACCTTGCCTCAGAAGAATAGGGGCACCAAGGGTTTTTCATCATGTGTCTAAACTTCTCTAAAGACACTCGAAAGTGAAGCTGTGAGTGAATACAATTGAACCTAATTAATTTGCAGATGTGAGTGAATACAATCGAACCTAACTAATTTGCAGACGCCGTCTGGAAATGTACAAGCAGCATTTGTGGGTGCCAAAGGTTCTGGTGGTTGTTTGAAACTTCAAATGCATTTCAAGTTTCCTAATTAATGATGTTGTAATGTTGCCTGTTCTACAGTGAACGGTGGTGGTACATTTTTCGGCTGTGTAAAAACCATGGTTATCGACCGGACGTCCGGATCCCGATCCAGACAGTCCGGTGTCCGGTGTCCGGTTCGGAGGGTCCGGTTCGACCCCGATTTCGAAAAATTCGAATTTTTTTTGGGGGTTCCCAGGCCGTTTACCTGGGCCTGGGGTACCCCAGAAAAATAATGCTGATGTTTTTTGAGAACCGGTACCCCAACCGGGCAGGCCCTGAAAGGGCCCTCTGTGTGATAACATCGGCACACGAGTTCACCTCTTTGCTCTTATTTGGATGGAATCTTGGTACATTTGATCTCTCTGCTTGGTACATGACTATCTGGACTTCTGCGTGATTTTGAAACTTGATTTTCTGTCTATCGCTCTTGCTCATATTCCTTGCATTTTCGTGATGTGGGAGGGTCTGGCCGATGGGAGGGGCGATGAAGGATGGGAGCGGCGAGCAGGGATGGGAGGGCGATGACACCAGACAGAGATGAGCGACATTGGATACTGTGTTGGTGGGGCTTGAGGGCGATGACATTGGCACACGAGTTCACTGCTTTGCTCTTATTTGGATGGAATCTTGGTGCATTTGAGCTCTCTGCTTGGTGGTGGTGTTTTTTTTTTTTTTTTTTTTTTTTTTTTTCCGGACAACCGGACACCGACACAGCAAACCGGACTTTCCGGATGTCTGGATGTCCAGTTAACCGGACGTCTGGTTCCAGACGCGGGTCCGGTGTCCATGTCCGGTTGTCCGGTTTTGTCCGGTTGTCCGGGTCCGGGGCAACCATGGTAAAAACCTGGGAAGTTCTGAGGGAGGTCTTGGCCCCATTGGACTGCGTCTAGGTCTTTGTAGGGAAAAGCAAGCAGATGAATGATAGGGGTACACCTCATTGTTGCCCTTGTTGGTTGTTCATTCTCTGGTGTACAGTATATCGATGGGTTCACCTTTGCACCATCGGGAATCTATGGTGGATGTGCACGGTTGAGCACCTTCTCCCCGACTTAAGATCTCATGTCCTACATCATTGATGTCCTCCTACTTTTTTCTACCTCTTTTGTTCTCCTTTGTCCCCTGCATCTGCAAACTCCTCATCCTCCTGTTTTTTTTGTGCCTTCTGCTGCTCCTGTTTTCCTCCCTTCTGCCTCGCTGCTGCCAGGTTGTGTTGGAGGTGAAGGGAGAGAAACAGTTGGTGGACCTCTCTGGGAAGCTGGCTGTGGCGGGAGTTGGACACAAGCTCTGGGTGGAGCAACCGGAGAACTTTCCCACGTGTTTGGCAACAAAGCCCTGCATAAAAGAGGAAGTCGCCATGCATTTCAAAAAGTGCAAATTGTGCAAGTGAAAACCGAGTGACATGCTTGAATTGTTCTGGAGCAGGAAGGGTGGGTATCTGCTGATATTTGTGCCAAAAAACCGAGGCTGCTGAGCCTTTGCCGACCACCAGTTCACGCCCCCTTATTTCCCTGTTGTCTGCAGTAAACTGCAGACTTTTCCTGTAGGGCGGGTAGAGGGCCTGCAGCCAAGTCCAGCCGGGCCCAGTATCAATAGGGCGCTGGCCTACCGGGGAGGTGTAGTCTTCTTTGTGCCACTCGCCCCTTGTCTTTGTGACACGAGAGTCATGAATCTTGAACGGGTGGGTATGTTGTCCAACGTTTTTTACTCCTTTTGTGTTTCTGTGTTAGCTTGCAGGTTTCTTCTTTTTTTTGGCTTTGAGAC
Organism: Chara braunii; assembly: GCA_003427395.1. Classification (NCBI taxonomy): domain Eukaryota; kingdom Viridiplantae; phylum Streptophyta; class Charophyceae; order Charales; family Characeae; genus Chara; species Chara braunii. The sequence continues at coordinate 1,194,868 of BFEA01000103.1, read as the reverse complement.
CTTTTTTTCCCGCCTCTATTGTGCTCAATACCTTTTCTTTCGCGGGTGAGCATCTTCTTTTGTCTGTAGAAGTGGACCCGCTGCAGCTATGCGAAGGACGGCGACAAAAACATTTTGCGAAACACCGCAGCCATCAGTTGGATACCATCTTTGCGATGTAGCCCTACGGGACGCTGCCCAACTTTGCAAAATGGCCCGGTAGTTGCCAAGTTTTCGTAGGTGCAATTGCAAAAGGCGAAGTGAATTTGCACACCCGCCTGACAGGGGCATAAGACAAACATGTCAGCCCAAAACGCCATTCCACTGTGCCCATATCTTTTTGGGACATTTTGACATATATTTCAACTTATGGGGATATTTGGCATATTACCATCCCCCCCCCCCAAAAGGGCTGAGTATTTTTTTTGTGTGCCCAGCTGAGCACCCTTAAGTAGTGCCAAACAGTCGGTGGTTCCTCGTTTGGAGTGCCAACTGCACTCTTAGGGGGGTGCTCGGTTTGGGATGTCTGTGTTGCCTGTTGGTGATGACGGATGTTCGTTGGAGTGACTCCCTGGCTCAGTGGGTGGTGGGAACCAACAGTCTGTGGGGTTCAATCGTGATGTGAGTAGTGAGTAGGTCATGTGCTGCTTTGCTCCGTGTTGGATGTGTGGACGTCCTCGTCTGCGCTCCGCTGCTGCCCTGCTGCCTGTCCCGCTTGCCTCGCATGTGGTTCTTTGCAGGTTGATGTGTTCGCTGTGCGGTGTGGCCGTGTTGTTGGTGTTGCCTTCTGCTTCGCAGCTGTGCTGCTCATCCGCTGACCTGTCCTTCCGTGTTTGCCACTTGTGTGCCCTGTAGGTTGGTTGCCTTGTTGCTGGTGCCTTGGTGTCCGCTCCACGTTTGCCGAGCTGCTGGTCCGCTCGCCCTGTCGTCCCTTGCAGTGCTGTTGCCTTGCTTGTGTTGTCTTGTGCTTCACTACACGGTTGACGTGCTGCATGCCCTGCGTGCCATGTCGCTCCATGCAGTCGTTTTTGGTGTTGTGCAGCCGTGTTGCCTCTACTGTGTTGCCTGGTGCTCCACAGGGTTGCTGCCCGCTGCTATGTTCCGCTTGGGGACAGTCTGCCTTCAACAAGGGTCAAAGGGTTCATGACCCAAACCATCAAATACGGAGATTCTGCAGATTGTCGAGGGTTCAGCCTCCTGATGAGTCGGTGCAACTCCGACGAAACAATCTATCATGTTTTTTTTTTTGACTTTTTTTTTTCGCTTTGTGTTTTTTTGCTGCTTGGTCTTTTGTTTGCCTCGGTGTCTTGTTGCCGGGCTGCTGTTCTTTTCTTGCTGAGTCTTGTTTGCCTGCCCACCCGCCTCCCCCCCCATGCCCTCCAGCCTACGTTCTGTACTGTTGCTTCGATGCCCTAGTGCCACTTCTTGACTTGTTGTTGCTGCCTCATTCTTCTGCCTAGTGCTGTTTGTCTGCCCGCCCGCCTCCCCCATGCCCTCACCCCTTTGTTCTTTGCTGCAGCTTGTCATCCAAGTACTGTGTTGCGCCTTGTCTTCGCCTTGCCATTTTGCTTGCCTTGTTGTACTTGTCTTACCACTGGTCGGTTTGGTTTTTGTTGTTCTTTTTTCGTTTCCTGGCTTTTGAAAGCTGGGCATCATAAGCATTCTTTCCGACGCAACATGCTGCGACACGGTCGCAGAAGCCACGCGATACAAATATAACACACACACACACACGGCTGAGTGGGTGTGTAGAGTGGGTTTTTTGACTGTGTCAGATTAGTTTCTCAGACTTACTACCGTTCTTGTCAGGGGTTTGGACCGGCAGTCTGCTAGGATTGCAAGGTTGGTGTGAGTACAGTCGACCACTTTTCTCTCAGAGGGGTATCGCTAACTCTGGACGATGTGGTGCTCATCCTATCGATGGAAAACTCTCTCTCTCTCTCTCTCTCTCTCTCTCTCTCTCTCTCTCTCTCTCTCTCTCTCTCTCTCTCGCGCGCGCGCGCGCGCACGCGTCACATAAAACTCGGGGCGGGAGGCAGGGAAAACTCGGGGCGGGGCGTGGCCTGCCGGCGCCTTCCCACCGCGTCGCGGCGCTTCGTGCAGCCGCCACCACCGCCCTGCACCGACTTTTCCAGGCACCTTCCTGCTGCGGACCGTCAGCCAACCTCGCAGCATTTCCAACCCTCGCTTCGCTTAGTCCTTGTGGCTCCGTCAGCGCCAGTCCCTCCCTGGGACCGGGGAGTCCCTCCCTCGGGCCACGCCTTTGTCGCTTTTCCTTGGGCCCGTTTCCTGCCGTTACGGTGGGCCTGCTACAGTTTTATAGTATTAGAGATTTCAACACAATTTTTCTATGCATGGAATGTCTTCTGAGGCCCATGCCACCTTTCTTTATACCTGTGGTACTTGTGGTACGTTCTATACCCCCTACGCACGTTTTACACACGTTTTGTTTTGAGCTCCTTTTTTTTATTTTATTTTTTTAAAGGGGCCCAGTGGCCGAGGCTCAAATTAAGCAATTGAATACAAAGCGAACCTACGCCTGTTCTCATTAGGGCGGGAAGAGCCTCAGCCAAGGTACCTCTAGCGCCTTTTTTCCGGCCTCCCGTAAGTCCTTTTTCTTTTCTTTGGGCTTTGGCACCTTTGGCCTCCCTCCCCCTTGTTTGGCTCTGGTACCTTCTATTTCTTTCAGGCCTCTACGATTTCTTTCTGGTTGAAGTCTCCTCAAGCATGTTGTAGAGAGAGTCCTGCAACTTCATATCACGTTATCGTCACACTTTCTTTCTGTTGCCTTCACCAGGTTCACCTCCATTGCAACATCTTGCTGTGTTGCTTCCCTGCCATGTGTGCACACTCGTGACAACTTTTCACGCATGCTGTGATTTGGAGACGGGGTCTGACTTCCATTTCTTCGTTCGTTCGTTCGTTGGGGGGGGAGAGAGAGAGAGAGAGAGAGAGAGAGAGAGAGAGAGAGAGAGAGAGAGAGAGAGAGAGAGAGAGAGAGAGAGAGAGGATGTTCCTGGATAGTGTTACGATCTTCGCTGCAGCTGCTGAAGATATGGTGGATGTGGCAGGGCCATGAATCACCCGGCTTTCTCCTCCCTCCCCTTCCCCTGCCTGCTTTTTTTTCCGTGGTTGTTTTCTTTTCTTTTTTTTCATCTCTCTTCTTCTACTTGCTCTATTCTTTGTATTTTATTTGTTGTTTGTTATTTTTAACGATAAAAATATACAAAAAAGGTTAGATTTGTGTGTGTGTGTGTGTGTATGTGTTGTGCGTGTGTGTTTCATTGCAGATGACCATGTCTGCATTACGTGTCTCTGTCCGGCGGTGCAGCAAATGAGTTTTGTTTTTATTTCTGTGTTTTTGCAGTTTTTTTCATTCTTCGGAATCGAATGATGATGACAACACCGCCCGCGACATGGAAGACGTGCCACCCCTACCCCACCCAAAACCCACTCCCTTACTCCCTTTCAAGGGGAAGGTTGGGACAGCCCCGCGCCTGCCGCAATGTAGGCGCCTTGATGATGATAATTGGGGGGGAAAAAACAAAGAACAAATCAGGAAAAAACTAGGTTGATGTGTTTTCACGAGTCTGTTCGTTTTCTTTGGTTATTTTTGTGTTCATTATCATCGCGAAGGTACCTGCTACGTGGCAGGCGCAGGGCTGCCCGACCCCTCCCCACCACTTCTCTCCCTCTGTTTCTCAGTTCTCTCTCTCTCTCTCTCTCTCTCTCTCTCTCTCTCTCTCTCTCTCTCTCTCTCTCTCNTCTCTCTCTCTCTCTCTCTCTCTCTCTCTCTCTCTCTCTCTCTCTCTCTCTCTCTCTCCTCTCTCTCTCTCTCTGCACACTTGCCATGACAACAGAGGGCACAAGAATCCTCGGGCAACATGAAAGAAAGAGGAAGGGAACGAAGGTCAATGAGAAGGTGAAGGGGGAAGGAAGATAAAAACGGAGCCCCAACAACAAATGAAACTGGCAAGCAGACCTCAAGAAAAGAAGTAGGAACCGGAGGCCTCAACAGAAAGAAATGGTACTGGGGCGTTACGAACAAGGGCACAACGAGCATTAAATAAAATACGCAGGGCTCAATAAAAGGAAAAGGCACAGACCAGGTAGTCTGGGGCTCAGCGATGCAAAAAAGACGTTGGTTGCGAAGATATCGAAAAGAGTAGTGGAGGGCAAAAAACGAAAGAAAGGAAAGAAAAACGCGGAGGAGGCCTAAATCGGAAAATGGAAGGGGGGAGGTCCCGCTTAGCGATGGAGGAAACTATAGGGGAGGCGTCCCCGAACACAAGTTAGTGGAAGAAAATCAAAAAATAAAACAAAATGCAGGATGAAACATCAGGTTGAAGTGCGGGAAAAAATAAAAGAAATCTTCTGGCAAGGTCGTCAACTGGCCTGCACCAGTCCTATCATGGCAAACACGACAGAAAAAAAAAAAGTAAAAAAAAGGCACCGCAGGGCATTTGAGGAAATCACTTTCGGGAGGTGCCAGTCGCATGTCCGTATGTTCAGCCAGCAAACGATGAAACAAGAGGACATTAAGTCAGAAAAACGAAAATAAGCATATTGATTGGATGAAAGAAGAACACGATGGCTAGTGAGCGAAATGCGATGAAGACGACGAAAGGACATTCAACACCTGCAATAAATAGCTGAACGAAAAAGCAAAAGAATTGACAAAAAAGAAGTGACACACTGAAAAGAAGGGAAATAATTTCAAAAAAACAATGTTATTGAAGTTGTTCATGGAAACAGTGAGTGATGAGGGAGGGAAAGGTGCACTTGGTGTCAGAGCCGTCATCAACACAATGTTTGTCGCAAAAAGAGAAAAAAGAAAAAAGAAAGAAAGCCTGGAGAAAAGTAAAGAAATAAGAGGGCACAGTCGGAGAATGAAGCTGGGGAAAAAAAATACGATAATCAAGAAAGGACAGAACACCATGAGTGTGAGCAAATTTTTATTTTATTAAAAAGAAACCACTTTATTCTCTGCTGCGAACCGGGCACTTCCCTCGCTTAGACAATGTAGGAAAAAACTTAGAAGTGGTGTGATGATAAAAACGCACCACAGTTTAATGGCACAAGTTTTTTTTTTTTGTGAACGGAAATAATTCAATTTCAAATAGCTTGTGTTGCCATTCAGGCAAATCGATGTCTTCACGCTAGCATGCACATGGTTCAGCATGTCGCAAGTCAGGAGCTCTTCGGACGTCGACGTCGAGAATCATCAGAGTCATGTCCATGCTGCAACAATAGGTGCATATGAAGAATGCATAGCTGAAGCACCATTTGCGCGCTTGCACAAACGTCTTACAAGACATGTCTCTCCCACCATCAACTCAGCACAGGCGCATAGAGAACAGCCGCATGGGTCAGTGACGGTGTCATGAACAGGATCATCTTTTTCTTACCTGTCTTTGTTTCAAATACAATTTTATGTTTTTTTCGTCCATATTTTTTTGTATTTGTCAGGAACAACGCCACCTTTCGCCGGCCTCTTGTAGTAGATGGCCGTGCACTGATGGCAATGCACTCCGACCACATTGACAAGCCTCTCTGAGGAAACGGACGGGCCCCCATTACGACAATAAACCGGATAGCCAGAAGCCGCAAAACAATCATTTAACAAAACACATTCACCATGATTTTAGCAGTTCGTTAGTGTGGGCCATTTCACACTGAACCACCGTTGTTACGTGCCCTAGTCAATTCCCGCGTTAGCAACCACTGCAGGCTGGATAATGGAAATCATGTTGGAATCGTGTTGAGAATAAGTTGGGCATGTCTACAAGCACTTGGAAAAATTGCGGGAGATGGACAGTTGAACCCACGTCGTATCCCATGTGTACGTTAGTTCAACATTGCAAGTAAGTTGAAGTTGGCCAGGATTTGTTTGACATTTTTTTTATTGATAAGGCGTAAGATCAAACCACACCAACTTATGGGTAGGCTTGACGTGCCTAAAGTATATGACAAGAATATCCCAACTTATGAGTTTGCCCAGCTTGGTTAAACCACCACTCCCGCTCCCCCCCTTAAATTTGGTGTTCTTGGCCTTACGAAGTGGGTTTTCAACTTTTAGGGGGGCGGCGACCAGCAGGTGCAGGTGGGTCCAATCCTGCACTTTTCAAGCGCCAACTTCGGTGATTTTTGGGGCTGAGAAGAATTCACGAACAAAATCTGTAAAATGGAGACCTTGTAGATTAGATTGTGAACTTCCATGGAAAAATATCAGGAAATGTTTTTTTTTTTGATTGTGATATAAATGCCACGTCGAATCCTTGCATTTTTCATTTGCCATTGTACCACATGAGGGTAACGACAAGAATTCCCTGACTTCCACATTTTTTTGCGCTAAAAAAACGACTCGTAAAATTTGAAATGTGGAAGGCCTATGGATTTGGTCATGGTCTTGGCGGGCAAAATATTTAAAATTTTAAAACAAATAGTTTAGACCGTGAAAAAAATCGTTGATTCATCTCATTTTTCATTTTTGCCACTCAACCATGCGTGGGCCAATGGGAGAAGTAGGACCAGTAGACACTGTCTGGGGGTAGATCCGTGGAATATTCTTTGCCTGACCAACCCAGGGCTGGTGCTCATAAGGAAAGTGTATATGACGATCATGCTTGGTGACCGAAGTGCGCCGCACGACTAGGCTCGTTCGATAATGCTTCAACTAGGGCTGGGAGGGTTTTTCCTGGCCTAGTGCTGGTGCCTGCAATGTTGTCCGGTATACCCGAGGTAAGGGTCAACAGTGCCCCCCGTAGATGGAGAAGGGGTTACTCTAACGAAGAAGATTGTTGAGGTAGGAAATTCGGTGGGTCCTGTGAGCAACATAAAAAATAAAAATGAAAAGAAGTACCTCAGCTTCAGCGATTTTTCACGGGCAAAAGAATGTGTGAAGAAATCTAAAAATTGAAGGGTGTGTAGACTCGATCATGGGCTTTCTAGGAAAAATGTTTCAAATATGAAAAAAAAAATGGTAAGCATGAGAAAAATCGCAGCGGCAATTCAACACATTTCCCATTTTCCCCGTCCCTTTGGTTGTCCCTATTGTGCGACCAGTAGCCCTTTTGAACCTGTGCTACTGGTTCGAATATAGGCCGGCGGGGGGGACGGTGGTTTAATTCATAAACATAAGGCGTATGACTAGGCCACCCTAGCTTATGGGGCACGACTAGTCGGCTCACCCCAGCTTATGGGGCAGGACTAGTCAGCTCAAATAATTGACGTATCTTAGATAACTGGACTGCCCCAACTTACAGGGTGCGCCCTGCATAGCGTGGCAAACGTGTTCGTGCAAACAGCTCGCGAACATGTTTGGGCGAACGTTTTTTTTTTTGGTGAAAAAATAAAAAATAGAAAATTATTGTTTTGGTTTTTTATTTTTAACTTATGATTGGCTACGATTTTGAATAGGACTTAAAGACAAAAGTTGCTTGTATTATTATTTTACATAACATATGTTTTTTTTCAGATTTTTTTGAGAGTTTTTTTTTTTTTAAATATTGTTTTATGTTAGCGTTTGGAGGGGTTTGGGTGCTTGTTCACGTTCAGGGGATAACATGTGCGCGTTCGCCTCCGAACACGAACTCGGTGCTACGTAGGGTATGCCTAATTATATTACAAATACCTGGGATCGCCCCAATTCATGGGAATGCGCAGTCTGTGCGTGAGCAACGATGTGAGGCATACGACTGAAACGCCCCAACTTATGGTGCGTTTAGCCAACCCGAACAATCAATATGACATAAAACTAGACTGCGCAGTTTATGGGTAGGCCTAGTGTGCCTAGACAACAACGTCCAGCGTATGACCAGACTGCCCTAACTTATGGGGTAGTGTGGCCTCCGCAAGAACAATAACATTTAACAATTAGTTTCATGCATTCCTTCTAAAAAGTAACAAAAAAACTAATCTTCCTATTTTGCGCATATGTTGTTCATCAGACATTGCATGAATCATACAACCTGCACTAAAAAAAAAAAAATCATTTGAAAAAAGCATGGTTCATCAGATGAAATACACTCACAAAATACTTCGAGATACCACAAGCGAATAAAACCTAATTGGCTACAAGTAGAATAAGCAATAACCCCTCTTCTTGGTACACGATCCAATCGCCTAACTTATGGGAAGTGTTTACCCTGCCTTATTTAGGTTTAGCCGAGAGTATTTCGCTAATTTTCTGCCAATTTATATTGTTACGGGCATATGATTGGACCTTTCAACTTATGGAAAAGTCCAGCCTGCCCGAGGTTATCTGTCAATATTATATTTTGAATTTCATTTTTTTTATCATTGCTACCAAAGTGCCCAAAAATTGCTTGCTCAGTTGGGCTGTAAAATAAAGAGTTGGTGAAACTCCGATGAAACACTTTGTTACAACCCCTCATTTGTGTCCTCTTCTCCCTCTCGGCCAACGGCTTACCTGGAAGCTCTGTTTGATAATATATATATATACACACACAGGGTAACCGGCCCGAACCCGAACGCCCGAACGTACGGGCTTAAAAAAAAAAAAAAATAGCAATTCAAAAAAGTCTGAAAAATATATGTTATCAAAAACAATAAAATAAACAACATTTGTTTGAGCATTACATCCAAATTCCTTATCAAATTTGAAATAAAAATAAAATACAGAAAAAACAAGAAAAAATGAAAAGAGAATTGAAATTAGTGAGTGAGGAAACAGGTTTTCAACACCGTCATCTATCACGATGTTTCTTTTTTTTTTTTGCACAGCCAAATTCCCTGAAAATTTACAGATGTGTACATCATATAATACAAAACTCATTAATAATATATTTTTTTAGGCCCCACAAGAAAGTGAAAACAAAAAGTAAAAAGTGATAAAAAAACAAAAGAGTGAGTCGGCGAGCACGTTTTGACATCGCCATCTTTAGCGATTTTTAATTTTTGTTTGGCTTAGCAAAGTGACTTCAAGATTCATAGGCATGTACCTCGCATAATAGAGAAAGTGCAAAAAAAAAAAAAAAAAAAAAAA
>BFEA01000103.1:1146089-1173319 GCA_003427395.1 Chara braunii | reverse complement strand
AGTATAGGGTTTCACACATGGGTGCTTCTTGATGCAATCTTGGTGATTTGAGCTCTCCAAACTTGTGTTTTTCACACTCACACTAGTAGGTAGTACAACGCTTCACACATGGGTGCTTCTTKATGCAATCTTGGTGGTTTGGGCTCTCCAAACTTATGTTTTTCACACTCACACAAGTAGGTAGTATAACGCTTCTTTCATAGATGACCTTTGATTCAACTTTGGTGATCTTGCCTACTTAGACTCTTGTTTTCACTCACGTAATAGCATGTGATGTTCCGGACGATCTTCCCTCTATGTGCATGTGCCTTCTATCTAGTCTAGCATCACTTGGTCTTGTTCATACATTGGTGTAATGTTCTAGATGATCTTTCCCTTCATGTGCATGTGCTTCCACTAGTCTAGCCTCTACTTGTCAAGTTCATGTTCCGGATCTCTACTTGATTGGTCTCTTCTCCTTGTGCATGTACTTCCACTAGTCTAGTCTCTCATTGTCAAGTTCGTGTTCCAGATCTTTGCTTAGTTGATATTTTCTCTTTGTGCATGTACTTTCGATTAGTCTAGTCGCTCATTGTCAAGTTCATGTTCCGGATCCTTGCTTAGTTGATCCTTTCCTTTGTGCATTGTCAAGTTCATGTTCCGCATCTCTACTTGATTGGTCTCTTCTCCTTGTGCATGTGCTTCCACTAGTCTAATCTCTCATTGTCAAGTTCGTGTTCCGGATCTTTGCTGAGTTAATCTCTTCTCTTTGTGCATGTACTTTCCACTAGTCTAGTCTCTCATTGTCAAATTCATGTCCCGGATCCTTGCTTAGTTGATCCTTCCCTTTGTGCATTGTCAAGTTCATGTTTCGGATCTCTACTTGATTGGTCTCTTCTCCTTGTGCATGTACTTTTCACTAGTCTAGTCTCTCATTGTCAAGTTCATGTTCCGGATCTTTGCTTAGTTGATCACTTCTCTCTATGCATGTATTTTCCACTAGTCTCATCTCTCATTTTCAAGTTCATGTTCCAGATCTCTACTTAATTGGTTTCTTCCCTTTGTCCGTGTGCTTCCACTACTCAACCCTTTCTTTGTCAAATTCATGTTCTGGATGATGTTCCCTTCATGTGCATGTGCTTTTCATTAGTCTAGCATCTCTTTGTCTTGTTCATACTTGGTGTGATGTTCCAGATGATCTCTACCTTCAGGTGCATGTGCTTTTCGTTAGTCTAACCACTCATTGTCATGTTCCTACTTGGTGTAATGTTCCGGATGATCTTTCCCTTCATGTGCATGTGTTTTTCATTTGTCTAGCATCTCTTTGTCTTGTTCATACTTGGTGTGATGTTCCGGATGATCTCTCCCTTCATGTGCATGTGCTTTTCATTAGTCTAGCATCTCTTTGTCTTGTTCATACTTGGTGTGATGTTCCGGATGATTTCTCCCTTCATGTGCATGTGTTTTTTCGTTAGTCTAACCACTCATTGTCATGTTCGTACTTGGTGTAATGTTCCGGATGATCTTTCCCTTTATGTGCATGTGCTTTCCGTTAGTCTAGCCACTCATTGTCATGTTCCTACTTAGTGTAATGTTCCGGAAAATCTTCCCTCTATGCGCATGTGTTTTCCATCTAGTCTAGGATCACTTGGTCTTGTTCATACTTGGTTTAATGTGCCGGATGATCTTCCCTTCATATGCATGTGCTTTTTCATTTAGTCCTAGCATCTCCTTGTCATGTTCCTACTTGGTGTAATGTTCCGGATGATCTTCCCCTCATGTGCATGTGCTTTTCATTAGTCTAGCATCTCTTTGTCTTGTTCATACTTGGTGTAATATCCCGGAAGATCTTCCCTTCATATACATGTGCTTCCACTAGTCTACCCTCTCTTTGTCAAGTTCATGTTCCGGATCTCTACTTGATTGGTCTCTTCTCCTTGTGCATGTACTTCCACTAGTCTAATCTCTCATTGTCAATTTCGTGTTCCGGATCTTTGCTTAGTTGATCTGTTCTCGTTGGGCATGTACTTTCCACTAGTCTAGTCTCTCATTGTCAAGTTCATGTTCCGGATCTCTACTTAATTGGTCTCTTCCCTTTGTGCATGTGCTTCCACTAGTCTAGCCCCTCCTTGTCAAATTCATGTTCCGGATCTTTGCTTAGTTGATCCCTTCTCTATGAGCATTGTGAAGTTCATGTTTCGGATCTCCAGGTAATTGGTTTCTTCTCTTTGTGAATATGCTTCCACCAGTCTAGCCCCTCCTTGTCAAGTTCATGTTCCGGATCTTTGCGTAGGTTATCCTTCCCTTTGTGCATTGTCAAGTTCATGTTCCGGATCTTTGCTTAGTTGATCCCTTCTCTTTGTGCATGTACTTTCCACTAGTCTAGTCTCTCATTGTCAAGTTCATGTTCCAGATCTCTACTTAATTGGTCTTTTCCCTTTGTGTATGTGCTTCCACTAGTCTAGCCTCTCCTTGTCAAGTTCATGTTCCGGCTCTTTGCTTAGTTGATCCCTTCTCTATGTGCATTGTCAAGTTCATGTTCCGGATCTCCACTTCATTGGTCTCTTTTCTTTGTGCATATGCTTCCACTAGTCTAACCCCTCCTTGTCAAGTTCATGTTCCGGATCTTTGCTTAGTTGATCCTTCCCTTTGTGCATTGTCAAGTTCATGTTCCGGATCTCTACTTGATTGGTCTCTTCTCCTTGTGCATGTGCTTCTACTAGCCTAACCTCTCCTTGTCAAGTTTATGTTCCGCACCTTTCCTTAAGTGGTCTCTTCTCTTTGTGCATGTGTTTCCACTAGTCTAGTCTCTCATTGTCAAGTTCATGGTCCGGATCTTTACTTAATTGGTCTCTTCTCTTTGTGCATGTGCTTCCCACTACTCTAGTCTTTCATTGTGAAGTTCATGTTTGATATGATGTTCCGGATCTTGTTTAGATAACCCTCTTCTCTATGAGCATGTATTTTCCATTGATGTAGCTTCTCATTGTCATGTTCGTGTGTATTATTCTAAGATATACTTATTCAATCGCTCACTATGGGGCGGGTGATCGACGTTCGGTTGCTGCTACGGGGAGCTGATTTGATTAGGAGTTCTTCTTCTTCTTCTTCTTCTTCTTCTTCTTCTTCTTATTATTTTTTTTTTCTCTCTCTTTCTCTCTCTCTCTCTCTCTCTCTCTCTCTCTCTCTCTCTCTCTCTCTCTCTCTCTCTCTCTCTCTCTCTCTCTCTTCCTCTCCGCCTTTTCCTCCTTCCTCCTCTAGACCTCTCTTCCCCCCCACCCTCTTTATCACCTTGCCTTCTCTCTCCCTCTCTCTCGTCCCCTCACTTGGCATATGACTAACCTTTCTCCCCTCACTTGGAAACATTGCCAGGGCACGGACGATAAACGAAATCAGACTTCACTTGGTGGAGAAAGAGGGCAAGGGGAGGATAACCGGTCCCTTGTGCCACCAAGGAGGCAAAAGAGAAAGGACGGTTGAAAAAGTGGGAGAAAGGCGGACTCCGGAAGAGAACTTAAGTTGAAAGTGAGGTCAGTTTGACTCAACCATTTCCCCGACTGCATGATTATGAAAAGAGGATGGGCTGATTGAACAATGAAAAGAGAACAAAGCACGATCAAAGAGGAAAGGATAAGCATGTGGGAAGGACTATGTGATGACTCGCAACGGGGGACATTGTATGGATCTTCTTGCTTGTGTGAGATTGTGCAGGTGAGTAATGGCTAGAAATGCCTTGAGCGGGATAGGGGCGAGAGGAACTGGGCATCAAGAGAAAAAGGAAAAGGGGACAAAGGGGCTATGGGGCCCTTGACATAGAGCCAACCCTTGAAAATGACTTTTGCGCTTGAGACTTGGAAGTGTGATTGAAAGTGCAATCGTACCAAGAAAATTGTGATGTTATGCATGCATGCATATGAGGACCCCGAAAAGACTAAGGGGCCTACTTCAATAAGGAAAAACAGGAAATTGTGAGACCCGATGGATGCGTACAGGCGAGGGGGAGGACGGCTCCGCCACGCCCCGATGACGCCATACAGCCACATTGCTTAGGGAAATGGTGCGTGGCCTAAGGATGACGCTTAGCCTACGCACGAGAGAAGAGAAACGCTCAAAGAATCCTCGGACTGCCTGTGTATTGGAAGAAGCAATTGCATGAGAACACAACAAATAATAAAAAAAAATCAGCGTTGCGGAACAACCAGCGAGACTGCCACCTTGCGTGAGGGCTGAGCTACATCCCCAATGTCAAAGCTCTTCGCGCGATGACCCACCCCTACCCATCTCAAAGTACTAGGTGGGGATGACCTCGGGACGAACAGCCCGCGCCCCGAGCATGAGCGTGGGCGGGCCGAGCCAACTGGGACCCGCAGTGGGGTCGACTAAGGCTCGAAAGTTTACCGGTGTTTGGCCCTACAAAAATGGTGGAGGTGACGAGCATTGGGTTAAATTGACCCTTGCGATTCCCACGGGGGTGCCCGACGCATTGACGTGTACACAACCCAAGATAAGGAAAATGAACTTTTGTTTGCTCTTTCCCTTGTGAGAAATCAGATTTGAGGGTGGCTGGGCGCATGGCATGGCCAGGCCTGGAGGTATAACATGCATACTATGCACTTGATCAACCGTTCCTTTGAGGAATGGCTCTAGCCTTCCTTCGTTCGTGCTGGTGTTCACCAGTCCGGGGAAGCCCTTGGGCAAGTCGCAGGTCGACCCTTCCTGTTCGTATGAAAGAAGGGCTCCGGTTACCTGGCAGGCGGTTGGTGCTTGGCTTAGGCCAGGTTCCAATGAAAATCCCGCGGCGGAGTGATCCGACCAAACGGGTACCCTCCTATCCTCTTCTTTGAGCCCAGTGGGCTCATGCAATTTGCACTTTTTTTTTGAAATGCTTGAAGGAACCAACATGAACACATCAGGTCATCAAGAAAGAACAATCCTACCCTATGAAAGGACAGACAAGTGAAGAGAAGAGAAATGAAGGGAGTTGCTAGACTCCAAGGAAAACTAGCTCACCCTTGAAGATTCTCACGAGAAGGAACCAACCACTATGTATGAAAGTAGGGGGAGTGACACTCATTGTTCTGAGAAAAAATCTGTGAGTTATGGGTAGGAAGCGCTGGGTGCACCAAGGGAATGACACTTGTACTATGTGTGTCCCACTTGGGACTTGTGTTTGCATGATGGGATTCGAGCGTCCTGCCTTTCTGGAGGAAAGGATTGGTCTTCACCGGCCAGTGCGGGTTGCGAAACGTCGTTCTGTTTTGTAGGCTGCCGTGTGTTCGTATGTGGAGGTCAGGCCACCGAACTGTCGGACGGGAGTTTGTCACGTCGGTTGATTAGTAGCATTTTCGTTCGAGCGGTGACGGACTTCGGCTCGATGATCTGCTGGACGGGGTGTGAAATCTCCTCAGGCGGGGCTTAGTCTGTTGGCTGGCGGAGGGAGTACCACTGCATGCGGACAAAGACGGAGCCTCGGAGGCGATTAGTAGTCTCTCGTAGCATGGTTTTGGGAAAGGCTGATTCTTGTCGCACCGATGGAAGTGAATGCCCGGACGGCTGACTTTGTCCCTGTATTTAGGCACTCGAGGTAACCCTCGGTGTCGGTATAGATGGGCAAAGCGGCAAGACGGGATGGGGTATTCTGGGTAAGGAGGAAAGGGCGATGGCCTTGCTGAGACCTGGGTACCGCGCTCGCGACGGTTGAGCTGTGCTTGAGGTATGGGATAAAACTCTACCGATAGTACCAGCGGAGAGACCATATTGGGGATGGTCGGTGAGGAGATGACCGGCCCGTATGTGAGGTTGCCTGATTTTTTTATGTGTTCACCCTCTGTAAAAATTGATTGAGCTTGAACTGTTGGACGGGACATATTTCTAAGTCTATCCCCCCCCCCATCTAAGTCCGCACGAGTGAGAGATGATCAGAAGGAAGGAGGATAGAGGTTAATTGTAATGGAACCAAGAGAAAGAATGTGGGCAAATGGATGGCTGGCCGAGGGAATTATGGGAAGGGGGTACTTAGGAATGGGGAGGTTAAATAGGGAGACTTTGATGAGGGGTCTGAAATAATTCTCATCTACGACAAGGGTTGACCTGACCAAAAGGATCGGTTGGTGCCTTTTTATGAAAACAGGGGTCGGGTGTTGAAAACAAGATGGCGCGATGGTTGCCTTCCCCGATCTATACTAGCGGCCCGGAAATGCCAGTAAATGTAAAGGATGGGGTATCGGTCGTCCTCCCGGAAAATGGGACGTGGGCGGACCTTGAACCAGCGTATCAAACGGTAATGCTGGAAGGAGAGGATGCTTTCCTTTGGATAGAAACAATATGGACTAATATCAACTTGACGAGGTTGTCACCAAGTTTAATGGATTTGGAATTCCGAGGGACAGTGGAAGCCCGGGGGTGGGTCTACTTGTCGCAAGATGGGGAGAAAGCTATGATCATAGAGTTGGCACTCGAGAATACACAGGATGAGTTGTTTAGGAAGGCAGAAGCAGAGGTTGTGTGGGTTGCATGTCAACGGAGGGAAATGGAAATGGAAAAGGTAGACGTACGGGTAAAACTTGGGGATAGAGGAAGCATGAGGTGACTCGTAAGAACCATGCGATGTGTGCTGCCCCCCTTCCTAGTGGATGCGGTTTTCGGAACCCGGAGCAGGCTAGTACGAATATGCCAGTCCATGACAAACCTCGGGCTATACCAATGCGCAAGGCAATATTTTTTTCGGTTATCAGTAGAAATGGACCCGTTTGAGGGGAACTGGGCGGAGGAGCTGGCCGAGATACTAAACTGCCTTAGCATAGACAATATCTTTGTCCCTAGCGCTGTGCATTTGGGGATAGTCTACAGGAATGTGGCAATAGGGGAGACGTTTCTAGATGGGGTAAGGGAGTTGGTATACGACGAGGAGGACGACTTCAGTGATGAAGACGAAGATGAAGAGATAGAGGACTGAGACTTCTAAGAGGGGTGGGGTAACTTAACTTAGGAAGGACGGGTGACCTGGTATTGTGCAGGAAAGGGAAAGATGACTAGAGAAGAAAGGATGATGGAATACACCTTCAAAGGTTGGGAACCACGACAACTCAGAGGAGGAATATAAATGCCTATACCAACAGGAAACGGATGGAGGGGGACCACGTGCGGCTGGATTGGGTTTGAGGTTGCCCGAGACTTGTCATATGTATGGATAGAGCAGATTTGGAACCCGATAAGGGAAGAGGAAGGTTGAGATGATAAAACAGAAGGCAAGGTAGAGTCAGTCGGAACGATTGTCCTTTTCGAGGATGGATGACACCTGTTTTGCACTATGTTTGCAATGAGACAGGACCCGATGTGGCTTCTAGGGGATGCAGAGTCCCGAACCCGAAAAGAAGGCAAGCGGTTCGCTAACGAGGGATGAGACGAAGTTAGTAGCAGAGTTGTAATGGGAGGATGAAAGGAACTTAAGCCTCCGAGTCTACGGATAACGACTTCAAGTTGGGTACCGGAGTTCATAGCCGAGTGGTTTGGAGGGTTTGAACACATTTTGGAAGTAGCCGACTACATTAGAAATATGCATATAGAGTGTGCCTAACTGACTGAGGAGTTTTATAGGCTCTCATTGAAATATGGACCCTTCTACGGAGATAAAGCCAAGGAAGTCATCATGGTCCTAAGAATAGGCAGGTATGACCGCCTAGAGGTAAAGGCGGAGTCTTGGGACGCCATAGTTAGCCGGGAAGCGGCGACCGCACCCTCCTACGTAGACGATGTCTTTAAACTATTTGAGGTGCTGTGGTTCGACTAAATGAGGACGAGGGATCGAACACTGCAAAAGGCTTGAGTGTGGAGGGTGCTGTGATTTGAGGTGTAACATAAGAAAGGAAGTGTGTACATTAGGCTGTAAGATGGTGCATAAGGATCGAAATAAGAGGGAAGTGGCAGCAACCGGAAAAAGGGGGGGGGTGTAGAATTGTATGTGTATGAGTCGTGGATAGCGGCAAAAACCAGTGTACGATAAGTAGGGAGGGCTGAAAGACTAAAACACGAAAGGCATGGAATCTCGGTGGGTGCAGTAATCGGACTAAGAAAGCAGGAAAGGAGACATTGCAAGATGACCCGACGAATGACGTTCTGGAAGGATAGACCTCGTGGGATCCTGCCGCCAAGAATATCAGAAGGCAGGGTCGAAATAAGCCTGCCGATAAGAAATGCGGTAAGCAATCCGGTAATGGACTGGGTGGGGGTAGAGTTGGTGGAGGACACGGTGTACCTAGTAGTGGAGCTGGAATGGCGTGCGAGAGGGGAGTTCGGGGGCGTAAATTTGAACCTCCCATGGCGAGTGCATGCGACGGGATCCTTACGCCTGTCGGAAGAAGGGTGGCGGACCTTTGAGATTGCCTTGGCCTTCGGGGATGACCCCGTGCGAATGTTCGAAGGGGCATGGCAAATAACCTGGTGGGAGGGGTTTGAGTTCGCAGACCCGGAACGAGATGACGTGACGGCGGAGGTAAGAGTTGTCGTGGCAGGGATCTTCGAGCTGCCCAATGACGTCGTACGGATGAGTCTACCGCCCTTTCTGCTGAGGCTAATGGGAGGCATAGAGTGAATGGAGCAGGCGGTAACTGCCGTAACTAGGCTAAATTTTGACGAAGCGTTAATATATCGAGAATACTATCGGGCTTTCCTAGAGATGGGGCCTTTCGGGGACGAACGGGGGCGCGAGGTGCTTTGCATTCTACAAGCAGTAGTAAATACTAGGCCGGGAGTCCCACAAATAAGTGATGAGGCCATGTGGGGAATCATTCGGCGGGAGGTAGGTCGGGGCGCGACCTACGTAGATGATCTCTACCGGTTGTACGAGCTGCTTGAGGGGGCTACTACTCCCAGGGGTATGGAGGGATAGTGAGACTAGAAAAGAGGAATGAAAACACGAAGGATAAGGAAGGCAGTAGGTGGGCGGTTTTTGGGGATTGGTTATAACCCTTTCTATGTGGATTATGTAGGGAACCACCAAGGCAACGATGGCAGCAAGACGTGAGCGAATGGAACGCCAGCCCCGTGTGCGAATGGAATGCCAGCCCCGGTACCCCGGACTGCCTTGGAATAACGGTGGACGATGGGAAGTATCCCTCCCGTCGAGT
This sequence comes from Chara braunii, assembly GCA_003427395.1. Taxonomy (NCBI): domain Eukaryota; kingdom Viridiplantae; phylum Streptophyta; class Charophyceae; order Charales; family Characeae; genus Chara; species Chara braunii. Next base: position 1,164,215 of record BFEA01000103.1, on the reverse strand, counting down.
TCTACGGGGATTCGATATAGAATGGCGGGCCGTGACTTTGGGACGGGACGTCGCCTTCATGTTGGTAGAATGTTGGTGGACGGGGATGAGACTCAATGGAGGACCCGGGGACGATCTGTATTCCAATTTGGAAGTTACCGGGACCATGTATCTGCCTGAGATTGGCTGACACTCGTTGGGGGTAGAAATAACACAAGGTCATGAGCTGGCACCGGTCTTTCGAAGGACCGCCCGGACGTTGACCCAGATAGGACAATCAGTCAGAGGTAGAAGGAACGTGGGCTTACTTACCCGGGTGGAAACGGGAGGTTGGAGGGAGTTCAGGGCACCGACCACACCGCTGAGATGCCGAGTGCCCCGTTTTATGATAGACCTCATCTTCGGAAGCCTCGCAAGGGCGCAGGAGCTGGCAGACTCAGCGATAGTCTAGGAAGGCCACTTTCCCTCCCCTACCATTCGGATGTTCTACGATGTCGCTGTGGAGCATGGACCGTTTTGGGGAAACAGGGCCCACGAGGTACTGGAAGTCATCCACATCCTGATGTTTAGGGCGTCACGGCTAGACTGGGCAGGATGCGAACGCATAATCAGGAGGGAAATTGAGACAGGAGAGAGTTATTTAGCAGGGGCAGCTGAACTATTCGAGGAGCCGACCGAACGAAAAGAGCCGCGAGGGCGAGAGCGGGACTAACATCCGCAGGCGGGTCAATAGGGCAGATCGAGTATAGTTCGCTGCGTACGGATGTTCGCCGATGGGAATAAGAAAGAGGCCTTGGACCCGGATGGCTAAAACCCACTAGAAAAGCAAAGAAGGGGGTAGACTCCTAATGATTGATCATAACCCTGAAGGTCAAAAATAGGAAACACTGCTCGGGAAGACTTTCCCTAGCAGAATGCCTAGCCCGGACTCCCTCGCGTCGGCCCTACGGGACAAGGGCACTACAAACGAGCTTGTGACAAAGGAAGCCAAGTCACGCTCATAGCTCGGCTGGGCGGCAGGGCCAGTCGTGACTCCTCCTTAAGGAAGGGCAATCAGGAAACGGAGATAGAAAAAGAGGCTATAAAGATAAGCCAACAGAGCCGGGAGCCTAGAGAACCTAAATACCTCGCATTGCGTGGATCCTGGAATTCTTTGGCTTATGCAGAACTGAGCAAAATGGCAACGGAGGAGAAGACAGATAACCGTAAAAGTGATGGAGAACTAGGCTTAAGAGGCAGTGCCATACAAAGCGAAGGGGGGCAGAAGGACAGAGAATCGATAAATCCGAATGGTACCAAAGGGAACCGAAAGGAAATCTCCAAAGGAGAAAGTTCAGGGAAAGTCGGGGAAAGCAGGCAAGGGATTCAAGAGACCAATGAGGACAGGAATAAGGATAGGACAAGCGCCCGGAACTCGGAAGGAGCCATGTCTAAGAAAGTAAGGGTCACGGATGCGAGGCGCAAACTAGCCGAGATAGGAAAAAAAGACCGCGGAATACAAGGCAAGATTGATTGAGGAAATGATGACCGGGAACGAAGAAGACCCTTTGCAGGAGGAACCCCGGGACGAACGGAAAGCCAGCCGAGGTGGGACAGGACAAGGGGATAAAAGTAGTGACCGTGGGGGAATGCGGAGCAAGAGAAGGAAAGAGAAAGAGAACTCTCCGGGGATGGAAGCAGAAAAGGCTATGACTCCGCCATCCATGAATAATAGGACTAGCAGCCTGCCGACCACGCCAGCGGTAACACGAGGATGCGAAGGACTTTGGAGCCTTAGGGAAAGAGTGTTGGGATGGTTTGACCCAGAAGGAACTATGAAAACCAGGGAGGGACAGATGGCCGACAAGGAAGGTCCGGATAACAGTATGGCAGGCGAGGCCAGCAGCTCCGGGGGCGGCCTTAAGAAGATAGTGTCGTCCCTCGAGCGAGCACTAAACAAAAATCAAGGCTACCTAGCGGATGCTAAGAAAAAGTTGACGTTTGATGGGACGAACATCACGGAATTTCTGATAGACTACGAGAATCTGGCTGCGTTGTTGAAATGGACCGAAGAAGAGAAGATGGACCACCTGGGGCAGCATGTGTCTTTGAGCCTAGGGCGGGACATAATGACCATTGTGGCCACGAGCCGGTCCTACGAAGAAACCCGAGAAGTGATGATGAAAAAATATCTGGCAGCAGAGAAGATGGCAATGGAGGCCGATTTAGTGGCAGTCCAGAGGAAGAACTTCGCAACGTACAATGACTTCCTACAGGAGTTTACTTTGGTAGCACTAAGAATCCCCGGGGTCACGGACCGAATAATGAGTAAGTACTTCCTCAGACAATTCTCCGAGTTCGACAAGGATAAGATTCTGTCGGCTTACCAGCAGACGAGCAAATTTGTAAACACTAGGGACGTTGATTTCAGTACGCTAACGGATCTGGCCGAAAAAACGGTAGTGACGGAGACATTGGCCTTGCTTAAGGAAGGGGAGGTCATAGATCTGACCGGTGGAATAGGCGACAAGGTAAAGAAGGGGATTGAAAGTCTACATGAGCAGGTGCACGGGGTCGACAACAAAATTGAAAGAATGGAGGTCGCGCTACTGGTTATGCACGCGCAAGTATCCCGACCTGCCCTCCCTCCCCAGGAAGCTGTGGTTCCGCCAGGAGTAGCCAGCCAGGGATTCGGACGGAGAGATCCTGCTAACGAGCAATGCAAGACTGTGCCACGATGGGACATTATGTGCACGCATGTCTAAAGCTCAACCATGATATCCTAAGAAGGAGATGCACCAGGTCATTAAAGGGAGAGATATTCGGACCACAGGGAGAGCGGGTGAATTGGAACTCACCAGGGGGAATGCGACGAGCCCTTATCATGCTCAATAGGTTAGAGATAGCGGCCGTAGAAGCTGAGCCGGTGTTCGATATCGTTTGGGATCAACTGCGGGGCCGCAGACCGCAGGTCAACTTTATCTTGGAAAACGACGAACGTGATAGGGTGAACGCAACCATTCGACTAAGAACGGTTGGGAGAAGGATTAACCGTGACACCATTATGGAGGAGGTTGCCGGAAGCTCCGAACCCCAGGCAGAACCTGAGGCCGAGGAACCAGAAAAAGTCTATGGGAAGCCTAGGGAAGAGGAGCCTGCGGACAAAGTTATCGCCGCTAAGAAGAAGTTTCGGTATCAAATTTCGATCTTGACCTTGTCTGAGCTCGACGACACCATTAGCCAGTTACTAGGGACCATGGTATCAGTGTCTTTTTAGACCATGCTGCAAGCTAGCCCTAGGTTGCTCAAAGGGCTTAGACAACTATTGACTCGGCGGTGAGTAGAAATAGGCGAGAACCCCGAATTACCAGAAGGGGAGAGGGAGGAGAAAGCTTCACAAGAAGTGGTTAACCTTTAGAGGAGCCACGGGGACTTGAAGGATCTCGAAAAAGCCTTTGCAGACATTCGTTTGAGCTTGCCCGACCGGGAGGGCGGCGAAGTCATGAGATCACCACCCGGGATAAAACTTACCGTAGGGAAACTGAAAATCCAGATCGGGACTCATCATATCGACGCGTTAGTAGACGGGGGAGCAGAAATCACTCTCATAAGACGAGATTTCACAACGATCACAGGATGTACGATAACCAAGGAAGTAACAGGGAGTATCCGAGGAGCTGGCGGGGAAATCTCGTTCGCTGGGTACGTTACGAAGTGTGCTGTGAAGGCAGGGGTCAGGGAATCGATCTGGTCGTTTCAGCGGATGACCGTAATGGAGGAAATGGACCACGACATAATCCTCGGGAGACCGTGGTGCGCGAACGTGGAGATGATAGGCATGCACCTGCACGATGGCTCATACATGGTAGACATATAGGACCATGTGACCAGCTGGGGAGAGCTCCTCCGACTCCTTGGAACGGGAGGAGACCCCCCAAAGGAAAAATTGGCAACATGGTCGTCGTCGTTCGAGGATAGCACGCGAAAAGGGGCTTTCGCACGGATGGAGGGTATGAGAGAAAGGGTAGAAATCATGATTGAGGAAACATTCAACAAGAAGGAGTGGATCAAGATGGGCCTTCCCCAGAAGAAGAGGAGGCAGGAGGACGAAGTCCCAGGTGTTATGGTAGCGGGAAAGGAGTCAGAGGTTGAACTTGGTGCTAGCCTGCCCAAACGGAAAAAAATACGCATAGACGTGTCAGAAATCGCACTCGAGATCCCCGATCTATTACAACTCATCAAGGCCCTCAGATACCACAAGGTAGGAGTGGATTCGGTAGCCTTGGCCAAGTTCGAGAGAGAGGTGCAAAAGGGATATTGCCTGAATGGGAAACTAATTAGTATTCAACCACGAGTCGTAGAGGCGACGGGGGCGATTCCGACTGTTCATTTTTTAGGAGAAAGATCCCGGAAGGAAGTGTTCGAAAGTACAAGCCGGTAGGGAAGAAAACAAAACCGGTCTCGATCCTGCTAGAAACATTAAAGGAAGAGGCTATGGAGAAGGAGGAAGAGGTCCTTCGAGTGATCCGAGAAAGAAGGGCGACGGAGGGACATCGGATATCAGATGAGGTAGCTGACACAATGAAGATAGGTATAGACGGGTTCTTAACGGAAGAAGAAACCCGCCTGATCAAAAAGACCTGCCAAGAGTTTCACCTGGCATTTGCCTTTAGTGATCACCAGAAGGGACGACTGGATGCGAAGTTGATCCCTCCGGTCAGAATCCATACGGTAGAACATGAGTGCTGGAATGACAAAGGGTCATCCTATGAATTAGGGATAGCAGGAAAAGTAACAGACCTCCTCCGAGCAAAGATGGACTCCTTCGTTGCGGAGCCTACGACATCGCCATACGCAAATCGGTGGTTCGTCTTTCGGAAGCCTAACAAAACACTAAGGTGGATTCAGGACCTGCAGAAGTTGAATGTGGTAATCATCCGGGATGCTGGCTCGCTACCTCAGGCTGACTTATTATCAGAATCGCACGCCGGTCGGAGCATTTACTCCCTGATAGATCTGTTCTCAGGGTACGACCAGCTTCCGTTGGATGTTCGGGATAGGCCATACACCGCTAATATCGCTATGCACACCCCCGTAGGCCAACTACAGATGCAAGTGACCCCTATGGGATTCACAAACGAGGTGGCCGAAGCGCAACGCAGGATGCTCGCCGTGGCCGGGGTCATGTTCCCAAAAAAATGTGAGCCTTACATCGATGACAATCCGATCAAAGGCGCGCAGGAGAAGGACGAGACGGAAGTCTAGCCAGGGATCCGACGTTTTGTGTGGGACCACCTGCAGGACATTAAGGACTTACTCCGACGGTTCCTAGTACATAACATTACGGCTAGTGGACCGAAGAGTATCCTAGCAGTACCGGAGGTAACTATACTAGGATTTCGTTGCGGTGCTTACGGCAGGAAGCCGGATCCGGCAAAGACCGACAAGATATCACAGTGACCGACACCACTGCGCACAACGACGGAGGTAAGGACATTCCTAGACGTAGTCGGCTTTTGGAGGATCTTCATTAAGAACTTTGCCAAGATTGCTGAACCTATCCGGGCTATGATAAGGGAAGAAGGAACCATGGATTGGACGGAGGAACGAGAAGAAGCTGTCCAAAGGCTCAATGACATATTGACATCTGAGACAGTCGCCTTGTCCGCGCCCTGTTTTAATGACGAAGTAGGACGACCCTTCATCCTAGAGACGGATGGAGGACCTTTGACCGTAGGAGGTGTGTTGATTCAAGGGGATGAGGGAGGAAAAGAAAGACCAATTAGGTTTGAAAGTAGAACCCTGAACTCCGCAGAGCGGCGGTACTCACAGTTCAAGAAGGAGGTCCTGACCATCTTGCACTGTCTTAAGACCTTTTAGGGCTACCTATTTGGGAGGCGGTTCATCCTCAGGATCGATCCGACGAATGTTGCAGGGGCCTTAAAGAATTACAGGCCTATAGATCCGACAGTGGAGAGATGGGTAGGACTTATCTGGCAGTTCGATTATAAGATCGAACGGATTGCGGGAATTAGGAACAAGGCTGATGGGCTGAGCCGGGTCTGCATCACTCCCGAAGGGGTGGAGGATGCGGAGTGCATAAACGCGTTCCTTGAAAACGAAGGAGGAACTCTTACGGTGGATAACGAAAGGATGAGCGAAGGATGCACGTCGGCAGAACTATTGATCCAGACTTTGGAGAACGGGGCACCTGCCGTAGTAGCAGAACTTAGAGAAGGACCAGTCACCACTCGAGGACGCAGAGAAGAAAATGACTCATGGGGAGCGATAGTATGACCGAAAGAGGAGCTAATAGCAATGACGGTCAAGGAAGGACGGAAAACAGTGATGAGCTTGGTGGAATCTTGGGAAAGGAAAAAGTTGCAATGGGTGGTAAATCAGATGCAGGAAGGAAAGGATGGGGGCAAGGAAGGAGAGGAGTTTTTCTATGTGCAATCATACAAAGGGCTCTTTCGGGAGATCGGGCTGTTGCTGGTAGGCAACAAACAACCTACGGAAGTCAATATTAAAGCAAGGAAAGAAGCCGAAAGGTACGTCCTAAGGGGTCGACATTTGTTCCGAAGGGAGGAAGGTGCTATGCCATCAAAATGATTTGACTGGTTCTTTTTTGGCTTTTGATCTTTCCAAAAAAAAATCAAAAGCCAAAAAAGAACCAGTCAAATTGTTGAATTCTTCCAATTCACTCTACAATTCAACTCTATGTAATTATAGAATTTAATTCTATATTCTTTGATTATTTATTTTTTATATTATATTAATCTTTATTATATAGATATGCCTATTTTAGAATATTATTAGAATACTATAGATATCTCTATTTTTGTGATATATGTTTATTTGAGTAGTAGAATATAAAATAAAATATAATAAAAGAAATATATACTAATAAAATAGGAGAATATAAAATAAATAGATAGATAGTATTATATTGTCTATTGTATGAATATTATTATATGAATATATATATATATATTTATACATAGATATATTTCTTTTTGAAAAAATTAAAGAAGGGTTGTGTGTGGAAGACCTAGGCAAGTAGACGTTATCCAGGCAATGCACGACGGGTTAGCTGGAGGTCATCGGTCGTCCAAAGGAACACTTGCAAATATAACGCCACTCTATTATTGGCCAGGCATGGCAGGCATGGTCACCATATACTGCCAGACTTGCCTTATTTGTCAAGAACGAAGCTCGGTGCGGGTCTTCGAGCCGCTTAAACCAACGCGGGTGCTAGGGCCGGAGCATCTGGTCCACCTCGAACTTGCGGTCATGCCTTTATCAACGGATGGGTACAGGTATATCCTGGATGCATGAGACAACCTGAGTGGGTTCGTGGAGGCAGTCGCCCTCAAGAAAAAGATAGGGAGGAGTGTGGCGGACTTGATAGAAGAATTCTACTTGAGGCATCCGTTCGTCAGGAGGTTTATAGCAGACAATGAGACGGAGTTTGTGAACCAAGAAGTATTGGGGATGCTTAAGAGACTGTGCGTACCGATCAAACTCATCGAGCCGTATCACCCTGAGGCCAATGCACCTGTGGAAAGGGGGCACCGAACCTTGAAGAACACGATTGCAAAGCTCGCAGCGGACCATCTGGGGAACTGGCCTAGGTATCTTAAGCAGGTTGTCTTTGCAGAGAATATGACCCCTAAAAGGACAACAGGATGTATCCCGGCAGAGCTTTGGTACGAAAGAGAGATCGACTTTCCTGTGGAAGTCTTGGTACCTACCTGGAATATGTTAGATGATGATCCGCAAATGACCACTGAAGAGTTCATCGAGGCAAGATGTCAACAAATCCTTAAGAATGAGGAGGTCATGGAAGACATCGCCAACCGGGTAATAGACAGCAGAATGAGGGACAAAACAAGGTGGGACCAGCTTAAGAATGTCAGAAAGGAGCCACTTCAAGTGGGAGAGATGGTATTGCTAAGGAACTCGACACTAGAAAGTATTTGGTCAAGACAACTCGGAAAGAGGTTCAAAGGCCCCTACCGGGTCACCAAGCGGGTGGGACTGAACACCTTCGAACGGGAAGATTTGGATGAAACTGGATTGAAAGAGCCCTTCCCGGGGCAACGATTGGTCAGGTTTCTAAGTCGGGACCCAGTGGAACAATGGCTTAAGGAGGCCAAAGATAAGGAAACCGAGGAGCCACAAGCTAAAGACTGACCACAGCCTTGCCCACACTATGGTTTGTCTCTGACCATGTTCATGGGACTGCCATTTTTTGGGGGACTGACGCTTTGGCTTGGACTGACTGAGGTTGAAAGGCAGCGTGACTTGGGGGTTTGCAATATCTGGCCTGTGTGACAACGGGAAGGGATGTCTGGGGCTTTGTACCATAGTTTTTTACGGGAAAAAAAAAAAAAAGATGGGGTCATCACAAACGACGCATTCGCATGTATAATAGGGGCATGCTGCGAAGGATGTTGGGAGCATTCTGGGAAAAAGGGAGGGACTACCTACCAGACTGGGGGAATGAGTGCATGAGGGTTTTGCGGGTGTTGTTTTGTTATACAGGGTCTAGAAGAAAAGAGAAGATGGAGTTCGGTGATGAAAATGACAGCGGGGCAATCAACAGGCCTACTGGAGGGGAGGGAGCAGGACCAAGCCAAGGAAGGAGAGCGGCAAAAGAGAAAGTTGTATATAGGACTCATGGAAGGCCCAGTGGTAGGCAGGGGAAGAAGGAAATGCTTGAGTAGGAAACCCTCACCCCTCCACGAGGGGGAAGATATAGAAATCTCGTCTGACAGTGAGGGAGGGAAGGAAAAGGCAGAAATGGAAGAAGGAGGCAATGCGGGGATGAGACATAAGATTCAGGTCTCTGATGAGGAAGGAGTCAACAGGGGCAAGCGACGTGAGACTTGGCATGGGGAAAGCGAGGGGGGACAAAACATGCGCGACGAATATGAGGAGGGTGAGGAAATAAGAGAGAACCCTCTTGAAGGACGAAGCGGCCACGCCAGTTGCGAGGGGTATGGGACGGGGACAAAGATTCCTTTTACCTACGATCCAAAGAACCTTGCAGGTGGGTATAGCCCCATACAGACAAAAGACAAGGAGGACGAGGAGGAGGATGTGCGAGAAGTCATAAAAATCAGCAGCGGGGATGAGAGGGATGAAATCTCTAGGCCTAGGGAAGAGGGGCGGTCTCCGATGCACCAGCCGGGCGACGGGGCTTTCAGATGGGAGGACGAGTTTGGGCCAACGCCCAGTCATTGGTTTCAGCAATGGACCAATGTGATCAGGCACGAATGAATTATCAAGACTCGGGAACTCGCAAGGGCAGGGGTGGAAGCCACACCACTGGACTTTTTTAACGAGGCAGAGTTACGGAAAATTGTAAGGATGAAAAGAGAAATCGAGACCTTCGGCCTGGGGGTTAGACAGCCGGCTGAGGAACACGGTGGACTAGGAAACGGGCAAGTTGAGGCACAAGACAACAATAGGCATTAGATGTTGATTGAGAGTTGGACAAGAATCCTGTTTTTTTTTATTATTACAAAACATTGGGGCAGAATGTGTATAGTATGAGTAAGCTTGCAAAGGATGAGTGATGGAAGGACCAACTAAGACTGTGTCGTGATAAGATTAGAAGATAACATATTAAGGCTACTTTTGGGTGAGCTACCTTCGAAAGCGGGTACACAAGACAAGGACATGAGGGAAGGGATGGGACCAGTTGGGAGAGGGTGTATTGTGAATTCTGGATGAAATAAGGATTATGCTTTTGAGAGGGGAAAACCTTGAGTACAGATTGACGAGCGAACCATGGCATTGAATGATTGGTTGAGTACAAGAGAGGTTAGGGAACCTATGGGTTAAGAGGCATGAAGAATACTCCTTCCCTAGGAGCCTAATCCAACCGAGTCATGAATTAGTCTAAGAATGATCAAGATCTGAGTCGTCGGAACGAGTGAAGAAAAAAGGGGGCGCCCCTGTCTCTTGCTATGGTTGAATGGCCGGGTGAGTTAGTACTGCTTGGGGACGCGAGCCCCAACTCGAGTGCTAGATGCTAAGTCGGATGTATGCATGGATAATACATTACTGTGAGAAATGAGATGGATGGTACATTACTATGAGAAATGGAGGAAAGAGCACAACACACAAAAGATGAGATGACCACCTCCTAACCTCCAAGACAGAAATGGGATCCGTAACCTCGAGGCCCACCCCCTCGGGCACTAACATTGAGAATGGAAAGGAATGACCCTAACCAGACTGTTCGACTTGATAATGGAAAGGAATTACCCTAACCAGGCTGTTCCACTTGAGAACGGAAAGGAATGACCCTAACCAGGCTGTTCGACTTAAGAATGGAAAGGAATGACCTAACCAAGCTGTTCGACTTGAGAATGGAAAGGAATGACCCTAACCAGGCTGTTCGACTTGAGAATGGAAAAGAACGACCCTAACCAGGTTGTTCGGGAATGACCCCTGACAAGGGTCATCCCTTTTGAAATAGGCACCGGGGTCCCCTGCATATTGGATTGAGAAAGGTTGATTGAGAAAGGTTGATTGAGAATGTGTTGGAATGAGCAATAAGGGATGGAAAAGGCGGTGGGTCGGTCATTGAAATAGCCAACGGATGGATGAAAGAGATGGAAAAGGTCGGTCAGTCGGTCATTGAAATAGCCAATGGGATGGACGGAAGAGATGGAAAAGGCCGGTGGGTCGACTGCTGAAATAGCCAAGGGGGCGGAAGAGAGAGGTGAATGAGAAGGACAGGATAAAGAAGCAGAGCCTTAAAGCCGAGAAGGGAAGAGACCGTTGGGACGGTCACATAGATTGGGTGTTGCGGAATGAGAGAATTGAGGATTGAATGGGCGGAAGGGGCAGTCTTGAGAAATGACTATTGAGAAAATGACCGCCAGACCGGCCATGTGGGTGGCCTTGTTGATGAGAGGCTGTCGGACCAACCATGAGAATCAGCCTTGGAAATAGCATGAGATTGAGTGTTTGAAGATTGAATATTGCATTGTGTAGCCAGGGGACCCTAGGCAACTTGATGTAAGGTCACCAGGCCGACCATGGAAATAACAAGAGATTGAGATTTCTTTTTTTTCTAGTCTCAGATCTCAACATAAGGGGGATAGCAATGCCTGCATCGCGACCCCAAGACCTCTACCCGTTAAGGGAAAAGTCTCAGTGCGACCTGCTCCTCATAAGAAGGAATAAGGGTTAAAGGACCAAAGCACCTCTCTCTTTGATTGATGCTAGCCGTCCCGAACCAACCCCAACAACGAGCTCTAGTCGGGGAGTTCAAACTGCGCCTCATGTTGAAACCTAAACGTCAAGGGCGTGGTGCCAAACGGGCAAGAGAGCCATTCTTTTTCCTAAGTCTCATTTTTTTTTCTCCCCAACTACACGCCATGCCGTAGAGGGGCAACATGACTGTTTGGAATGGACCACGGCTGCTCGCGTTAAGTTGAGCAGCACTGTCCAGAGGGAGGAATCGGGCGTGGTACTGAGAGGAAGCCGCAACCACTACAGGGTGAGTGACACCGTGCTGCCGGATCATTACAACCGTTCCGGGACTAACCGCGAGGTCTTCGTAACTGCACTCGCAGACTAATAGAGAGCCACAACTCTCTTGAAAGGAAGAGGACGGATCCAAGAAAACATCGCTCGGGAGGAACGATTCGCGAGAAAGCACTTACCGCAAGATGGGGTCCTGGGAGGCTTGGACTGGACCTACCTTCCAAATGTGGGGTGGTACCTCAGTGATGACGCCCGTCTCGTAAGCAGCAAAAGGTCGGATTGGAGTAGAGGGTGGGGTGAGTTATCAGCAGGGGGAGGACTGATCACCCTTCTTTTTTGGGGCTGATGAGCCGACATCCGTCTACTTAGTTGGTGGGCCAAGGTCTGCGTACCTCCGAGTGAGAACTAGTCGTGCGATGGGGACATCGCATTTTGAGTGGGGGGAAGGTGTACCATCTACCAAAGAAAAAGCGTGCAAAAGAGAAGGATATCATGAGCGTAAGAATAAATGAGTAATTGACTTTACGCAGGCTTGAAAAAAGGTCTGGCAAGATATCCAGAAGAAAATAATAGATGAGTAATTGACTTTGCGCAGGCTTGAGAAAAGGCCTGGCAAGATGTCCAGAAGAAAAGAATGGATGGGTAATTGACGTTGTATGGGCTTGAGAAAAGGTCTGGCAAGATGTCCAGAAGAGAAACGGACGAATAATTGACGTTGCATGAGTTTGAGAAAAGACCTGACAAAATGTCCAGAAGAGAAACAGATGAGTAATTGACGTTGCATGAGCTTGAGAAAAGGTCTGGCAAGGTGCCCAACTGAGGAAAAGATGCGTGAATGACTCCGCATAGGCTTGAAAAGAGACCTGGCAAGATGTCAAGGAGAGAAATGAATGAGTATTTGACCTAGCAAGGGCTTGAGAGAAGGTCTGGCAGGATGTTCATAAAAGAAAGATATGTGAAATTGACTTTGCATAGACCTAAGGAAAAGTCTGGCAAGACGCCCAGAAAAGAGATACAGATATAATGGACTTTGCATGAGTAGGAGAGAGGCCTGGAAAGATACCAGAAGAAAGATGTGAATAAAAGAGACTGAGTGACGCGCATTCTAAAGCCTAGATACGAGAAAGGACGAATGAGGATGACACACATAAGCTGGGCAAAATAACATGGGAAAAATACATGGGAACTGGCTAAGCATTAATGACGGGAGAACATGGATTGCACGGGCCGAAAAGTGAATTATTTTTTTTATGACCCTAAGAGTAATGAATAAGGCGAAACCAAAATGGTTTCTGCTCAGGAATGTTTTCTCAGTGAAATGGGAAGATAGATTTGAGATTACGAAACACTTAAGGGGAGTTGTGCCTGGACTCACTGATTCGAAGTGGGTATCACCACAATAAAGGCGGCGGTTGTACTGGATGAACATCTCCCTTTTGGAGCAAATGCCTGACATTGAGTCGCATCCGAAAACTTGCCTACAATTTGTTATCAACAAAGCCAACGCATAGAATTAGAAAACCAATTGTGTTATGACAATAAATTGTCATCCTGGGAATAAAGTCAGCATACCAATAGTTACGTGCATGAAGCGAGGAGAGCCCCGTCTGCTTCATGTTACTAAAGTTGAAAGAATTATAGACTGCCTTGCTGGGTATACAAAGTTGACTGAAGAGGAAGTTTGCATCTCAATTGAGGGAAAGATAAAGAGGTAGCGCTATAACGGAAATGAGCAACATGGTCTAAGCTATAGAACCTTCGATTCCCTTATACCCTCCTCCACCCCAAGGGGCGGAAGCTAAGGAAAACATTGAGAAAGGAATGGGGAAAGAACGAAACGGACCTTGACAAACTAACCATCCATAACATCTCATACCCCTCTCTCATCTATTCCCTCCAAAACTCACTGAAAAGAGATTGGTGCGCGATGAGGACATCGTGAAAGAGTGGGGGGAATGTGTCGGGACTGGTGAGTCCCGAATAACTTCCCATCACTCGAGAGACCGAATATAGACGAGTTGTGCACAACAGAGAAATCCGAAGTGAGACGAGATAAAGGATTAGGCCGCAGGAGGGAGTAATGCCCTGGGGCGAGAACCACAGGGAGAAAGAACTAAGCGGCGGCAAGCGAGCGAGCGCAAGAACAGGGGCACATAAAACATAGCAGGAGACCGGGAGGGCCATCGGAATGCAATAAGACTAAGGCCAAAGGGCCCTTTGAACTAGCAATTGCAGCGCGACAACAATAAGGGAATGAGGAAGTCGAGGGATGGGCGGCCAGAAGCCGCGGGAAGCCAGATAATGAGGGGCCAACGTGGGGGTCACCTACGGGAGCCTCGGAGCGGAGGCCCACGACCAAAGAGATCTGCACACACAAGGCGCAAGGAAAGACTAAGGAGAGGGGTCGCTATGGGGCGACAAGACGCCCAAGGGGCATGGGACCCCTCGGGGAAAGGCACCCGGGGCCACGTGAGACTAAGTAAAAATAATGGCGTCTGGGGCGAAATGTGTCGGGGACCGCCGACGGGACTAAGTGTCGAGGACCACCGGCGGGACTAAGTGTCGGGGACCACCGATGGGACTAAGTGTCGGGGACCACCAACGGGACAAGTAGCGGGGACATGTGAAAGTCCCAAGAAGAAACGACGGTACCGCATGAGGAAAAAGTAATAAATGCAAGGTGCACCGTCAAGATCGACATCTTGACGGCCAAGAATATTAGCACCACTAGTGCAAGTATTAGTGGTGACAAACGGGAAGGCCAAACTGAAAAGAAAAAGTAAAGAAAACTGAAGTGGGAGGCGTGGGAGCAATCCGAAAAATATCGGATTAGCCTCTCTCAAGAAAATAGAGTCAAATAAGACCTCATGTGAAAAATAGCCCTCCGGGAGAAAATCGGAGTAGGAGGGACCATTGTGGGAGAAATGTAGGAGTAAAAGGAGGCTTCCATGGGCATGGGAAGACCATTATTGCAGTCCGAGAAATAACGGACTGCACCTTGGGCATAGGGAGGACCAAAACTAAGAAGAAAAGACTAGAAAAGGGCCTTAACGGTCACTTGACACTTGGCATGCTAGAAAAAAGAGAGAAAAAAAACGAAAATGGGGAGAATAAGACAAAAAGAGTGAGAGGGAGTGAGTGAGTTGGCCGTCAATAGGAACTGCCATAGGTAGGGACTAGCAGTTCCCTACTGTCCAAGAAAGAAGGAGAAAAAAAAAGAAAAAAAACGAAAAGAGAAAAATGCCTTAACGGTAAAAAACGGTCACATCTTTGACCAGATTCATTCTGGAATATGACAGTTACAGAGGACTTTGATTTTCTTTGATTTTTGCAGAGAAAATCAAAGAAAATCAATGCCTCTTGCAACCAGAATAAAGCGGAATACATGTATGAGGAGAAACACATGTTTTAGGTGCATCCGAAGCCAAAATCAAGGCCGAATGCACTTGGGAATTGACCGTTTCTTTTTCTTTTGAGTAGGAGCTAGTTGTGGGGCATTGGGGCTAAGGAATTGACTCCCATTGCAGTCCGAGTTGCAACGGACTGCATGGGGGAGAGAAAACACATGTTCAATGTGCATCCGAAATCAATATTGAGCCCGGATGCACTAGAAAATTTAACGCTTCATTTTCTTTTAACATGGGGCAAGTTGTGGGGCTGTGAGTATAGAAAATAACCATGACTACAGTCCGAGAAATTACAGACTGCATGGGGATGCCAAGGCCAAAGGAGAATGGGCTACGGCAAGCCCAGAAGGCTAGAAAGGAGCAATTTCGGCAAGAGGTAAGTAAGAACGGTAAACGGCAACCGTGAGATGAGATCCCACGGCCTAGAAAAATCGGCACACATGTAGAAATGATGGGACCACCAAGGGCAATGGGCCCCAAAAAAATAAAAATGGGACGTCGTCCGGAATGTTGCCGGAGACCAAATGAGTCCAAATAATAAAAGTCGAAAAACGGGACACGCGTCGGTGGGACCGTCGGTGGGACAAAGAAATGGAGCTAGCATGTAGGAAAATGGCGGGGACTTGGGATGTCCCAAGGGAACCAGTTGCGAACACAAAGAATAATTGTGCAAGCAAACGGCACCGTCTAGATCGAGGATCTAGGCGGTGGAAAATATTAGCACCACTAGGAAGTGAGAGAGTCGTGGAAGAAAAAAAAGTGAAATAAGGATGTTGGGAGGGTTGCCCAGCAGCCCGGGATATCTCGGACTAGCAAGGCATAAGAAAATAGAGCCTTGAGAGGCTCAACATGAAAAAAAGGCTGCCCTTAGAAAATCGGAGCGAAAGGGGTTCAAAATTGGGCAAACGGGAGCAAAATGGAGCCCCCTAGGAGCATGGGGGTGCCATTATTGGAATCCGAGATGTAACGGCCAAGTAACAGCCATGAACCTGACCTTGAATGAGGCCCTAGGGCCTAGAAAGAGGGTGCACAGCAGTTTGACACTTGTCACAAAAGAAATAAAAGAAAAAGAAAAAAAAATGAGAGGAAAAGGAGGGAGAATGAGACAAAAGGGGAGAAAAGAGTGGAGGAGAGTGTGCCGGCCTATTGGGACCTGCACAGTAGGGACTGGCAGGTCCCAACTGTGACCTCATCCCTCCTAGAATGAGGGAGGGCAATCCGGATTGCAGAGATATGGCCCTTAGGGCCATAACTCAATAAAATCTGAATTAAAAAGTTGAAAATGAGAGAAAATGCAAAAAGGAAGTGACCGTTTTTTTTTGGGGCCATGGATCTGAGATCAGATCTCATGGTAGAGAGGAACTAGCTGTTTTTTGTGGGTCAGCTCAAAACGGCTAGCTCCGGAATGTGGTGGCAACCCAAAATGGAAAGAAACAAAAGAGGGAGATGGACAAAACAGTGCATTTGGCCCCAAAAGAGAGCCAGATGCACCAAAAACTGAAAAACTGGACTTAGGGGCTGAAAATTGAAGCAAGGGCTACGAGGGGGTAGCTCGGATTATTGCTGGCCTTGGATCTCAGCCAAATCCAAGGCTGAAAAATGTGCCGCCATATGGAAAAATGCTCCGGCCTACTAAAAAGAGGCCGAAACTTGAAAAAATCAAGAAAAAGGTCAACAAGGTCTTTTTCTTTCAAGTAAAAATACCCCTTGGGCAGTAGGACGCAAGGGGGCAGCATTTGGGAGGCAAAAAGGAGACCGGAGTAGGCCAAGAGGCAGTCCGAGTTGCTACCAACGACTCGAACTGCGTGTACTTGGCCAAAATGAGGCCCAGGTACCTCCAGGAGGGCCTAGAAAGATAATTTTGCCTTGGGGGTACCTCGGTTCACCTCAAGGCTCATGTGGAGGCTCATGGGCTGACCGGACTGCTGGTTTCAGCCTACATAAGCTGAGGATGCAGTCCGCCACTCTCATATTTGCATGAGGAGTGCCCATGCTGCCCAAGTGAGCTCAGAGGAGCATCTTTGCACTTCGAGTGAGGAGGGACGAGCCCATGCTAGTGGGAGAGCTTAGGGGAGACTAGGAGGTAGTGGAGAGGACTCTAGAGGATAATGATGGTAGGAGAGACACTTGGGAGGTGATCCGCCATATCCCTTCTGGGTGTAGGAGAGAAGGAGAGGCTAGACGAGCCCAATTAGCCCTCCTAGAGGGGAGGACTCCATAGCCATAGCTGGGGGAACTTGCCATAACCTGAGAGAAAGCAAGGGAGGAGGAAAGAAGGGCTTGGAGAAGAAGGAAGCCATAGCCAAGAGGGGATTGTGCAAGGAGATGAAGCTTTATCAAGAGGACACCAACACCAAGGAATCAACAAGGTGAGAGGAAGGAAGAAACTTCTTCACCTTCTTCTTCTTCTTCTTTTTCTTCTACTTCTTCTTCTTCTTCTTCTTCTTCTTCTGCTTCTTCTTCCTCCCCTCCTCCTCCTTCCCCTTCTTCCTCCTCATTCCCTCCTCCCTCCTTCCCTTCTCTCCTCTCTTCATCTCCTCCTTCCTCCTCTTTACTTCCATACTCTTTGTCTTCCTCATCTTTTTCTCCATCTTCATCTCCCTCATCTCTCTCCCCTTCTCCTCCACCCTCTCTTACTTCATCTTCTCTCCTTTATGGGCTACTCAAACTCTCCTCTTTCACTTATACACTAGGGGGTAGTAC
The DNA here is from genome assembly GCA_003427395.1 of Chara braunii. Taxonomy (NCBI): domain Eukaryota; kingdom Viridiplantae; phylum Streptophyta; class Charophyceae; order Charales; family Characeae; genus Chara; species Chara braunii. The sequence continues at coordinate 1,146,639 of BFEA01000103.1, read as the reverse complement.
TCCGATTCATTCATAAATGCTTCTTGAACCAATCTTGGTGATTAGGAAGCTTCAAACTTGGGATTGTCACACTCACACTAGTAGGTAGTATAGCGCTGCACCCATGGATGCTTCTTGATGCAATCTTAGTGATTTGGGAGCTTCAAACTTGCGATTTTCACACTAACACCAGTAGGTAGTATAGCGTTGCACCCATGGATGCTTCTTGATGCAATCTTGTTGATTTGGGCCCTCCAAACTTGTGATTTTCACACTCACACTAGTAGGTAGTGTAGCGCTTCACACATGAATGCTTCTTGATGCAATCTTGGTGATTTGGGAACTTCAAACTTGTGATTTTCACAGTCACACTAGTAGGTAGTTTAGCGCTTCACACATGGATGTTTCTTGATGCAATCTGGGTGATTTGGGAACTTCAAATTTGTGATTTTCAGACTCACACTAGTAGGTAGTGAAGCGCTTCACACATGGATGCTTCTTGATGCAATCTTGGTGATTTGGGAGCTTCAAACTTATGATCACACTCACACTAGTAGGTAGTATAGCGCTG
>BFEA01000103.1:1093172-1109128 GCA_003427395.1 Chara braunii | reverse complement strand
CACGCATGCGATGGCTGCTGTCCTGTTTGRCACTTGCTGCACTGATAGAAGTTCCTCCGGGTGTGCCAGCCCATGAGAGACGCTCACCAGACCGTCTATAAATATTTCTGGTTGGGAGTTCATTGTGATTCTGGCTGTTATCGTCGTCCTGACTGCGACGTTAAATAATTCCTGAAGAGATGGGGGCGCTCTATAAATCCCTCCTGATCAGCCAGATCACATGGACAGGAAGGCTCGTCGCCGTACGAGGGTAAATAAGAGTGGTTGGGCTGGCTTGCTCGGTGACAACTTGGGCACAGGGGTGGGCCGAAATGCACACGAACACACTGCCTGCTCAATGATGCTGTTCGGATGGTTGGATTGGGGGGAGGTTAGGTTTCAATTGGTGCTCAACTGTATATACAACCATACCCATTAATCATACATCTGTTACATTGTCTTTTTGTACCTTTGATTAGTTGGTTGACGGACTGCTAACCTCACAGACAGATTAGTGTAGGACTGTTGTATGCTACCATAGCCAGTACTAACTAATGCTGCTGTAAGTGAACCAGTCAGGGTGCATCTAGACTATGTAGACAATCTGTGTGAATGTTGTAGACATGCCACTTGATTCGGTATAGTAGGGGACTCGCTGGACACAACTATATATAGAAAATTTTGTGTCGGTCAGATACATGCTCCGGTAGGATTCCACTAGGGGATTCTAGTGTAGACACTATCTGTCTAACTAATGAGTGGGTCAGATCCTGTTGATGATAGAGCTGACAACAGGAGACTAACACGTGCACGGGCACTAAGGGTACCGCACGTGTTTCAGGCCTTGGAGCCGGGAGAAGAAAGAAGGATACGTAGAGCCCGTGCGCTAGCAGCGGGGATAGCAGAAGCAAACAGAGCAGCAAAAGAGCAGGCAACAACATGCAGAGCAGCTGCGATGGCTAACGGCGCAAGCTCTGCTGCGTCATCATCTACGTCCTCGTCAGGGAACAGTGGGATGAGTGTGGGAATGCCAACTAGTTCCACAAGTTCCTCATGCACTCCCGTTTCCACAGGCTCTAGTCAGTCTTCTAGTCAAATGGCGGGTTCGCAGTTCAGCCCGTTGACCCCGCGTCAGAGGGAGCTCAAAGAGATCGAGCAGGTCGAGATGCTCCGCCGTAAGTTAGAGAAGGACCTGAAAGATGCTACCGATAGAGAAAATGCGATGAAAACTAGAGCAGCCAGGCTTGAATCTTTAGAGAATGACAAGGCTGAACTAGAGGGTTTGGATGGGTCAACGTTAACTGACCCACTGAAGGTATTGAAGAAGAACATGCTGTCATTACACGCACACGTGGAAAGCAAGTTAGACTTCATGCAGAGCACTCTAGACCAGATCCTGGATGCTTTGACAAGGCTAGGATTCCGGCCACCAGCACAATCGCCGTTGCCGTTATCGGCGATGTCAGGCCCCTTTCCGGTTCAAGCTGGCACACAACCAAGTGGTACGTCTGCAGCAGCAGCACAGACTGTTGCATCTTCTTCTTCAGGTCCAGCGGTGGTTGCTACACCACCGCAACAATCTGTTCCTGCACAGGGACAGTAGCAAGGTCAATGGTATCCCAAAACCCCAATGAAATCGCCTTTTGCCTTCTCAGGCGAGAGAAAGGACGAGGAACTCAACACATGGTTGAGGACCGTCCCGGTTTGGGTGAAGGGAAAGAGGACCTTGCCTGAGGACAAAGTGGTAACTGTTGCATCTTACCTCGAGGGTAAGGCAGCCAAGTGGTTAGATGGTGTAGTTATCAAGGCCGGGTATGGGAGACGCATGGCGGACAAGGCTAAGTCCCTGATATTAGACCTGTTTATGGAGATGGTAGAAGCTCGATGGCATAACCCACAGGAGGCACAAAAGGCCACTGATGCCATTAACAAACTGGACCAACGCAAGTTCAGGTCAGTTAGGGAGCTTACGACTACCGTTGAGATCCTGATCCTCGTCCTAGGTATCAACTACAGCGACCAGTTCCTGTTAACAACGTTTGTTAGATGTCTCCCTGAGAACATCAGGAACTTACTAGCCAGTGAGGCACGCACTGAGTACCACTCGTTTGAGACATTGTCTACGAAAGCCTTAGACTTAGAGGCCACCCTAGGCAATGCTCAACCCACCTCAGGAAATGACTCAAAGAAGAAGAAGAGTCCCCAGGAGTGGAAGAAGAAGGGGGAAAAGTTGATGATGGTGGAGTCCGATGGAACTCAAACTGAGATCGACGAGCTCTCTGACCTGGTGGACTATTCAGAGTATGATGGCGAGGAGGTAGCTGAGGGTAGCACCCTTGCCGCGGTAGTAAAGACTAAGGCAGGTGGCTGAGGGAAGGGCCAACCTAGGAGTCAAGGGAAGACCGCCTCCAATCAGACCAAACAGTCTGAGTGGGTAAAGGCAAGTCTTGATCAAGACGTGTGGCGTGACCGCCGAATGCGTGGCGCTTGTATCAACTGCGGAGAGTACGGACACACGCAGTGGAAGTGTAAGAATGCTAAGGTTACGCAAAAGGTTGCTCCAAAAGTAGGGACAACCTATTCTCAGGCCTCTAGCTCGGGAAACGCGTAGGGTCAGTAGAAGTAGTAGCGGCTTCTACTCAAGATGAAGTGGGAATGATACCCTCCTCACTTCATGACAAGGCCGAAGCTAATGACTCCTTAGTCACCCCGCAGACACAACTAGACCAAACTATGCTCTGTACGTTAGATGTGTCTGAGGCCTTAGAAGACTTAGAAGGCGGGTGGTCAAACAAGGACCCTCGCGAGTCTTGGGTGGCGCTAAAGAAGGGTCATAGAGGGGAACATTTCGTGGTGGAAGTGGATGTAGGAGGCCGAAAATGTGGAGCCTTCATAGACAACGGATCCACGCGAAATTACATAAGTCGCGATTGTTTGGAAAGGCTGCACCTACAACACCGGGTACGGCACCTTAGTAGACCAGTAGCATCTACTTTGGCCAACAAGGAGCGCATGATTGTCACAGACTACATCAAGAATGTAGTCTGTACCTTCTCCTATGGAGGAGGAGAGCTTAACCATAAGATCTCGTTCTTGGTTAGCGACGACTTGCCATTCGAAATGTTGCTAGGCATGTACTACCTCGAAGTTGCTAAGCCCCAGTTCGACTGGGATAAGAAGGTGCTCAAGCAAAAGTTGTCCGATGGCCAAACTGTCAGATTGACTAAGTTCAAGGTCAGTAGTATAGTAGATACCTATGGCTGCTTGTGTGCATCCGCATTTTACAATTAGTATAAACAGAACCAAGAGGAGGGTACGTACCTTGTTTATGTCTCTGAGAAAGGGGAGGCCGTTAAAACACCCCCAGAGATAGAATGCGTCGTTGCTAAGTTCCCTGATCTGTTCGAGGAGCCCACAGGAGTTGTTGATAGGGAAGTTGTCCACGCTATAGAAATCATTCCAGGGAGTAAGACCCCAAAGGGAAGGATCTATAGGATGGCCCCTGCCGAGTTAGATGAACTTCGGAAGCAACTCAAGGAGCTGTGACAGAGAAGGGATGGATTCGGCCTAGTACTTCCCCTTACGGATCACCTGTTCTATTCGTACCAAAGAAGGGGGGTACTTTGAGGATGTGCATTGATTATAGGGGCCTCAATGCCATCACGGTGAAAAACGCAGAGCCTCTACCTCGCATAGACGACCTACTTGATAGGGTGCAGGGACGCAAGTACTATACAAAGATAGACTTAAAATCCGGATATCACCAGATCCCAATAAGACCTGAGGACCAACAAAAGACAACTTTTCAGACTAGATATGGTCTGTATGAGTTTGTAGTGATGTCTTTCGGTATTTGTAATGCGCCGGGTACGTTCCAGCACACTATGAATCGGATCTTCCATGACCATTTAGATAAGTTTGTCGTGGTCTACTTAGACGACATTCTGATCTTTAGTAAGTCTGTCGAGGAGCACGCACAACATGTTGAGACCGTACTCTCACTCCTACGACAGCACAAGTATAAGGTCAACTTAGAGAAGTGCGAGTTTGGCCGCACTAAGATACTATACTTGGGTCATGCAGTATCCGCAGAAGGGATTAGGCCGGAAGATGCGAAGGTGGATAGTATTCGAGACTGGCCACGACCTCAGACAGTCACTGAGGTCAGATCTTTCTTAGGAATGTGCGGCTGCTATAGGAACTTCGTAAAGAACTATTCTACAGTCGCCTCTCCTTTACAGATCTAACTCGACTTGACACGTCGTGGGACTGGAGTGATGAGTGCGAAGGTGCTTTCAAGCGATTGAAGCATGCACTCATGAATCATGAAGTTTTCATGGTTCCCGATCCGCAGAAGCTATCCATAGTAACCACTGACGCAAGCCAATACGGCATTGGCACAGTGCTGGCTCAGCAGGATGGGAAAAAGTTGAGACCGATTGAGTACATGAGTAAGAAGATGCCATCGAAGAAGTTGGCTAAGTCCACCTACGAAAGGGAACTCTTATGCTCTCTACAAGGCACTTGTACATTGGAGACACTTCCTTTTGGGAAGATTCTTCTATCTGAGGACTGATCATCAGACACTCAAATGGATCAAGACTCAACCGGCTTTTTCGGATGCACTCAAGCGATGGATTGAAGTCATAGACCAATATGACTTCAAGCTTGAGTACCTGAAGGGAGAGTATAACAAGGTTGCAAATGCGCTATCCCGTAGAGCAGACTACCTAGGTGCGCTAGTTTCTGACTTTGGCGTATCTGAAGAAGTAACTCAATCATTGGTGGGAGCCAATCAGGAAGACCCTGTCACGATGGACATCATCCGCAAACTTCAGGCAAAAGACAAGGCCACATAAAGTGAGTTTGTGATGGTGGATGGGCTAATCTATCTAGATAAGGCCGGAATAAAGAGATTGGTAGTTTCATCTAGTGAACAGTTGCGTAGTTTATTTTTAGGCGAATGTCATGACGCAACTGGGCACTTTGGCTACAAGAAAACGAGTGCTGGCTTAGTACAACGATTTTTGTGGCCCAGAATGTTAGATGATGCAAAGAAATATGTTGAGACCTGTCAGGTCTGTCAACGGGACTAGCCGCGAACTCAAGCACCGCTTGGGTTATTGAAGCCTTTACCTATTCTTGATGGTCCAGGATTGAGTGTTTCCATGGATTTCATGGACACCCTTGTAACCAGCAAGAGTGGTAAGAGGCACATCTTCGTCATCATTGACCGATTCACCAAGTACGCTAGACTAATTCCAATGCCAGAGACAGCCAGGACAGAATACGTCATAAAGTTGTTCAAGGACAACTGGGTAAGGGACTTTGGTTTACCAAAGACCATCATTAGTGACCGAGACGTCCGATTCACAAGTGAGCTGTGGAAGAAGACTGCGGAACAGATGGGCAGTCAACTTCAGATGACTTCTGGGAATCATCCCGAAGCCAACAGACAGACCGAACAAATGAATAGAGTTGTACAACACTTGCTGAGGCATTACATCAAGCCCAGCCAGGATGACTGGGATGAGCAGTTACCTCTCATCGCCAGCCTGTACAACAATGTTATACATAGTAGTATCGGCGTTAGTCCTAACCAGCTGCACTTAGGATGGAAGCCTAGATCAGCATTAGACTTCCTCCTACCTGAAAACCGACCCGCTGCAACTCCAGGCACACTTGAATATGGTGTGCAATATGAGAAGTTGTTGCAAGATGTTGTTGAACATATGAAGAAAGCTCAGCAAGCCATGATTGCTTCTGAGAATCAACATCGCAGACAGTCTACATTTCAGGTAGGGGAACGTGTCTGGGTCAAGGCTAGTGAGTTAGGACAGGAGTTCGGAATATCTCGTAAACTAATGCCTCAATACTTTGGTCCCTGGGAAGTCTTGGATGTAGTGGGAGATGAGTCGGATGGTCCCACCTATGTCATTCGTGTCCCTGGACACCTACGCACTCACCAAGTCTTTCATGCCTCAAAGCTTGCACCTTTCGCTGAGACTGATCAATTCCCTTCCAGGAGATCGATGCTGCCCCCAACCATGGATGGACAAGTTGACATCGACGACATTGTGGATCACAGGGATATGCCTGTTCCGAAGCCGCTAGGTCGAGGAAGACCTCCTAAGCCCAAGAGGGAGTACCAGATCAGATTCAGGCATCATACGGATCCTAAAGAAGATCGGTGGTTTACCCTGGAGGAACTGATGGAAACAGCTCCTCAGGTCGTGGCAGATTATGAACGGAAGCTAAAAGGGAAGGCACCTGCGAAGTAAGCATCTCAGCGGACTTTCGAAGCTAAGGGGGATGGAATGTGAGGATTGAGCCCTCAAGTAGGGGCCTTGCCATGATGTACATGTTCTGGGCTAAGGCCCCAGCAAGCCTAGTGCCCGCCCTAAGTGAAGGCGGGCCAGCAAATCAACAAGAGCCCTCTCGGCCAACATTTCACGAAGTGGGGTCTATACAGTTGCAGCACGCCAGTTAGTTGGAGTGCACCGAGTCTCGGATTTCAGCAAATGCTGAAATGCCCAGGGCCTCTGAGTTAGTTAGGCCCTGGGCACTCGAACATGAGGCCGACAATGCATGTTGGGTAGAGTGGCCGAAATGCCTAAGGGAAAATCAGCCCACTATCTGAATCTGGCCGCAGGCCTTGAGAAGAGAGGCGCAACTGCATTGCTCCGGGGCCCAACTGTATCGGGTAGGCTTCAGCCTCTGGGTCCCGGTCGCAGGCTGAAGGAAGGTCGCCCACATGCTGCATTGGCATATAGGCAAGCAGGGTGAGGCAACAAGGATCTTGGCCAATGCTGGCACATGTGGGCACGCTGCGCGGATGCATGTGTGCTGCACTGTGCAAGGCAGTGTTGCGCTAAGAGCAAGCAGGCCAGCGCTAGGCGGTAGGGCGCTGCCTGCACTGAGGGCACTGGCGGCCATAGCCTGGGCCGCAAGAGGGTGCAGGGGAGGTGAGGGCGAAGGTGGTACTTCGGAGGTGAAGGGCGTTGTGTGGGTAACAAGGGAGAGTGTGGGGAAGATGACACATACCTGGTGATGGTGGAGGTCTGCATTGGTGTTGACATCATCACTCGCTGGTAGTCAAGTTGTCTGGCTGCTGTTCATTGCTGTAGTTGTAGGATAGGCTGTAGAGTAGATAGGGCGTCTGGCGCCATTCACAAGAGAGAGCTATATTTGGGTTATGCTGTTGGTGTTGCCCAGTTGGGCATGGACATTGACTCACGATTCTTCTGTATCATTCTCAATGGGATGGTTACTCGGTTCCATGTGCTATYTGCTTTGGCTTTGAATACTTGGACTTCAGTGTGATTTTGCATTCTGGATTTCTGTGCTTCGTCCATACTCATGTTCCTTGCATATATATATATATATATATATATTGGACCATCACTCGATTTATGCGTGTCATCCTTGCGCAGGGGCCATGCCAATATCCGGCGGCTGATTGAGGACACGCGATCCTGATGATCGCGCGACCGAAATCGGTCGCGCCCAACCGCCTGGGCTGCTCCAAAAGGAGCTTTGCCAAGTAGGGCCAGCATATCAGGTTCGATCCCGGTATCTGTCGGGTAAGAGTCATGTGCAGTAACCTACTGGGCTAGCTCCTAAAGTGATAGGAGCAGCTCTTCTATATGAAGAGCTCGCCCAGTCAGTTCTCCCCCATGCCGTGGTCTTGCAGGTTCTGCCTGCTTATGGCCTTGCAGACCCATCCTGCCTGCGGTCCTGCAGGTTTCGCTTGCTTGTGGCCCTGCTCGTTTGGCCGCGTGACCTTAGCATTTGCCTATCAACCCCATGGCTCGGTGTCAACCTCCGCGGCCCAAGAAATAAAACCATTTTTCCCACTACGTCGCGATCCTATACTCGGTGCACCCCTCCTCTTAGCCTACTTAAGCCCTGAATCGCTCGGCTTAGCAGCCGCGCGACATTATTTTAGGTAGACTAGGTCTAACTTTACTCTTTCCATGACCGGGCATCCTTGCGGCCTTGTCCGGAATCGCGGGCGACAGTCCGTACTACTGACTCCCGCTTTGACGTCAGATTCTAAAAAAAAAAATTAGGTCTCTCAGTCATAAGGTTGGTCTTAATAACTTTTGGCAGACGCTAGTCTCATCAAGTTTCCTTAATTTAACGAAAAAGTCAGACAGCGTCCGACATTGAAAAACCCGAGCAGATACCCTTGTAAGGGTTTCTGCTCCGAGACGTCATTAAACGACGTCTGCGTCGTTCACCCTATATTAACAATTAATATAGGTCTGTCTGGATTCTTATGGAACTCCTTTGTAAAAATAATAACAAAATTCTCTCAATCGCAATTAGGCCAAAGCTTATACCAAAATCCGAGTAATTTTCCCCGGTAGTCTAAAATTCAATTACTCTTTATTGGAATGGTACCGAATATAGTTTATGACATGCATTTTTCCAGAACCCTATAATTCATCCGTGGTCTTTGTCCAATCTGAGGACGCTACAATCAAAATAGTCTCCTTCCTTATGAATGGATTTAACTGAGCGATGTTCACGACACTCATCAACAAGATAGAAAGAGAACTTCAATAATATTCAATAAGGCAACAGTCCGGAACTAAGCCGGAGAATTTTCATCAATCCAATGAACGACACTGTCCGTCGTCCGTTATCCGACTAAAGATTAAGATTCTTATAAAATTCTCATATGAAAGCAACAATTACAATACATAACAATTCAACAAACATCCGGAACATAACCGGAATTCTCACATCAACATTCAACTCAACAATAAAACTGGATTTAATCTCCAGAAGTCTTACAATTCACTCTTTCAACAAGATCATTACCCTGTAGGTCTTTTACAGGATCACCCCCCTGCAGGTCTTTTACAGGATCATCCCCCTGCAAGTCTTTCACAGAATCATCCCCCTGCAGGTCTTTCAAAAGGAAACAGTCACATCACAACTCAACCAATTTTCCAATTCAACAAACGTTTTGATTAAGACAAGTTTCTTGCCACAAAACTATTCCCCTGTCAACTGAAGGGAATGACTCCCCAGTTGTTGATGAGAATGGTCTCCCAGTCTACTGATGGGAACGAGTCCCCAGTTGCGGATGAAAGTCACTCCCCAGTCCGTTGATGGGAACCAATCCCCAGTCCAGTGATGGGAATTACTTGCCAGTTTTCTGATGGGAACGACTCCCCAGTTGCTGATGGGAATGACCTCTCAGTCTACTGATGGGAACAAGTCCCCAGTTGCGGATGGAAGTCACTCCCCAGTCTGTTGATGGGAACCACTCCCCAATCCACTGATGAAATCGAGTTGTGAAATCATCCTGTTATAGGTCTTTCACAGGCTTAACCCCCTGTGGGTCTTTCATTCCATCAATATGGAAATGACTCCCCAGTTGCTGATGGGAATGACCTCCCAGTCTACTGATGAGAACAAGTCCCCAGTTGCTGATGGAAGCCACTCCCCAGTCTGCTGATGGGAGTCAGTCCGCAGTCTTTCACAGGCTTAACCTCATGTGGGTCTTTCATTCCATCAATATGCGAATGGCTCTCTAGTTGCTGATGGGAATGACCTCCCAGTCCACTGATGGGAACAAGTCCCCAGTTGCTGATGAAAGTCACTCCCCAGTTTGTTGATTGGAGCCAATCCACAGTCTTTCACAGGCTTAACCCCCTACGGGTCTCTCATTCCATCAATATGAGAACGACTCCCCAGTTGCTGAAGGGAATGACCTCCCAGTCCACTGATGGGAACAAGTCCCCAGTTGCTGATGGAAGCCACTCCTCAGTCTGCTGATGAGAATCAATCCTCTTTTCGGTAATCATTCCTCATCAATCGTCATAACATTCCATAATAGTCATTCTGAAATAAATGAGATCCATTCGGAATCAGGTCTTGTTTGCGATTCAAAACTCCTTTACATTTCATCCAAATCTGAGTGTCTCCTTTCATCAAGCTGTCACACGTAGAGTAGAAACAATTTTACCTTCTACAACTAAGGATGGCTAGACCCTGATTATAGAGGTACGGTGACTATGCCTGACACGAGGAGAGGCAACCACTTCTCCCCTAGTAGCAACCATAATCGTCTACCTACAAATTCACAATTTCTCAACAACGTACATTCAACCAAATACTCACAACAAGAAAACAAATGTTCTCACACAAAATTTCATAATGATCTTTATCGTATATTCTTCAATAATAAGCTGATCAGATAATTCTTCAATAGATAATAGAATTGATATATATCAAAGCAAACAGAATTCTCGTGTCATAAAAATGATGTCAAAAGAAACATCAACCTTGAGTTTATAATGAACTCAGAAATTGAAATCAGAATTTCAACTATCTATTTTTTCGTAACTGTCAATCCCTTGCATTTACTCGGAGTGTGTCCAGTACTACCACATCTCTTACAAATAATATTCTTCCAATAAAATCTTTTTTTCTTTACTCGCTGGTCTCGTTGATTTCGAGACGCTGACTCGCAATGTTCTACTCTTTGAGCAATTGACATCGAAAAATCATCCAAATGATCCCCCCCATTGTCCCTATTTCGCTCACATGGGTCTTCCAACGGACGTTCTATCCTTGCCTTCTGATACTCGTGACAAGAATCATCCTTTTCCTTTTTCAGTATTCCTCTGATTTCTGAGAGATTCGTCACAGGATCTGAATCTCTCTTTCGCTTGTCAACTCGACACTCTCTCTCAATTTTCTGTAAACGAAGTTGTATTCGAAGAGTCTGGTCAAATATTCGACTAAATTATCGATCAATAAAATTTGACCGAATTCTTTTCCAATTGAATTTACTGCTTTCCCCTCGGGTAAGCAAACACTGCTCTCCTTCAGAAAATTTCTCAAGAAAAGCAAGACACTTTTGTCTATCTGTTAACCCCTGAATTCGACGAGCGACCCGTTCAAATTCAGGCAGAAACTTTTCCTTTACTACATATGCATCTCTCTCAACATTCCTCAAGTCCTCAATTGTTGTTAATGTATCACCTAACCAAAATTCGTCTAACATAGCATCGCAAAAATGAGACCACGCTAAGAAAGTCTCAATTATTCGCATGACTATATTCACAAGATCTTTGTCAACATATCTAAGAACTCTCCTCAACATCTGGGGCTCATCCCAATCATTAATAGATGTCAACTGTTCAAATTTTTCGATAAAAATGGAGACAAAATTACCATTGAAAAGAGGAACATTTACCTTTGGTAAACTTTCATTTTCCACAATCCTCTGTTCTACAAGTTGAGCTATTTCAGTCACACTTTGATCCCGAAGATGATTTTTTTTCTTTTCTTTTTTCTCCTCTTCAGGCGGTTCCGAGTATTTGGCAATCATCAACTTTTCGAATTCCTCCCAGGTTCCAGAAACCCGCAACAAATGTCCGACCTCGACCTTCAATTCTTCAAACACAAATCCCAAAACGAAAAAAAACTTGTGATTTTCTCCCCAAAACATCAGTCTTGCGAGAGCCTGGAAGGCCTGCAAGAATTTAACAACACTGTTGCCTTTAAAAAGAGGCATGTCGCCAAAAACTCCTCCCGTCATTTTGTCGCCCTACAAAAGGCATAAGCTTTATTAATGACCGAGCAATCTGGTTGATTAATTAACAACCATCGAAATAATTTCATATCTCAGCACTATGCCTAACCATCAAAATAACTTACTCGGATGTCGTTCCATTGTAAATAACAATTCCACATACATGCAACACACGTTTAATCTCCTATCAATGAGCCTTACAAATTACTTGTGAACTAAGGTTACAATAACCGTTCCTACAACAAAAAGTCATTATCAAAATAACTTTCACGTTACACTTCCTTTGCGAGTCTAAGATAAAAGCCAGCACCAGATGTACTACAATATAGGGTACCAGAAGGAATTACCCTTCTTTTCTGTATAGAGGTCAAAGTTACTAACCTTTCTCTTAGCTAAGTAAAGAAAGTATAATTATTACATCATCCAATCTCGAGAGTCGTTCCACCAGGGACAACGGTAGTTTGCCGTTATCCCCGACAATGGCGCCACCTGTCGAGCGCATCGGCCCCCGTGCGAGCGAGGGCTTTCCCGGCCATGTCACGTAGGGGTTTAAATAGAAACTCAGAGACAACTTGGGGATGGCGCAAAATATTCTGCGAACCGCTGTGACGACCACGGTTGCGACGTCCCTTTGCCGCTCTAGCCAGGTGCGCCAACTGTACATCCCACGGTCCCCTACGACAGGACAGGTTCCAGCGGGACATAAGCTTGCTTCCCTAAGGGGCTGTCACCATCCCTAGGGGCGTATCCCTACCGAGCTGCTGACCCACGTGTGAAAGCTTTTAAATCCAGTTGCAGAGGTAGGTCAACCATGAGCGTTTGCTCGCTCGCTGTTGTATAGGTACGAGCGATTAAAACGCCTATTGAACCCGGACGTCGTCCGTTCCTTAGGGCGCTGATCTCCTAAGTACGAAGCGTACGCCGGTCGACAAGGATGGTCTCAACCAACCGTGAAATCTCCTTGCCCCTTTAAGCACGGGTCAAAAGAAAGTTATAACAAACACACATGGTTATGCAAAAAACAACTGTTACTTAGTCGATAAGAATACATATTCTCTCTGGAATGATAATCGAAAGAGTCAAAATCATCATTAGATACCCGAGATCAAAACAAAACTCGACCACCCCAGGTCGATCTCTAAAAAAAGCATACAGCCGCCAACAAGGAGTTGACTTTCAACAATAACCTCAGTGCAGCCGACAAGGTAGTCAGTTTATCTTAGTTTTGACTTGATGAGACACGCTGTCAAAGTTATTCATTCCATTATACCGCTGACATAAGATTAAACACGCACACACCCGTCTCCATACGTTCCTCAATCTTCTTGGATGACGGACTATCTTGCGGATGATTCTTGATCTGGGGCATTGCTTGAGGTGTTGCATGCCTTTCCCTCTAGGAATTGGTCTGGGGTACTCCTCCTCCTCGCCCAAGCACAAGACTCGGATCTCTGAAGTCGGACCGTCTCCACCGAATCGGCAAAGTACCCCTTCCCGTAGAATGGTTCACTCTGGGTCGATAACGGGATCGGCTTTTAAAGCAACGAACCCTCGCCCCAAATGCTTCTTGAAGAAAGAGAATATTTTCACCATAAGTATATTTTATGTTGTTCCCTTCGTCTCTTGCCGAAGGTGATTCAAACGAAAATAGTTAGAAAAGATAGAGAATGAGAACCATTTAGACAGATAAAAGTCATTCAGGAAAAAGATGGTCAATCTTTCGAAAAAGGCTACGTTCGTTTGACCTTATCTGCTTTATTTGATTTGATTTCGTTTTACGGTTCATACAAAAGTGATATTTTTCAAAACAACCAACCCTTCTTGGCATGCAGGCAGGTGAGAAGTCAAAAGAAGACACTCGTTTTTCATTTTCTCAAATAGGCATAATCAATCTCTTTTGCAAGCATCCTTCTACCTACCTGCACAACACGCAGCGACAACAAGTTCAAGAGAAAATCAGTACAATCCCATACCCAAGTCAGACCTTTTCCTCTACCTTTTCAACGAACATTCAATGAACAGGGTCAAGCAAAGTATGGGTTCACAAAGTGTGAAGGGAAATCCAAGTCAATCAACTAACTGACCTTGAGTAAAGTGGTGTCGAACGCGCCCTGGCTCACTCAAGAAAGCCAAGAAAGAATATACTTGTTGCCAAAGAAGACTGCAGTCCCAAGGCAAGTCCCAAGCCAACTGCTCGTCCCAATCTGTTTCTGACTCGCAAGTCCCACACGCGGTAGTCCCAGATTCGATGGCGGCAAGTCGCACGAGTCCCAAAAAGATGTTGTTTCCAAGACAGTCCCAACTGGCACCACGTCTGTCTCAACCAGTCCCAAGTGGTCCTTGATGGTCCTATGCCACCAATATTCACTCCTCACGCAGATTTCATTGTGCGCTGCGTGCCAACTATGGCCACGTCATGTTACCGCCGCCGCACACACCAACTCTGGTAGCACAACCTTATTAAACAAAACAGACGCCACGCTGTAAAAAAAAACAAAAATTCGTCGCTATCGTGCCGCAAATCCCTGTTGTCGTGTCGCTAGTCCAACCGCATTTCCACATCAAAGAAGAAAAAAAAAAAAAAACAAGTGTTGTCGCGCCACCAATCCGGCAACACTCCTCTGCCAAAAGAAAATGAAGTGTTGCCGCGCGGCAAATCCGGCACCACTTCCCCACCAAAAGAAAATCAAGTGTCGTCGCGCCACAAATCCAGCAGCACTTCCCTGCCAAAAGAAAATCGAGTGCCGCCTTGCTGCAAATCCGGCAACACCTCCCCGCCAAAAGAAAAGCAAGTGCTGCCGCGCCGCAAATCCGGCAGCGCTTCCGCACGACTGCTGTTAAAACCAGAGCCACAGCCGCAAAAATTCGGCAGCGCTTCCGTATGATCGCTGTTAAAACCAGGGCTGCCAGCGCTTCCGCACCACAGCTGTTAAAACCAGGGCTGCCCTCGCAAAAGTTCGGCAGCGCTTCCGTACGATCGCTGTTAAAACCAGGGCTGCCAGCGCTTCCGCACCACCGCTGTTAAAACCAGGGCTGCCATCGCAAAATTTCGGCAGCGCTTTGGCACCACCGCTGTTAAAACCAGGGCTGCCGCCACAAAAGTTCAGCAGCGTTTCCGCACCACCGCTGTTAAAACCAGGGCTGCTGCCGCAAAAATTCGGCAGCGCTTCCGCACCACCGCCGTTAAAACCAGACTCGGAGTTGCCGCCGTAGTCCTGCAGCGTCCTTGGCTCCGTCCCGTTGGACCAACTCCATCCAAAAGGGAGGGGAGTAGAGTGCTCCCTGCCTTGGCTATGGCTGTCCTCCTCCTTGTCCAGCGCTCCTTTGTCGTCCTCCTCCCCGACGCTCCTTTGCTGTCCTCCAGCTCCGTGGGCAGCGCTCTTGCCTCCTCTCCAACACTCCAGCAATGAGGCAAGTGTGCTATCACACACTGGCAGCTGGAGGCAAGTGTGAGGCAGCTGGGGGACAGCTGCCTCTTTTATAGTGGCTGAGGAGGGCAACAACAGCCTCAGCTGCCCCCGGGCAAAATTATTCGTCACTTGCCTGGGGCCGTTGATCTGAGTCAGATCACCTAAGCCACACACTTAGGGTGGCAGTTGTACTCAACTGCCCCCCTTTTTTTCTCCCTTTTCCCTGTACTCAGCCCCGCACTGAGTGCAGGTTCAGTGGGAAAATGGTTGTTTTCCAGCCAAAATCCCGTCACTGACCCTCCAGTTCCCCAGCCTCTGGCCTGAGTTACATTCAGGTCAGTTTGGCCTGTATCTGATCATAGCTGCAGCCACATTCGTGGTCGTGGTTTTTTCTTTTTCCCTTTTCTCCCTTCTACCTCTGCCCTCCCCTGAAAACGGGGAGGACAGTTGTCAGTGTTGGGAGGAGTAGGCCCTCCTCCTCCCAACTCTCCCGTTTCCCTCTCTCCAGCCAGCTCTCACAGCCTCATTCCACGCGCATGTCGTGGGCCGCGAGATCCTGGATCTCACGGCCACGAATATTCGTGGTTTGCTGGGTGGGGAGCTGGTCCTGCTCCCACACAGCCTGAAAAGGCTGTTCCTTTCCAGTCACGAGGTAGTTTTACCCCGTTTTTGTTTTGTCTTTTTTTTTACAGTTTTTAGTTTTTTCGTTTCAGCCCCCCCCGTTTTCCCTGTTTGGTCAAGCTACAACGGCTCACGAACAGGGAAGGGGAGGGGAAAAAAAAAAAAAAAAAAAAAAAAAACTTATCTGTAGTTCGTCTGGTTACCCCCGAGTTCTGGGGGTATATTCATTCGATTTTGCTGATCCTATAGTTGGTTTCACGACGAGAGGCCAACCTTAGGTAGGTAGGTAGGTAAGTGGCTGCCCCTCTTCATTCTCTCTCTCTCTCTCTCTCTCTCTCTCTCTCTCTCTCTCTCTCTCTCTCTCTCTCTCTCTCTCTCTCTCTCTCTCT
>BFEA01000103.1:1060066-1089090 GCA_003427395.1 Chara braunii | reverse complement strand
GGGGGGGGGGGGGGGGGGGGGGGGGGGGGGGGGGGGGGGGGGGGGGGGGGGGGGGGGGGCATGTGGGGGTGCCTATCAGTTCTCTCTGGGGAAGGGGTTCCATGTACGCCAGAAGCTCTCTCCCCTTTCCCCCACCCCCTCCTCCTCCACCTTCTCCACCTCCTCCCCCTGCTGACATCGAGCTGGAGGTTGTTCCTCCTCCACCCGAGGATGGGACAGGCTCCTTCCCCTTTCTGCGATTCTTCGGGCAGGAAGCGTCAGACTCATCATGAAAGAACCTACGACAAACCTGACACCAGGAGGAATCAGCGGATGCTACATCCACTTCAGTGTAGCCCCAATCTTCCAGGTCAATGCACAACTTTTGTACATTATGTAGACGAGCAGCCTGTTCCAAATCAAATCTAATATTCATCAACACCGGAGCCCTTGCGATTTTGAAAGTTGGATGAATTTTCAGAATCTTCCCGAATGCCTCCTCAACCGCATTTGCCAGGACAGCTAAGGCACTCACAGGAACCTGAATACACCTCACAAAAAAAAAATTATAACTCAACGCATCTCTCCATTCATACAATTCTTTCTCGGTCATCCAAGGGTGAAAGTTCATAGTATATTGCTTCCCATCCAGTACTATTTTGTCCTGCCCCTTACAACGAAGAAAAGCCGCAACCTCTTTGCCAGATGCAATATAAGTTACGAGGTTGTGTTCTTCGTTATGAATTACCCCTCTCTTCGGGGGGCGTTGACTTCTCCCGATTTCGCCCATCCGTTTTCATACATGTGAATCAAACGTTGTTTGACGGATGGAGATAAAGTGGAGTCGTCGTCACCAAAGAAGATGGAGACCACATGTTCCGTCAGCCATTCATTCTGAATTCGACAGAAGTACGGGTTCATGGTGACACAAACAAAACCTGCCCCCCTCTCTACCCTCATTGGAGTGATCTTTCTCGGGAGGATCCCATCATTGAAGCATCACGACAGAATTCCTCTGATACGGACCTCCTCTGTGTGACTAGGGTTAGCCGGGGGGGGAGAGGGTGGGGGGAAAGGGAGGTCAGGAACATCCCCCATCATAACAATTAAACAGTAATGTGGGAATAACACTCACAAATTAAGTATCCTACTCGAGCTTCTTACACCTACAAGAAAAAACAACAGAGCTCAATAAATAGGACAGTCCAACATCAATACCCCTTTCCCCTGAGCTCTCGAAAAAATGATATACCTATCTTCCCGATCTTCTCTTCCATGGTGTGTCACTATCGGCAATCTTTGTGTATAGGCCCTGCCTTGGAGACCTCGAGAGGCCCCAACTCTGCCAGCTGGAACACCGCCTTCGCACACAAATTTTCCACGTGTGTCCTCCAAGCACAGCAATGGAGAAGGTGGACAGTAGGTAAAAAACGACTTAAGCTCATACTCGCGTCGTCCTGCCCCCACCGCGCTTTACGCGGAGTGCTAATCGTTCCCGGTAGCGCTAATCCCAGAAATCCCAGATGGGATTAACGCAGCGCATCGTTACTGCGCCCGGGCCAAGAACTCTTGAAAACCCAACTCTTACTCTTGAAAACCCAACTCTTGAGAACGTCTGACAGCTTTTGAAAAATTTCCCCGTTTCAGGGCATACTCACACGGGGACCTATATTCCCAAAATCCCAAAAAAAAGGGGAAAAGGCCGGTCACACCGATCTACCAAATTCGCAAATGTACTATTCCTGTGCCCATTGGAAGTGGCGGGGCAAGGGATTTTTTTTTTTTTTTTTTTTTTGGTAAAAACCATCAATTCATTATAAGTGGCACCTGGAAAGAGGCCGGGGACCTCACAATTCAACCCGGGGTTATCCCGACAGCTTCAGCCAGTTTAGCTTATAAAAGAACTTCAACACAGTCAACTTCAGGCCTTCAACTTTAACTAAGCAACAATAAAAGCAAAACTATCACTCCCTTTAACTGCTCTAATAAAAGTATTATGGCAAACCCCAAGCTGGGTTCTAACAGTTAATGACAGTCTGCTTACTTCAGCAGAGTTTACCGAGTGACCAGGTGATATCCCCTGACTGACTTCTCCCTCCTTATCCTAGAGCTAAGAGTTCAGTGGCACTAGTTGCCTCGGTTGAAGTTTATCTTACTCAAACCACTCACTATGAATCCAACAGGACTATGGCAAAGCCTATGCGGGTTCTATGGTCCTGCTTTTAAGCTACCAAAAAAGGTCTATCAAGTGGTAGATAAATCCTTGTCCTACTCCCATCTATCTCTGCATCCTCCGGAGTTCTGGAACCTTGTTGCTGATTGACGAACTCTCAGGCTACTGACGGGTTCGACTTGAGCCAGTGGGACAACACTAATTTCCCTGTCGCTAGGGAGACTGCGGCTAGGCTGTTGTTCTTTGCCCACGACCGCAGAAACCAAAGCCTTGCCTTGTCTCTTCCGGATTCTGCCGCGCCCAGGACTTTCCACCTCCAATCCACTATTATCATCTGGCGCACCGTGGATTTCATCCCCCATTTCAGAGCCGCATCCGAAATATACTTCTTTTGGAACAAGATGGAATTCCTCTCTTTCCAAATCCACCACATTGCCACTGCCCTCAGGGCTACCGCCACATAGCCCCAGCCCCTGCCATATTTCAGGCCAGGGGGTAACCGACATGTAAGGGCCCAGCCGATATCCCATTCCACTTCAATCGGGCCTCCTAACTCCTTCCAATGGTGAGCCCACCACCGGCAGATACGAGCCGATAGTGGACACTCTCACCACAAATGGGTTGTGGTCTCCGGGGTCCGCTGGCACCTTGGACATTCAATATCTACTTCCGATCCCCTGACAAACAAACTTTCCGCGTCCAGAGGCGCCCTGTGTATCAGTAACTTGAGCAAAGATGCGCATTTAGTACTTGGTAACCTGTTGCATACCTTTCACATTTCTCAGTAGTACTCAAGAAACAGGGGGATCCCATTGGAAGAAAAGGGAAGAGCTTGTTGAATCTTGCTCGTACAGCTGCCTCTTTCTCTTAAGATATGCATACCGAGTGCAGAGGAGTAGGATTGCAGTTCCGGTCTCCCTCGAAGTTGAGGCCAGCCATACAGGCTTTATGTCCAGTCGCATTTTTCTCACTGGCATCCCTCCCATACATAAGATCGGTTGAGCGGCGCCACCCTTATTAAAGTGTCCGTCTATCCGGATTGTGTCCGTCATGCGTGCTCCTGTTAGGATGCGGTCCTCCTTATAAGCGAGGCAGTCACTCGATTGACCTTTGACTTGTTTCCTCTCCCAAAACTCCACCTTTTGCTCCCCCTCGTCTATCATTTAAAAAAACTCCTGACTGTATCCCCCGATTGATAGCTGATGTACGAACCAGGTGCCTCTCTCTTTCGTACTCGACTTCAATTTTTCCTACCAATCCTTAGGAATTGCCTCCTCCGGTTCCTTCAGTCTGCGATCAATATGCCATAGGCGACCCAGCTTCTTCCGGATGGTCTGGGGCGAGTGCCAACAGCCACCGACCTCGTCCAGGATGTCTTTTATTCTTAAGACTCCACGCTCTATCCAAGCTCGCCCAAAACTGGCCTTGCCGGCAGCCGTAAAACAGGTACCGTCAGCATTCCGTATCCATTGATTATTAAACAGGGGTTGACGGAGTATTTCGTCCTTGGTAGCCGACTCCTTCCTTGGTTGTGGTGGCAGGGACTTCCATGACTGCAACACTCGTTGCCAAAATGAGGAGCTCGACTGGCGCCGAAGATAGGAGCTTATCGTCAGTAACAGCCAAACATCTTCCCCTCTGCTAAGGTCCCAATCCGTTGCAAACTGATATTCTGCCAACGCGACCCAACTTTTTTCCTCCGTTTCCAGTACCGCTTTAATTGGCCATTTACAAAGCAACGTCGTATTCTGGCGGACTGGATCCAAGAGGGCAAGGCCACCTTCCTCTCTTGTAGCAATCAGTTTGTCCTATGCCAATTTAGACATAAAACCGTCTTCCTCCCCGGCGTCGGGTTTCCACACATACCTCGCTGCAGCACCTTTGATTTTTCGTGCAGTGGCTTTGCCTAAACGTCGGATTGAGCCTGTGAACCATAATTGGGAGAACACTGATGCGTTGAGGACCAGTACACGGCCCATAAGGGAGAGTCCGTAGACCGGTTTCCATTTTCCGATTCGGTTTTCCACCCGGTCCAACAGCATTTGGTCTTGTACTGCTGTGCAGTTTTGCAGTGAGACTTGCACTCCCAAGAATCGCTCCACAGACTCTGTGAGGATTTTCCTCATCCCCATTTGCATGCATAGGTTCAACTGGTCAGGGAGAAAATAGACAGATTTACTCCAATTGACCTGGGCTTCACATAAATCACAATTTTGTGCTAATATACCTTTGACTGCTGCAATAGATACTGTCATATTCCTACTTACTATAGATAGGTCATCTGCCAAGGCACTACCTTTAAACTGTGTCTGGCTCCAAATATTTAATCCCGTCACATATGGGCTTAATCTAATATTATTAAATAATTATTTAGCATTACATCCATCTGTATTACAAAGAGGAGGGGAGCCAGCGGACAGCCTTGTCTCAATGAACGTGTCAATGGAAAGGGGTCAGATATATGGCCGTTGATCATTACCACGGCTGTAGAGAAACAGTACAGGGCTTTTACCCAGGTGGAGAAGCACGAACCAATACCGACATGCTTTAGCGAAGTAAGTACAAAGGTCCAGTTCACACGGTCGTACGCCTTTTCTAAATCCAAGAAAAGTACGGTGTCGGCACCAATACCCTTACAAGGGTAATTGTGCGTATTTATGCACCTCGCAGGAGGAACACTCTTGATGATATTTGAGGGAGTGGCACGCCTTTTGCTCGATCGCAAGTGACTTAGAAGTCAGAAGTGGAGGGCGCACGCGTGAGTAATTCAGAGAGTGTGTGAGCATGCACCTTGTGGGCATGCATTAGCTCAGTTAGGTATTTAGTCAGTATGAAACATTTGGTCGCTCGGCGATCCGAGTTAGAAATAAGTTAGAATTTGGATAAACGTAGCGGGAGCTGCAACCTCGGACACACTGGCGAAGTTGCGGTTAGCGCAGGGCTTAGCCATTAGGCTACGACTAGAGGAAGAATATTTGGTTTGACTTACGGAAATGCGGCACCTTTTTGGGCCGCACAATGTGGAGTGCACGAGAGTTAGACTCGGCTTCGTGTGGACGGCAGGAGAAACAACGACGAGCTTTAGCTAAGTTGGTATGAGGTCGGAATGGTATGTGCGAAAGTCGGGGACTTTTTCGACCGAAGGCGGTAAAAGCACGCTCTTCCGACGAGTGCGGCGGGCTACGAATTGAAAGCCTTAGCCCGTGCCCGCAGCATGGCGGGGCAGTGTGCATGGCAAACCGAGCAGAGCCCTGCCCTCTAGAGTGGCAAGCACGCGCAAGCGGGTCCATGGGCACGGGCAATAGGCCAAGCGGTGGTCTTGGCGCACTTTTGCAGACCCGGGTAGGCTGCAGCAGGCTGCAGTTTACCATTCATATGGAAGGCAGCGCCTACTACACCCAGACTTGGGCCTAACCCTATAGGTTAACGCATTGAACTTTCAGCATGAGGATACGGGGATCGAATCCAGCAGCGAGGAGTGGGGGAGCGCAGTTTGGAGATAAACCGAGGGGTTGAGGGTCCCGCGGGACTATCCGCCTTGGTTTTGTTGGGGAGTCCGACCACGGGCCCGCCAGGTAGGACTGAGGGCCGAGTTCCGACGGTCCCCCTCCCCCCATCCGATCTCCAAAGTTTTCTTTCCTAATTATATTTATTATTATTATTATTATTTTATTTTTATTTTTTTTTTTTGGGACTTGGTCCGATGCCGCTCTGTCGGCCGACCGTGAAACCCAAGAGCCTAGCTCAGTGGGTACACCCATGAGCTGTTGAATACGGGCCTGAGTCCGACCAGATGAGGGTAATGAGTAAATCCAAATATTTCCGAATTGTCTGGGCCCGGTCAGCCCGCGGCTATTCATCAGCCTGTCCTTCGGGACATCCGTTAAAATTGGAACGATACAGAGAAGATTAGCATGGCCCTTGCGCAAGGATGACAAGTATAAAGCCAGAAGAGCCCGACTTTTTCCTTTTGCTGTCTACGACGTTTGTCGTCGCTGCGTCGTCTGCCTGATCTTGTCAGGAGCATCACTCTACGAGTGAAGTCGTTGGCGCCATCCAGAGGGAGTTTAGGAGTTGACGATAAGAGGAAACAAGACAGGGATTTTTGACGAAGACGAAGAGAAAGGGGGGGGTGTAGGAGTAGAGAGATGGTGGGCGGTAGGAGTGAGAAGCGTGAGGTGCTTACCTGATGAACACAACAGCGAGGAGAGAGAGATCTACCGGCAGGGGAGCTACGGACAAAATGCAGAGGCAACAGTGGGCGGTTGTAGCATGCACCTGCCCTGCTCCAGCGGCGGATTCATACGCATTAGGAGGATGTGTGATAGTGCGCGGCCATGGTGGATAGTCGCTGTCGGGGAAGAAACCCCTGTAAGGCCTGTAAGGGTTTCTGCCCGGGGTTTTAAGGGCAGACACTGCCCAACCTTTTTTGGATTAAGAGACTTGACGAGGTTGGCGTTGCCAAAGGTTATTCAGACCAACCCAATAACTAAGAAACCTAAGGCCTGACGTCGATGACGTAGGACGTCGTTGACGTGTGACGTCATTGACGTTCGTTTGAAACAGTGGGAGTCGGCAGTGCGGCCTATCATCCATGGGTTCCGACAGGGCCGTGGTGTTGCGCGGTCATGAAAAGACTAAAGTTATACCTGTTTTACCAAAAATAATGTCGCGCGATTCAAGGCCTAGGTGAGCTAAAAAGAGGTGTGCGCCGGGTATAAAGCCGTGACGCAGGGGGAATAGGAAGGAGATTTAATTATGGGCCACAGGGGTTGACACTGAGCCAGGGGGCTGCTAGGCCAATACCGAGGTCGCCCGGCCACCCGCGCGTGCAAGGCCACAAGCAGGCGAGGCTTGCAGGGCCACAGGCAGACCGGGCCTGTAAGTCTACGGGCAGGCAGAGCCTGCAAGGCCGCGGCACGGGGCTAGCTGGCTGGGCAAGCTCTTCATATAGAAGAGCTGCTCCTACTACTGTTGTGATAGGAACTAGCCCAGTAGGTTACAGCAGACGACTCTCACTCGGGAGATACCGAGATCGAACCTGACGTGCTGGCCTACTGGGCAAAGCTCCTTTTGGAGCAGCCCAAGGCAAACGGGCGCGGCCGATCTCGGTCGTGCGATCATCAAAATCTCACGGCTGAGATCTGCCGCGCCGAGATTAGCATGGCCCCTGCGCAAGGATGACACGCATAAATCGAGAAANGTCAGACACTGGCTCACGCCCTCTCTCTCTCTCTCTCTCTCTCTCTCCCATCGTTGAAAGAGAGTGAATCTTCCACGAAAACGTTGAGAGAGAGAGAGAGAGAGAGAGAGAGAGAGAGAGAGAGAGAGAGAGAGACGTGAAATGAGAATGAATCTTCCACGCTATCATGGAAGATTCATTCTCATTTGAACCTCGCCTCAGAGAGAGAGAGAGAGAGGGGGGGGGGGGCGTCAGCCAGTGTCTGACGCCACTCGGCATCAGCCACTGACTGAGGCCCCCTCTCTCTCTCTCTCTCTCCCTCTCTCTCTAGAATGAATTTCTTCTTTATCGAGGAAGATTCACTCTCGTTGGGCAACGTTGTATTCGTTTTTTTTTTTTTTTTTTTTTTTTTGTATTTATTTATTTATTTATTTATTTTTTTTTTTTTTTTTTTTTTTTTTTTTTTTGCAGAATGTTGTATGTTACTATGTTTTTTTGTGTTTTTTTCTTTTCTTTTCTATTTTTTCCGTTCTGCACTACCGGTTGTCCGAGGCTCAACAATAAAGTCCGAGGCTCGGGAACGACTGGGCTACCGGTAGCCTGAGCCACGGGCCTTGACAGCCGGTAGGTACTGGTGGTTTAACGCTACGCGATTTTAGGAAACGTACGGGCCACTACAGGAGCGCCCAAATTCATCCAACTAGAAACGTTTGTACTCTATTTTTTTCTGCGGCCAATAGCTGGGCCAAGTACTGGTGGTTTAAGTGTCCTTTTCCCCACGAGGCCTCACTCATCCTTCCTGTCACTGATTCGCCCTGGCGCACCCCTGCCCCCCCTATCCTACCTTAGTGTCTACCACTCAGGGCCATCACCCTTCTACCACCTTGGCGGGTTGACCTGACCGGACAGCTGGACAGCGGTTGCAGGCACCGGTGCTGCACAGGAACCCCCACTCAGCCCTGGTTGAAGCACAGTCGAACTAGCCTTGTCTTGTCAAACGGGTATGCTCGGGGCGCACGTGTTCTATCTACAGGCCCCATGAGTAGACCCCCAAACTCACCTACACTCCCCAGTACAGAGATCAAATCGTGCTCACCCCATATATCACAGGCAGTGTCTAATGCCCCTCTCCCCCTCGCCGCCCCCTTCCTCTTAAACTATGACACCCCCTGAGCACCCCAGGTGGTATACCCACCTAGTACAGTTGCGCTTGTGACCTGTTTCTTGTTCTAATCACGACCTCGAGGCTTTGGCTTGCCGTCAGGAGATGTACGGATACCATCCGCCCCTCTACCTTAATCATCCACTAGACCCCCTCTTAGGTTGCATATGTTGTTCTTGTTGCTGGTTGTTCTGGGTTGTTTTTATCATCTGGAGGAAACCTAGCCTCTGTCGTCAGTAGGAACATGCCCATGGCGCACTAACAAGCCAAACGTAACCATACCTCAGTCACAACTAGCCCTCCAGTCTTTATAGTTCTGTCTTCTTGATTGTGTATGTTGTAATGTTCGCGATACACATCTCCGCAAAAACAAAGCATGGTTGTGCCAGACTGTTTCTTCTGTCGGACAAACTCGGACTTTTGTGTGTATGTGGGGGTTGTGTGTGGCGTGTGGAAGAGTGCTGGCCATAGACACTGCTGTTACTCAAATGGGGGTGGGGAAAGTAGATGGGAGGCAGAGCTAGTGGGAAAATGCTTGGTCTTTGCATTAGCCGGCCCGTACCACCGGCGCCCCCAATCTACTCTCTGACCACCGCCAATTAGGGCAGAGGGCAACATGTATCCCCTTGATTGTGAGAGGTAGTTATGCTTGCAGGGCTGCCCTGTATAGCCTTAGGAGTAGTGGTAGGCAGGTAGTGAAAGGTGAAATTGTGAGAAACATATAGCCTAGTTTTAGAAAAAAAAAAAAAAAAGGAAAGACAAAAAAAGAGCTATTGAAACTGGATTCCTACTGTGCTTTAGTCAGATTGACTTTTAATTGAACACAACGATGCCAGCTCTGCGGAAAAACTCCCTTCTGGATGCTAGGGGTGTTGATGTTGATATGAGCAAGCACCACTACCAAGGCTCCATAAATTCGTGGGGAGCATCACCTGATGGAAAACAGGTCGTACAGTGGCTCGTCTGAAATGTAGTTTGTGGTCTACAGAACAGCTTGCTGCCTACCAGCATTGATTGCCCTGGAAGCCCAGGGGATTCAGGAGTTTTAGGAGGGAAGGGAGCAGCCTCTTCAGCCCTGCAACCAGGTGCCTGACAGATCTGGAAAAAAAAAAAAAAAGAAGAAGATGCCAGTTCTGTAATCGAACTATGGACGGGTGCTTGGGAAGGACGGTCTTACCACCTCGGGTAGCAGGTCTGAATCTGGGTTAAAAAGAAAAAGAACTATGGACGGGTGGCAGGATTGATCGCCGTTTGTGAGAATTGTCTGCCAAGGAAGGTGTGGAAGTGTGGGAGCACCATTTCGTGAAGGCATCATCATGGAGGGTGGTGAGCGTCCTTGTAGGGAATGATGGCGGGAAATGGTTGTACTCTACCCTGATTTCCAGGTGGAGAGCTGGGCAATAGGGTCACGCCCCTGCAGGGCCAGGGCAGGTTCACTATGATTGGGTTGTGATGGAGTGGGGAGCCTCATTCTGTGAAGGCATCATCATTGAGGGTGGTGAGCATCCTTGTAGGGAGTGAGGACAGAATAGAGGTATGTGCTACCTTCAATCGCTGATAGTGGGTTGGGCTATAGGGCCTGCCATAAGGTGGGACCCTGCCATGCGGGTGGAAAGGTGGTCTCCCCATATGCAGGGTGGATGCTTTGGCGGTTGATTGGGTCATCTGACTTGTCCCTTTTTCTGGTTTTGCCCATGAGATGATAATTTTAAGTTTCTTGGGAGGACCGTATTGTTCTGTGAAGGCATCATCATGGAGGGCTGTGAGCGTCCTTGTAGAGAACGATAGCAGAATATGGCTGTGTACTACCCTGAATCACAGGTCGAGGGTTGGGCTCCACTTCTAGGTGTGACCCTGCAGCACAGTTTGGGGGAGCGTCACTCTGTGAAGGCATCATGGAGGGCGGTGAGGAGCCTTGTCGAGAGTGAGTGCAGAATAGAGGCGTGGGCTACCTTTAATCAGGGTTGGTGGGTTAGACTATTGCAATCAGACTCGACTTATTCACACTTTTCATGCACGTGCACAGCAGAACAACAAACTGGCGCCATGCGCCCACACAGTACTCCGAGATATCGCAACCAGATACGAGTTCTCTTGCAAATGGCTATGGCTGTCTCTTATACACATCTAGATGTGTACTATATCAGGCGCCCAGCTTGCACCAGATACAGGCGCAAGGTAGGGGGCAAGAAGACCCTCTGAGCTTGACTCTAGTTCGACCCTGGGAAACGACACAGAGGCTGCTCGTTGAAAACGAGTTGCCCCTCGCAAAAACGAAAAAAAAAAAAAAAAAGAGAAAAACAGTCGCGAATCTATCCGCGACGCAGAGCCAGATGCAGCAGAGGAAGCTTCTGGACCCTGAGATGACAGCAGACTATTGAATTCCAACAGTCTGCTCTACCTGGCTCTATACAGCCAATTGGGGCTGCGTCTGGCCGGCGGTAGCGGCCAGATGCATTACCAAGGCCTGGAACTTGGTTCCCCTAGGGGAACATCAAGTTTTCCAACCCTTGATCTCGTCTCGTCTGAGATCAAGGGTCAGGCCTGGCTCCGAGTTTTGGCTGAGGGCAGGGCAGCTGCCCTCAGCCTCCAGCTAGACTATAAAACAAGCTAGCAGCCAGCCAGCCAGCATTCATTTGTGGCTGGTGGTGCTGGCATTACGCTTGGTAAATGCTGGCTGCTGGAGGGGGAACTGCTGGTGGAGTAGGAGGAGCTGAGAGGAGCTGCAGTTGGCGGAGGAGGAGGTCTGCAAGAGGGAGTGAGAGGTGGAACTGGAGGCTGCCATGGCCACCACCTTGGTAGACTTAGGAGTATAGGGGAGATGCTGCGCAACTTTTTTGGCGTCGGCACCCATCATCGAGAAGTGTGTAGGGGGAGTGCCGACCGCTCGGCACGGCAGCAGCTGTTTTTTTTGGCGGTGACGCGGAAGCGCTGCCGAAATTTTGCGGGAGCGGCTATGCTTTTTCGGCAGTGACGCGGAAGCGCTGCTGAAATTTTGCGGCGGCAGCTGGGTTTTTCAGCGATGATGCGGAAGCGCTGCCGAAATTTTGCGGCAGCAGCGGTGTTTCTTTTAGCATTGGTGTGAAGATGTTGTCCGGTCTTCGTGGCGGCGACGATAATTTTGAGAAGCGTCATTAAGTGGGGGTTTGCCTTGAAGTGGTGTTGACGCTGTGCCGCCCGCATATTGCGACGGCGATGCTTCGACACAGTGGTGGCAGAGTGGTATTGGTTGCAAGTGGTGACAACGCTAGGGCACTGAGGGGGTTGCGTGTTAGTGGGCGATCCTTGAGGGAGTGGTGTGGATCATTTTTATGACAGCTTACTGCGGCGATCTTCTCATCTGGAGTGTGGTTTATTCGGCTTTCTTGAGTGAGCCGTCTGCTATCTTTGGTTCAGCTTCACTCAAGATCAGTTAGTCTGACTCAGTCCTCTCCACACCTGTGTGAACCCATACTTGCTTGACCCTGTTCTTTGAATGTTCACTGAAAAGGTAGATGAAGCTGTGTTTTGTTCGCACGTGTGAATGAAAGTCTGACATGAGTTTGGGACTGCATTGTCTTCTTTTGAACTTGTTGTTTGATCTGATGTGCAGGTAAGTAGAAGGATGCTTGAAAAATGAAGATTTAATCATGTCAGCGAAAGTGAATGAGATAATGATTGTTTTCTTTTTTTTTTGCTTGCATGGATGTTGAAAGGATGGGAAGACAGCAGATGACGAGGAATGGAGCGATCACACAAAAGAGGAGAAATGAATTGGACATAGATTTTTCCTTACGTTACCCATTCTTTCCCGAATGACCCTCTTTGTCTATGTTCGTCCGTCTGAATGTTTTTTCTCTGTGATCCCCTTCTTCGTCTAGGTTCGCCCTTGACATCAGGCGGAAGGGGGTTGACCGTCTGCTGTGGTAAGTGCATTTCCTTTCCCTATGAGGCATCTGAGGCGGGGTTTCGTTGCCTTAGGGGCCGACCCTGTTAACGTCTCGGAGTGGACCGCTTAGGCGGGGGGATATCATGCTGTCGTGGTGGAGCCAGCCCAGCTTCTGAGATCCGAGGTTCGCTCTGGCGAGGACGAGGGGTATCCCAGACCACCTCCTAGGGGATGGACGTGTGTTATTCACGGACGGCGTTAAGTTCTTGACGGCTCACGTTAAGGAGAACCGCTATAGTTTACCCTTCTAGTGGCCGTCTTAGGAGCCACAGACGAATGGGGAACTGGTGCCATAAGAAGGTCAGTTCGTGCGATCACTAGTTATGGACGGAGTGCGACTAGGCACTACCTTCGCGGATAGGTTGCATCATAAGAAGTGCAAGCCTGGGACGATCAGACTAGTTGACGAAAAAAATGTAACTAAAGTATTGCCTTGAATATCTTTATATCGCAGACTGGTAGTTCATCATCCGTGAGACAGAAAAAGTAATCATTGCTCAGGAGGACGAAGCGACCGACAAAATTTGAAAATGGATCCTTGACCTTAATGAAGCAGTCACGTTCAAGTCGAGTACTGACTCGTATAGTGGTAGCCGGACTACTTGAAAATGACATTCACACCAAAGTTGGAAAGGTAGTGATGTCATCGCGAGAACAGTGTGATCCTAGCTCTACTTGAGGGTTGGGATGTCCGCATTTCCTTGCTTGCAGTCAACATGCGGTGGAATGAAAGAACTCGGCAACGCATCTCATCGAGTCGGAAAAGTTGTGACAATCCAACCGTCTGACAAGTAGAGTGTAGATACTTTAGTCGGATGTCATTGAGCTTCGCATCGTGTATAAGTCATGCTTTGTCCTTTTGTTGATAAGTGAGGTCCGAAGGCGAGTCAACTCATGTGTCTCGTCGTTGGATGAAAGTCAAATCAACCCTTGTCAAATTGATCGGGGCGAGTGGTATGCATGGCTGTATTATATATAAGTTGATCTCAGAATATATGTCAACTTACGTTGACTTGAGTTTTCTTTTGGTGTTTAACTTTTGATTGTCTTTGGAAGAAGGAACTAGGATTGATTGAGGTTTTCTTACGCTTGGAATATTACGTCCTAGTCGACCGACGTCGTTCCGATTTCTGGGAGATCAGCGCCCCAGGGACGGGCGGCGTTCGGGTCCACTTGGCATTTAACCATGTGTACCTATGCTACAGCGAACGAGCAAACGCCCTCGGCCGGCCTACCTCTGCAATTGCATTATAAAAGCTTTCGCATGTGGGTCGGTAGCTCGGTAGGGATATGCCCCTAAGGGTGGTGACAGCCCCTTAGGGAAGGTAAGGTGTGCCCCGCGAGAACCTGTCCTGACGTAAGGGACCGCGGGATGTACAACTGGTCTCCTGCATGACGCGGTCGGGAGGGCCCTCGCTCGCGCGGGGGCCGATGCGCTCGACATCGCGACGTTATGCCATCGTCATAATCACGAATGAAGAATTTATCTTCATCATTGAAGAAAAGTGTTGTTCCTCGCCGTGATTTTGCGGTACTCCTCGTCGTCATCGGGCCCTGTCTATTGCTATCGGCGTTCGTCATCACATGGAGCATATTGCTTAGATCGTAGCCAATCTGGTCGGGCGGTCCGCCGTTGACATCATAGAGTTGGCCGCCTCCGCCTGACGTAGCAAGTGCATCTTTCCGTGTTCTGGCGGAAGATTCATTCTCATTTCGCACATTTGGTAGGTGGCGGAACTAAGTCACGTCGTCACCTCCGCGCACGTGCCGCCACCATCATCGTGACTTCGGCCCTATCCTTCGCATTGGTTGTCGGTCATCACGGTAGGGCTACGTACGCTGGTCGTCGTCGCGATCGCGTCCTCTGTCACGCTCGAGTTATCCATCCTGCTCCTTGTCAGCAGGACCACTGTTGCATGTATCTACCCAGGGATTAGCGCAAGGGTCAGTCTCGTTTTGAAGGAGGAACGGCGGGCGCAACTGACGAACGGTGCGTGCGTGTGCACGTACGTAAGGAAGGAACAGAGAGGAAAAGAGAGAACTCACCGGCATTTGCATAACCTTATGAGGGGAGGTTCACGTGAGTCTGTCGCGTCCTAACAAGGGATTCATTTCGAGTTGCTCGTTCTATCCATCGAAGTAACCTCTCTCCAAGCACGCAGTTGGAGGGGCAGTGTATCTTCCTAAGTTGCCGGGGATTCCATTCTCAATCCGGGCACTTGCTGAAGTGCGGAAGCAGGCGTGGCAGCGAGGCCGCTGTCCGCGTGTAGGAAGGGGAAAAGGGCGGATTGATGAAGGCGATGCCGGCGGACGTGAACCTAAGTACGAAGCAAACGAAGCAAGTACGAGTGAGCAGGTATTAGGGAGGAGCACGCAGACGGGTGTAGGAGGGAAAGGAGTGCTTACTGCAGAGAACAAACGACGCGGGACGATCCGAAGAGCCGAAGGACGATGCCAAGGCAAGGCGTTTCTTTGAAAGGGAGATCAAGCATGTACCCGACTGTGTTCTAGGGGAAGGCCCTTTCTTGTTTGGAGGTGTGGCAGTCGGGGGCGCTGTAATGCTCGGCATCTACATTTTGATGCACATACTCACCTTTTACGTGACCGCCCGTTCGACTCGATCATCGTTCTTGGTGACACTAACTGCGTCACGCCGTGTCTATGGCCCTCAAAACCCCGATCGAGACAGTGAAGTGCATGGCAGGAAGTCTTCGCATTCACGGGGGAATGCATCCGGTCAGGCTCCAACGGAAGATTCTTTCGATTCTCCTCGTCTAACGAAGGAGTAGTATGAGTTGAGCCGTGTTGTGGAAGCTTGCCTACTGGTCAACGATTTAACCGCTCCTCGTAAGTTGTGAATATTCGAGATTTGATTGGTCGAACCTGGCTGCACTTAGGGCCCGGTACACTCAGGTATGAGAGAAAGGGAGAGGAAGAGAGATACTTACTGACATAAATGTTGATATGGGATAAACCGAAAATCGAGTGAACTTGAAGTACCAAGCTACGTACTAACCAGGTAGGGACTCCAACAATGTACCTAGTCAAGCTCTAGCAGAAGATTCAGTCTCAGTTCGCACATTTAGCGGGTAGTACAGTTGGGCTGCTTCGTCAGTTCAAGATCATAATTGCGAGGGCGACCTTCTTCCCGGTCGCAGGGTTGTGTAAACCCAGTTGGGGAACCGACTAGGCTACTAGGATCGATGCTGCTGCTGATTCGTTGGAACGCCTTACTGTTTCGAAGGGTTATGGTCATTTGCTACTGAATGTGAACGTGTAGTGAGGAGGGAAGGGCTTTGGTTACATTCTGATTATGGCAGGATTCTACTTTTATTGACAACTTGGGACTTGTTGCCTGGTTCTCCATTTCGGGACGTGGAGTGAAAGGTTGCTGTTTGTCAAGCATGCTGTGTGCTACTTACTGCATACAGCTGATGTGAGGGTTATGTTGTGTTTATTGAGCATCGATGTTTTTGCCTAAATAATTGCGTCACCACTAAGACTATCAGCTTCACCTGTTGCTTGACTAAGTAACAAGTACTTGGCTGTGTTCGGTTGACTGTTATCTTTGTGGAGTACTGTGATTTTGCTCAGTGCATTGCTATTTCTGGTAGGGTGCTGCTACAATTGAGGTAGTATGAAGAACTGTTGTAGGCCTAGCTATGTAGACTGTGACCTACTGTATTTTTGTTGGGCTTACTACTGAACGGACCTGTGTCTAGTTGTGCACCATCGCAAGTTGACTGTGGGGCAGCGTATTTGTAGGGCTAGTTACTAAACATTGCTATATTACTAGGGATACTGGGTCTTACTAAAAACTGCTATATTTTAAACTAGAGCCAGGGGGGGGGCAGCTGTTGAGAGGGGTCACGGAGTATGAGAACAGGGCTGCTACTTACCATCAGTCCACCACAGTCGAAATCTGAACTGTTTCAGACGACTGTTCGTGACATTGGAGACTACAGCCTTGCTGTTATTGTGGGTTGTTGTCACAGTAAAAGGGTTGCTGATACTAGAACAGGTTAGCACGACACACAGCTTGTGCGTTGCTGTGTCTCTGTTGGGCCATTGCAGCGTCACATTGTTGTGCACCCTTGCTGTGCTCTAGCTGCACACGGCCGCGGAGCGAGAGGAGTGAGTGGACCTTGCACGGAAGGCCATAGCTGTGGGTTCCGGGAACTATGGACTATGGGGTTTATTTTGGTTGCTGCTGAAGTTTCGGTTGCCTGTGTTTTCTTGAGCTGCGTCGGAACTACTGCACATTGCCGGTTTGCTGTACGCCTTTGGCTACACCCATTTTTGGACGCTGTTCTTCGCCGTGCAGCTTACTGTACACAGGCTGCACACGGATTGTGGGCACAGGGGAGCGAGCAGGCCCGGCACAAGGGCCATTGCTGACAAGGGCTGCTGTCCTGAGTTCAAGTCGTGATTTATACAACAGGGGACGACTGATTGGTACAGGGTCATTGTTGTGTACAAGAAGAGTGCAGCTGTTGGATTCGGTTGCAACGAGCTACTGCTGCTTCTCAGCAGGCTATGCTATAGACTGTGTATTACTGAGTTTTCATTGAGCTGTTGCGGCATCTCTTTGCCATACACCCTGCACCCTGCTGGGGTTTTCGTTGTTGGGCCTCGCTGTACAACTTGTTGTGCACTAGCTGCACACGGCTGTGGGCTCAAGAAAGTGAGCAGGTCTTGCACGAGGGTCATCGTTGCGATTTGGAGGACAGTTAGGGGACTGTTGATTCTGCACTTCCGGCCGTGATTTGATCGTCGTCACTGCGTTATTGGCCATCATTGCGGGGCTCTCAGGAACCGAAGATCTCAAGGCCCTCTCCCGCTAGTCTGAGTGTACCCCTCAAGTATCTGAGAGACTTAATGACTCTTTCTCTGCCTTTCTTACTCTCAATCTAGTCTGAGGTAACGAGAGGAAGGCGGCAGGCAGGATTGCAACCCTTAGGTCCGCATCAAGACCTTGTGGGAGGTCCACCCACCAGTTGCGGGAGCTCTGCCGGAGCCCAGGCGGGGTTCTGGAGGCAGGGAACTTCAGATATAACTCTCGTTTGACGCGTGTGATCCCATCCCCTAAAAAGTTATTCTTTATCTGAAACATTAATATGAAAGGTTATTTATTCCTTTTCTATTTTTTTATGTATGTCAGGACATGCCTTGTAAAAGGTTAAATAAACAAGTACATATAAGAGTTTAGATAATTTGAGTGAATTCAGACAAAGGATTTGGAGGAAGGTGGGAGAAAGGTGTTTTGCTTGCGTCTGACCGGGTCAAACCCAGACTGAGTCCCTCCGGGTGGATGTGGATTCAGTGCTATGTTTTATTAATGTTTGCTGGGCTGTGTGTGACTTTTTTTATGACTGGTCTACCCGGGTGGGACGGATCAGTCGCTGTTTTATTTCAGGGTTTCTGAACAGGAGGACGGGCACCCCGGGTGGGGAAGGCCCAGAATCCTGATGTTTCTTTTAACGAGTTATGGTGCATGTTTCTTTTGAGGGGACAACGGCATAAGACTAAGCGTACCCTAGGGTTAGGGCGGCTTAGCCATGAGCGATGAACTAACTGGCCAACCAAAAGTATAAATTTTGATATATATACTTTTTGAACTTATATTTCTGACAGACCGAGCACCCCGGGTGGGGAAAGCTAGTCAATAAGTCAGGTAGGACTAAAGAAGAAAAGAAAATAGATGAAGAATAAAACGAAGGTAACTGGGCAGACTGAACAAACCCTAGGGTTAAGGCAGTTCAGTCGTTTGCCCATGATAACACTAAGGAGCAGAGAGTTAGTATAAATCTGTTTTATTTTCCCTTCTAAACATGAGGCGGGATCGGAAGTTCCATTTATTGGAAAGGTCCGATCCAGTCCTTAATAAGAGAAGGAAAAACGTAAGGTCTGTGAAAGTATTTGTACCCTATTTTATGTTGTATAGCTAACTAGGCCCAACCCTAGGGTTAGGGCGGCCTAGCGATGACTTTCGTCGTTAATGTAAGTTGGACGTACCCTAGGGTTAGGGCGGTCCAGCGTTTCGGTATTTAAAACTGTCCAGGCAAATCAGGCACACCCTAGGGTTAGGGCAGCCTGATCACATTGCCTTATGTAACTTAAACTGTTATGGCTAGCTAGGTGCCCTAGGGTTAGGGCGGCCTAGTGATATGCCTTTGTCGTTGACGTGTTGTGGGTTGGACACCCTAGGGTTAGGGCAGTCCAACTTTTTGTCGTTTGTACTTATGTTCAGGCAAGCTAGACCTACCCCTGGGTAGGGGTGGTTTAGAGTGATGCCATATGTAACTTTGTTTAAAGCAGATTGGGCACACCCTAGGGTTAGGGCAGCCCAGTCCTATGCTTTTGTCATCAGTTAGGCATATGCCTTATATGTATAGTTCATGTTATGTTGGGCATACCCTAGGGTTAGGGCAGTCCAAATGTGCGTACTTTACTTGTGTATCTAGGCAGGTCAGGCATACCCTAGGGTTAGGGCTTTTGCTTGACTATATGTCATAAGAAAGGGGGACATAAAAATGAAGGAACTGAAAGGTTAAACGAACTACTTGATTTAATCTGATGTGGGATTGTGAGAGATGTTTGGTTATGCCTGTTTGTGGGCTCACACTTGGGGCATCTTCTTGATAGGCTAGTTGCTTTAGATGCTCGCTGAGTGCTGGAGCCATAGGCAGATTAGATGGATGATGGGAGGAAAGTTTGGGATAAGATAGTACTGACTCTACTAGGAGTTAGGATCAGTGTCATCACACAGCCTCATCAAGAGGTCGTACAGATTATCGTTGATCCTATCCTCCAAGTAAGTGTCAGAAGTTAGTCCCAAATATAGTTATGCCTTGTCTTTTCAGTTTCAGCTTTGTATAAATCTTGGCAACCTCCTGTTCCTACGGGAGGCGCTGCCGAAATTTCTACAAATCTTAAAAAGTTAGTCATTTTTGGACTCATAGAAAATATGGAAAGGCACTTTTCTTACGGGAAGCGCTGCCGAAATTTCACAGAATTTAGGGAGTTAGATTATATTTTAGCTAAGAGGGACTTGACAAATCCACCCTGGATAGGGGAGATGCGGCCAAATTTTCTCAGTGACTTGGCGTTAGTGAGGGAAGCTGAACTTGAGACTGATAGAGGAGTTAGGGTACGAATTGGGGAGCTATCCTCTACTTGGGTTAAACATAGTAGTGGTTCTCTTTGACCTATACTGTGATGCAGGTTTTCATATCCGATTGAAGGCTCGAATTGTTCGGCCTGATTCTACGAAAGGATCACTTGTCTGTTATCACTTATAACAGGTCGGTTGCCGATTCGTCGGTCTACGACTCAACTTTCCTATTCTCTCCTGCCTCTGAACCTAAGGCCTTGGCCTTTGCCAGTTTTTTTGTGCTTCTTTGGGTTCTCACCCAGTTTCTTTATAAATGGTCATTTCTTAAAGACTGAGTATATTTGTTGAGGGGGAATGGTTGGGTTTGTGTGCGTAGGGCAGGGTGTGAGCTGTAGGAGGCTGAAAAGTTGACTATTTTAGTACGTGTGATGTTGTTTGAATGCCGAATGTTTGCAGGTATGTATGAGAGGGACTCGATTCAATATGTGATTGAGTGATTATGTTTTGAATTCAGATGGGCAAACCACACAACTGTCGTGAGAGTGTACTACCCCACAACCTGTTGTTTGGGTGAGATCGTTCTTTTCCCAGCCAGATGATGTGATAATCAGAGTAAGCGTACGCTATAGGGCTATGCGACTGCACGCTTGCGTCCTTCTATTCTCTTTGACTACGTGTGGTAGGGCATTTGTCCCAAGCCTGGAAACCAAGATCCTTGTCCGGGACGTCCCAGGCCCCAGACTAACATTGAAGGTATTTTCTTCCGATAGTGTTAAGAGGATTTGTTTTTCATCCTTGTTGAGGGTATTTTGGTGGAACGATAAAGTTCCGGGCGAAATGATTAGCGTGTCGCTGGTGATGCGCCAGACAACTCACCACCGCTCCCGAATTCCTTCCTGCCCTAGGGACCATCTTACCCTGCACCCTTTGGGGCACCTCAGGGTGCAGAAGATGGTAAGACCCTCATGTCGGTCTTGCGCTTGCTAAAGGTTTACCCCCCTTAGCGCGCACTTCAGCTGAGGCCTGAGCGGCGAGAGCGACCCCATGGCTCAAAAGAGGCCACTCGGGCATGGGCATCACGTAAAGCGCCGACGTCACAATTGCTTACGCAAACCCGCATCGTTGGTCGGTATGCGTAGGTTCTGCGCACGACACTTACCAATTTCTACGCTCGAAGGTTATGGGACGAGCAAAGAGGGCAAAAGCACGTCACGACCAGTGAACCCAAGTTTCGGCAGCACGAGACGACGCAGGAGGCATGGAATAAGCCTAGTCGGCGTAAGGGGACCAGTGTACGAGCCTCCAAAAATCTCAAAACATCGGGTTGCTAGTGGGTCTGAGTTTGGGCATCATCCGCACGCGTCTTTCGCGTTGGCCTTCTCCTCTCTTTTGGAATTACTATCAGACTGTCAGCAGTTGTTACCTCCTTAAAGTCTTTGTGGTTTGACGTTGTAGTCCGTGGTAGCCGTTAAAGTCAAACCCCTTGATTTTGGCTACCACGATAGCCCTAAAGTTGTCTACTCAACCCCTCTGCACAGGGTGCAGAAGAGGGTGTGGTCTTCAACCGCACATGGCGGTTGTCTGGCGTCAAGAGATTACCCCTCAAAGCGCCTGTCAGYCGACACTTGAGTGTCGAACGCGACCCTCGAGACTATCAAGGGCCGCGAGGCTACGAGTACCACATAGTACCCCATCAGCGCAAATGCTTGCGAATGCCCGCATGGCTGGTTGATATGAGGAGGCCATGTGCGCGCACGACTCTTATACGAAAGTCCTGCGCGCGGTACCTACCTGATTCTCGCGGCATGAAGTTATGGGTCAGATACTGAAGGGACTAGCAGTGTTGTGATGTTGTGTTTGTTTTGTGTTTTTTCATGTGTTATGTGTGGGTAGATGTGAGTGTTGTGGTGTAACGGGTGGTGTGTGCGATGTGTCCTAGTCGACCGACGTCGAGTCACGTTTGGGACCTCAGCCCCCCAGTACGTCGATTCGCGTGCGGGTTCGATTTCTTGGGCGTTCGACCGCGCGTAACCCCCTATGCTACAGCGAACGAGAAACGCCCTCGGTTGGGCCACCTCTGCAATTGCATACGAGAAACTTTCGCATGTGGTTAAGTAGCTCGGCGGGGATACGCCCACCTAAGGGATGGTGGCAGCTCCCGTAGGTGGAGGTAGCGGTGCCTCGCATGACTCTGTCCTGTCGTAGGGCTCGCGAGAGGTACGGCTGGCGCACTCGGTCGAAGCGGCAAATGCTCTCCGCGACAAAGTCCTGCAAAATCCTGCGTGACGCGATCGGGAGGGTCCCCGTGTGGGACTGGTGGGCTCGACAACGGCAACATCAAAATTCTCATCAGCTATGACCTCCATCACCTCCACTATAGTGACAATGTTGTCGAGTATAGATCTGGCCCTCACAAAGGCTCCCTGGTCCACCCCTACCAAACCTGGTAGATACTCTGCAAGTCTGATAGCCAACGTTTTAGCCAGTATCTTATACACCGTGTTCAGCAGCGAAATCGGTCGCCAATTTCTTATGTTGTTCTTCTCCCCTTTTTTGAACAGTAACGCAATGATACCTTTTGTCATACTTGTCGGGAGATTGATGCCCATAAGAGCCTCATTGTAAAATATCGTTAAATCCTCCCTGAAAAGATCCCAAAATTTTAAAAAAAAATCTATAGGGAGGCCATCTTCTCCAGGGGCTTTGTTCTTGGCCATCTGATTCGTTGCGTGTGTGATTTTTTCCCCCGTGATTGGTCTATCAAGTGCTAACCTTCCTTCTGGTGGAATCTTTGCTGTTGTGTTGACCCAAAAGTCCGAACACGTTGTTAGATCCTGGTCAAGTTCACATGTGGGCCTTCGTGAGGTTAGGATATCTTTAAAGTACGTTACAGCATAGTCACACATGCCTCTTGTTTCCGTGGTGGGTCGGAGATTAGGATCGAATGGGTGAGTCAATTGTTTCATCACTCGGTGCTTTGAGGATTGGCGCTTCACAAAAGCAAAAGTTTTTGCAGACATCCTATCAATTTTCTCCATGCCTTTGATTTTACACCGTTCTAACCACAGTTTCTGTTTCTGTATCTGCAGTTTTTTCCACTTGGCCAGCCATCGCACCCTTTCTCTAGCCCAAAACACGTCTGCCACCGGGTGTGAGCCCATAGTTGCCTCTGCTTCCTCTACTTTCCATTTGCATAAATCCTCCTCCTTATTCCTAAAATGGGCTTTAATTATTGAGAACACAGACAACGCTTTGGAGGTAATGTGTAGGCTTGTTGACAGCCAATCACCTTTAGATTCGAATAAGGGTCTGGCTTGTTGCCACGACTGGTTCTGATCCCTGACCCATTGGCAGATGCCTTTATCCTTCAGATTTTCCACATTCAAGCGGAAAAAACTCCTTCCCCGATCTACGCATGGTCCTGGTAGAAACTGAACCAGCAGTGGATAGTGGTCTGACATGGGGTGTGTTATCGGTTGTACTGATAGCATTGAATTCCATGTTGTTGCACGAATAAATATCATGTCCAATCTACGCTGTCTTTTTGGTTGGACCTGATTTCTGCTTGCCAGGTGCCAAGTGAATCCATGTTCTGTAGGATGGGTTACCCAATAGGCATCAATCAACCTTTGTCGTTCCAAGAACGCAAGTAGCAGTTTAGCATCTGACCGTATAGGTCGAACTTCCGCTGTGTCTAATCCAGGGTTGAGAACCACATTCCAGTCGCCGACTAAAATGAGATTCTCCACATCAGGGATTGCATTCTCTAACCCCGCCAGAAATTCGATACGCTCTTTGCGGTCTGATGGCACGTACACGCACATGATGGCCCATGATTCTTCAACTATCGTTTTTTTTACCCAGACCCATCTGCCCCAGTTATCGAAGCATTCGTCTGTCCATTCGAAGTCTAGATCTCGGTGGAGTAGGATAGTTGTCCCCCCTTTCGTTCCGCTAGCTGGGGCCCTTAATTGTGGCCCGTCCCACCATTTACATAGCCCTTCTATTTTTTGGCTATCCAACGTAGTCTTTTGTAAGCATATTATTTGTGCTCGTTTCTCGTGGATCCATGCCTTCAAGCGATTGCGTTTTTCCTTTCCTCTGGAGTCCCCCAGCCCTCTCATGTTCCAAGAAGCCAGTGAGATTTTATTCATTTTGGTGAACGGAGACCGGAATGTTCGCGGATACGGTCCACTGCTCTGGCAGTGGTGGGTGTTTTCCTCTGACGTTCCCGTGCAGTTTCACGTCCAGAGGTCCAGGAGGATGTGAGGCTGTCGTGGAAGAACATTGATGCCATGTTTCGGCCCTTCAGTTTGAGATTGCATTCCGCGATACAATCAACCGACAAACCCTTCGTTAGTTGGATGCGGGATAGTTGTTGATTGTGCGTATCGTTGAACCACTCACTAGGAGCCCATACGACTCCCTCCTTCTCTTGCACTGGATATGTGTCTGAGGGTAATCTCAGATCAATGAACGGGACGTACAGTCTATGCAGCACACCCACCGGGTGTTGTCGTACTGCTCGGCCTATTGTGAGGTTTGGGATTACTCGGCATGGAAACCGATTACGTAATATGTCTTTAACACATTTAAGAATCACTTCGTTGTTAGGTGGGAGGTTTGTTTCGAACGAGGGAATACCAAGACAATCATTCTCTGTGTTATAACACATCACCATGACACCTTTAGTATCCGGAACACAGATGAAAGTTGAAAAACATTACACCTTTAGTATCCTCACGAGAAATGAAAGTTGAAAAACATTCCATAAAAAAAAATCCTTCATATTTATAAATTATCATTCCAATGTTCGTCCAATTCTAAAATTTTTAGTTTTATTTGATAAGATCCCGTCTAAATATGAGTTTTTCCTTCCAACTACATCTATTTGTTCAAGATGGAATGAAAGTATGAACGAGTTTAT
Organism: Chara braunii; assembly: GCA_003427395.1. Lineage (NCBI taxonomy): Eukaryota > Viridiplantae > Streptophyta > Charophyceae > Charales > Characeae > Chara > Chara braunii. Next base: position 1,064,625 of record BFEA01000103.1, on the reverse strand, counting down.
GAAATGTTTTAATTAAACTTTCATTCTACTACAAGAAATATCTTCTAATTTAGATTGGATTAACCTATTTATGACCGAAAATCCTTACTTAGAATGACAGTCCAATTAAAATATTTCATGAACTCGTCCACACTTTCATTCCATCTCTAGCATGCAGTTCAAATAAGAAGGGATAACCCATTGTTGGAAGGAAAGTTTTTAAGTAAGACGAAAAATTTTAAAATTAGAATGACATTTTTTAAGATGGAATGAAAATTTTAAATTTAGAATGTAATTTCACTATAGAATGATTATTTAATTCTAGAATTTTTTTCCGTTGTAGACCCGGTCCTCCACCCAATTGCTGCGTGGGTTGATGGGAGTTCGACCGTGATTGAGGTTGGGGCTGTATCCTGGGTTGTGGATGCGGCGGTAAGCCTTGTGTCAGTGACGTGGGTCGAGGCCCCGGGTGTTGCGGATGGGAGGTGGCACTACGAGGTGGCCACTTTGGGTCTGGGTTCTGGCTGCTGCTGACTCCTTGGTGAAATGGATTGGGGGGTTTATTCCCTCCTTGTGTCGAGGAAGATGCTCCTCGAGTCGTGTGATGTTGGGGGTGGTGTGGACAGGAGGGGTCATTTTTCGTGTGGTAAAACCATCGACATTTCTTGCACCAATCAGTGGCTTGGGACACGAACTCGAGTCTAAAGAGTTCTCCATCCTTTGTGAACTCCAAGACGTCTTTCCACATCTGTCTGGCTTCCGGAGCCAGATCCATTTTTATGTTCTTTAACTTTGGAAAATGATTATCCTTTTGGGCAGGGTAAACTTTGAGAATTTTTGCCATGGAGTTTTCCACCGCCCAGTGCAAGTGAAACATCGCTCGGAGGGAAACCCTAATCGCCATTACCCAAAACTTTCCAGCGACCTCCTGGGCTTTTAGATCTTCGAGTTCCTTCTTTGTTGCCCACTTCCGGAAAACAACCGAATAAACCGTGTAAATCTCATCGAACTTAATTTTGTCCGACCCTTTCTGAATCATGAACTCGGCTATCTCCTTGGTGGTGGCTACGTAGGAAAAAACACCTCCTCCTTCATTTTTCGTCCTTCCTCTTTTCAAGGATGGATTGACCGTCGGATTAGAGCACCACCCATCTTCATAAATCCGGATGAGCATTTCTTTAATCTTATTAGGTAATGATCTGGCTTCATTTTGGAATGCCACGACTACCGTCCGCTCCTTAGGCCATTTAACCACCGCATCATCCAAATCATAATTCAATGTAATCTTTGCAGTCCGACCCTCAATTGTGACCGTCCCGTGATCGAGTCCTACCGGAAGGACCCCATCCTCAAAACAAGCAGCAATCAACGTTCGAACCCTATCCGCTTCTGATTCTTCCAAAGCTGCCATCTGCGTCCTTGACCAACTTTGTACTACCAAAACGCCCTACAACCTTAATAAACCTAATCATACTAACAGTCAGGGAATAATATCACGGTTACGTCCTATAGCAGCAGTTCAAAGTTTAAGCTATAATATAATGACTGCGATAGCACCAGGTCATGACCAAGGACAAGCATACACGCATTTAGGGGGGTGCTATTATACCTTCCTCCCTGTTGGAGGTGTTGTCATCTTGGTGTCATCGATAGTCCCAATGGGTGTCCTGAGCTCCTGTAGTTGTCTTTTCGAGGCTGTCCCATACGTTGATGTCGAATACGATGGGACTCTCCGCCTTGTGTGTCCTGTTCCACCGATAAATCTTCAAATAGTGGCTAACGCGTCATCCTCTCGACGATTGCTCCTCGCTCGATTCGAGTATGCTCTTACTTCATCCCAGGCGGCGCCCTTGGGCGCCTACCAAATCACATTCTGCACATAGTCACGGACACCTAGTCTGGGGATCATTCATCAGCCCCTATACCCCCCAACACTCCATAGCGATGGTTGTCGTCAACAACTTGACGAAGGGTGGAAGCCGACACGCCGTTCCACTACGGGCGTGGAGCGGCGACGGAACGATGCCGGCGGATCTACTACCGGCGGCGTCAGAACGGAGCGCTCCGTTGCGCCCGTAATTGCGCCCCCAACCTCCCAGGGCCCTATCCGTTCCAGGCGATTCAAACTCCCAGGCCGACAAGGGATTTTGCGGTCACCTCTGGAGCATGGTCCCACTAGCAACGGGGATTGGATTAAGATCCTGAATCTGGGCGTGTTTTAGGCAGAGATGCAGAAAAGGAGTTCAATCTCGAATTTCTGCACTTTTCCCGGAACACATCTAGATTCAGGCGTTCAATCCAATCGATGTTGCTAGTGGGACCTCGCCCCCCGAGGTGACCCCCAATGCCGCTTTTTCGTTTTTTGCATTTTCTTCAAAAATTGGCAAAAATCCGTTCACAAAAGTTACTTGCATAATTTGTGGAGGGCCCCCTGTGACCAGCCAAGTACCCCAAATCCCCATCCCCATTTCTCCAGACGGCCGCGACCTTGTCCCATCTGAAAAGGTACAGCAGTCCGACCCAGCATGCCCAACACCTCAAAACGGCCCTTCCCATATCCGCATATTTTGCGGATTTGGGGTCGCCGTGTGAGTATGCCCTCAAGAGTGGTGTGGCGAGGCCCTTTACCTGGGCTGGTTAGTCCGATGATAATACCTCAAGGCAATCGCAAAAAAACAAAACAAAAAAAAAACAAAAAAAAAAACACGCTTTGGATTCCAGCGAACCACAAGGCAGATAACAAGGGAGTGTTTGGCGCATAGGAGGAGTCGTTTGGACGCCGGTTATGTCTCGGTTCAGGGTACCTTGCGGGCGCGAGACTGGTTAAGAGGGGGTTGACGCCCAAGCGAAGCCACGTGTCGTAGGGTCATGACGGTCGGGGCAGAACGGTCGGGTCAGGTCGGGTCAGGTCGGGTCATTTGCCTGATCGCAGCGGTTGCATGGCACGTGATGTAGTCGAGAATCCCTCGTGACGTTACTCCTCTTGACGCTGGCCTGTCCCATCTCCCCACCCCCTTTCGCCTCTCTCTCTCTCTCTCTCTCTCTCTCTCTCTCTCTCTCTCTCTCACACACACACACACACACACACACACACACACACACACACATATATGGGCCTCGCTCCACTGCTCTCGAAATGTGCAAAACGAGAGTGAAGACTCCGCTAAAAAACATGGAAAGATACACCGGCATGGTTTTTGTCTTTTGTGCATGTCGAGAGTAGTGGAGCGAGGCCCTATATCGTCCCCTTGTATCTTTCTTTTTCGGTCGTTTTTGTCTGTGTCTCTGGCTCTCTCTCGACCTTCATCATCGTTTTGTCACGATCTTGTCTTTTTTTTTTTTTTTTTTTTTTTTTTTTTCCGGTCACAATCTTGTTCGTCGCCATCCTGTTTCCTTTTTCCTTCGACCTCCGCGAAATTGCAATCGCGACATCGATCCTGCAGATCTCGATTCTGTGCTTATCTTCCTCCCCCCCCTCCTCTCTCTCTCTCTCTCTCTCTCTCTCTCTCTCTCTCTCTCTCTCGCTGTGTCTGTGGGTGAGTCAAAGCGTCGTCTTGCATGCTACTGCCGGCCTGGTCTGCATCGTCTTCATGAATCGTGTTCTTGTGGAAGAAGAGTGTGGAGGGTTAAGCGTGGTAAACCGGAGTTAACTTTGGGGTTAATAGGAGCGGGTTTAACCCGAGCGGTGTTAACGGGAGCACAAGATTGATATGTGGAGAAGGTAGTGTTGAATCCATAACAAGGAGGAGGAGGCGGGGGAGAAGGAGGAGGAGGGGGAGGAGAAGGAGAGGAGGAGGAGGAGGAGGAGGAGGAAGAAGAAGAAGAAGAAGAAGAAGAAGAAGAAGAAGAAGAAGAAGAAGAAGAAGAAGAGGTTTGTGGAGATGGAGGTGCGGGAGTTCAGCTGCGGGCGATGTGTGTTAGCGAGCTGCAGCTAAGTGCATTGTCACACCAGGCCACCAGGATTTTAGCCGACTGAATCTGGTCGCAGTTGTCCGTCGGATACGTCTACTAAAGAACGAGTATGCCGTAAGTCGGAAAAAAGGATTACGTGAATATTTCTTACCATCACTGCAGTTTGGTCGGTTCAAGTGAGGGGCTGAATATAGACGGTATTCTGGATTCTCGCATTTGGAAGACGTTAGCCATCCACCACCTGTAATGCAGGTGTGAACACACCGCCCACCATTTCGACTCCTGATTGACACGTGGCACACCTCGCCGCGATTGAAAGGTCCAGATCCCGAGAAGCTGAACGCGGTCTGTATTCTGGACTCTCTCGCATGTAGATGCCAGGAAAATCTTCAGGATAAAAGTTTTTTTTTTTTTTTTTTTTGGGGGGGGGGGGGGGGGGGGGCAGCTGCGCACTGCAGTAGATGCCAGTGTAAACCTTTTTTTTTTTTTTTTTTTGGTCAAGGATTACAAAGTAGAATTATCGCATTTTTGAAAATTTTCCCTCTCTCCCTCCTTTCATACAGAAAGGCGACGGCCCTGAGATATGATCATTGAACTGACCGGCCGCGTGTGATTCAGGACTACTTACTCTTTCATGCGGTTGCATCTGGATTCGAACTTCGGTCTCT